>JBAMBK010001256.1:0-600000 GCA_037043435.1 Drosophila suboccidentalis | reverse complement strand
AATAAAAAATATTTCGTAAACAAACACTTAAAGCAATAACACATATTTCCAAAGTATTTCACATTTTTAGATTAATCTAGTGATTATGTTATCACTGCGGACGGCAGTCCGCGCTAGTGACGAAAGCAGCACGAAGGATGCGAAAGCGACTAGCATATATACACAGGAAGAATGGTTAAATAAAAACAAATATGTACTTCAACCTAAAACTATTCGAAATTACAGTGTATTCCAAGTATTCGAAGTGTCATTGCGTCAACATGAAAAAAAGCCAGTTTTGGCGCAAAAACGGCAATTGTGGCCCGTGGCAAATCATAAATAAAATCAAATTTCTCTTAAAATCTCAGAAATTTCAAGCAGAGGGCAAGTTTTCTCCCAAATTGAGAGTTTTTTTTATTTAAGTATCTCAGCTGTCTGCAAAGTTAGACTTTCTCCAGGCACTGGGAGCACTGAAGAATTGTTGGACCTTTCATTTCAATTTAACACTTCAAACAAATCAATAACTAACTTTAACTTCAGGCTAAACAATTTATTATATCGCATTCACACCCCCTTATTAAAACGAAGCAGCACTGTCACAATTTCATTCATCAATAGCCCAAATATCATAAGATAAATTCTAATTTTCAATGAAATGTCAACAGCTGAAGTACACCCCGCCAATAAAGACCCCCCCGCCCCTGTCCAATTCTGGGAGCACTTGAATATAATTCAAATGCCAGCAAAACATATTCTTTGACTTCTCTCAACAATGTGGCTAAGGGCAAAGGGCGAAACCTGGGGTCTGTGCAAAAGCATTTCAAGCGAAATATCACACTTTGACATTGTCTGTGGGCTGTATGTATACCCCTGGATACCCTGGAATCGCTGGGGTTGCGATGCCTGTGCATTAGTATTGCCAATAAACGTCGCGCCCCAAACCCACAAAGAGAACGCCCTTTTTTTTGGGACGCGCGGCGGGTGCAAAAACACTTTGTAATACATATTTATCCAAGCAAGGTGAGAGGAGATGCTGCTCAAGGGGGAACGGAGACGAAGGGGGGTTCGATCTGTGGCAACATCGCGTGTCAAAAGGCAAGTGAACAATGGGGTTGCTGACGGGCAGCCGATGGCTGTTTATCCGCCTGGTGACTGGTGGCTTTTGAGTGGGTGGTTGGGTGACTGGATGGGGCAGATGGGTGATTGGGTGATAGGTGGGTGAATGTCTGCTTATGACATTCCGCACACCAAATACAAATACGAATTTCATTTGCCATCTCTGCTCAACCGCAAGCGCCCATCAAATTTAGACACGAAAAGTGTGTAAATAAGTTCATTATATTATTATATTTATGTCTATATCAATTTGATTGACTCCAAACTCCAATTCCAACTCCAGCTCCTGTTGGCCAGGTGTGCCTTAGCTACAATTGGTAATTAAAATCTTCAGCAAATTGAAGGTAACAACAAACAGTTTAATTCAATTTGTTTGTCACGCTCAAGCGATTTACCAAACACAAATCAAATTTGGGAAAATTCTCAACTCTTCTCCGCGACCCGCTTTCAAATGCACAAAGGCTGCTGGGCATCATCATCATCATCATCATTATCATTGTGTGCTTACGCCCGACTGCCAAGGATAACTGTCTGTCTGGGTCCTGGCAAGACAAATGGGGGTGCAAATCGTTTATGGAACTCGCAACTCGCATTCACATTCACTCATCACTGAACTGAGTCAAGCTGTAACGGATGCATTTAATTTATTATTAGAATTATTTATGACAAACGATTGGGTTTGGGGTGATAAAAAAGCCGTTATTGTTAAGTTTATTAGAGCAGCAAGGCAAAGGGTCCAAAAGGGGTGCGACAGTGGTTGACATACCCCTTCGAAGTGCTCAAAAAGTACTCTGTAAAATGCATGCAGTTGTAAATAAACTTTAATTAAAATATATAGAATTAAATAAATTTAAATTATAAATCTATAATTTCATTAATATTTAGATTGCTATTCATTAGAAAATTAAATTATACATTTTTAAATCACCTTTAATTAAAACTATGGCAATTTAATTTATAAAATTACCTTTTTCTCGAAATCATTCATTAAAAAATAAAACATACAGTTGTAAACCACTTTTTATTAAAATAATAAGATTTCATTTTATAAAAATTATAAAATTATCGATCCATCGGGAACTCTTTAGATAACGAATCATTAAAAAAAATATATAAATCACCTTTAAATTAATTATATAAAAATTACAATATTATTAGTCCATCGAAATCTGTTTAGATAACAATTCATAAAATTATAAAAAAAAATAATAATATAAAAATTATAAAATCATCGTTCTATCGGAATCATTCGTTAAAAAATAAAATATACAGTTGTAAGCCACTTCTTCTAAATTATAAAATTATTATTCAATCGTAAGCTCTTTAGATTATTATTTAAAAAATAAAAAGAAAAAAAATTAAATTATAAAATATATTTTTTTTATTTGCTCCACTGTGGCGCACACATAAAGTTTCCAACAGCAAAAAGAAATATTCAAATGGTGCTGGCAAAAATGATCAAAAACAGCCAAAACGCATAATTCATGCATCAGCAACATGGCAGAGTCCTGACCGGGAAAGGACACTTCAAATAAATTGCAGACCAGCCGACGGTTGACCAGTCAGTAACCACAATGCGACTACAATAACAACTGGGACAACAACAACAGCAACAACAACAACAATAACAACAAGGACTACAAGTCGACGCACACTTGAGCCCATAAAAGGATAACAATTTAACAGCATACAAATATTTTTGTAACTTGCCAAGGCGTAAAACGAAAACGAAAACGGAAAACTGAGAATTTGTTTTCAATTTGAAAGTGAAATATGTTTTGGTGACATTAAGCCGTCGGAATCAGGATTAGATGCAGCCGCCTGCGAGGACAATAGAGAGAGCAGAGTTGGCCACAGGACGAACTCGACCATGGACCAAAGTGATTATGCACGGCACGTGCTCATCATTTTCATTTTCATTTTCATTGGATTGCACTGCTCGCTTACTTTATTTTTTTAATAAGTAGCAAATGATTTTAAACATTTGGAAATGTTGTTATCCTTGACAGCGGCACAGAAGGGAGTGGGATGAGGCGTGCCGGGCTGCAGGGATGTCAATCGCATTTGGAAAATTGTTCAAAATTTAATTTGGCATTTGATGCTTTATATGAGTCTGGCATTGGCATTGGCATTGGCATTGGCATTGGCATCTGCCATCATTTGGTTGCCAAAGGATTAGCGCTCCTTCTTCTTGCTCCTGCTGCTCTCGTTGTCACCTTCAACTTTGGCAAGGAGCAAGTTTCCTTTCGGCTACAAAACCAGCCAGGACATATTTATGCAAATTTATCTCATTACGTTGTCGCCGTTGTCGGCTTCATTGTACGCTTGTTATTGTTGTCCTGTCCTTGCTGTTCCTGTTGCTGTTGCTGTCTTGTTTAATTCAAAGTTATTTTCCAAGTGAATTTAATTAAATTAAATATTCATCACACGCTTCAGCGGAGTGCCAGCTTCATCTCTCGGATCGCTTAGTTAACACTTTGGCACCTGATTTTATTCTATTCTACTTTATTTTATTTTAATTAATATTTACGCCTTCCATTTTGCAATTCTTGCACGTTTCAGGCAAATTTTTGGATTGTCTGTAATTAAAAACCAACTCAATAAATTAATAAATTTAAATATATGCTTAAAAAGTATATGATAACTCTTTTTATTTATTTTTTGATAATTTAATAATATTTATTCCGCTTGCAAATTGACAACAAATGAAAAAGTTTTGCCAAAAATAAATGGCAATATTTAAAACTCAACTCATTTATAAAAATCTGAATTAAATTTCATTGTGAATAAAAAACTTGGGCGTTTTTGAGCCAAGATTAGAGCACTTACCAGGCAGCAGTGGCAACAGCTGCCACAAGAGGCCAAGAAACCACAAAAACCGCCAAGAGAAAGAAACCACAATTATGTTGCACAAAGGGAATTTTGAGTTTATTTGACACAGGGCATATCTTTTAAATACAAATAATAATGCAAAGGCTTTGATAAAACGAGTGTGAGAGGGAGAGTGTGAGAGAGAGAGAGGGAGCTAGAGGTGCTAGGCAAGGTAAGAAGGCGGCCATTTTGTTTATGCGCCGCGCACAAAGGAAAGCAACAGCAGCAATAACAAACTCAACACCAGCAGCAACAACAACAACCACAGCAACTACAACAATAACAACAATAAAAGCCGCAGCAAGTCAAGAGGCGCCGGAAAAGCCCAAAGAGCAATGGAATTGAAAATGCTGAAGGGAGTAGGGAAGGTGTAAGAAGAGAGAGGGAGTGACAGGGAAAGGACTATGCGTTTTTAGTGCGAAAATAATTGTGAAATCTGCAAAAGGTTTTTATCCCTGGCTACACAAAGGTAACACAATGGATGCTGTTCAGTTTCTCCACAGTTTCCTCCATCTCCTCAGCTTCTCCTCCTCCTCCTTCGCTTCTTGAGAGGCTTTTGTGCGAAATTTGCCTCCTTGCACAACCAAAACCTCTTAGCAATGTGTGTGGCAAAATTGCAATTTAATTGCAGTTAAATTGCTGGCGATTTGCCAAAATCAAAATCAACAAAGTAAACACACAAATAAACATATAGAAATTGAAATCGGTAGTAATAGAAAAAATAAACGATGGAATCGAAGTGGTTTGTTGGTTTGTTGGCTGTCAGTTTCGCAGGCCATTCGCTCAAGTGGAAGAAAAGGTTCACAAAAATGTATCTAAAGAATACGCATGCTGTGTATCTATAGCTGTATCTGTATCTGTGGCTCTACATCTGCTTGTATGTGTGTGTGTGTGTGTGTGTGTGGGAAGATTGTTAGCAGGCAGGTTGCACTCGAATCTCAAGTGTGTGGAGTGCAGAGCGTAGTTTATTTATGTCTATCTCATTATTTGTTTGCCATTTCAGAGCATGAGAATGTCCTTGGGGCACTTACCGAGATTTCTAGACGAATAAACGCAAATAAATGAAAATAAATAAATGCATATCAAAATCAAAATGATAAATTCAGCGAGACAATTTCAAACCACAACTCGCACAATCTGGATATCAGGATGCGCTCAAGTGGCTGTTATTGTTGTCTACTGTGGTCTCATCTCGTCTCGTCTCGTCTCTATAAATAAGATAAGTATCTATTGGATAGGCTAATTGCCGATACTCGTATTCAAACTTAACCCCTTTATTTTGGAACAGATGCTTTTTGACCTGCGGCAAATGCGTTTCCCCTTGTTGTTGTTGTTGTTGTCTGCTTGGATTTATGAGCCGGATTCTTGCTCATTGGCTGCATATCACCTTGGTTATTTAATTTGGTTATTGTATTCATTGACACAAAAGCCAAACAGTCAGCCGCCCGCTGTTCACGGCATTCGGTTCATGTTTTTATGTTCCTGGTGTCCTGCCAACTGCCACAACCGGGTAAAACAATGTCCCCCACCACCAATCCCCACCCAGATCCCACTAAGCCAAGTGGTTGGCCTAAGCTGCGCCAGCAATATGTTTTAGTCGAGTTTATGAATAAAATTACACGGAATTCGCAGAGAGCTCGAGAGCGAGAGAGAGAGTGAGAACGGGCCACATATCAACGCCAACGAAGGATGAAGGATAATAAGCGTATCCACTTAATGGTTGCCAGGAGCGAGTGCCAAACACGCGGTCAAATGCAAACGAACAATGAACACAGCAACAACTTCTATAGGTGTGTGTGTGTGTGTGTGGGAGGCAGATAGGGCCGAAAATCCTTTGGCTGCAATCAAGCGGAAAATAGTACAATGAATATATCTACAATATATTTATAACAATGGCCAACAGGCAACGAGCACGGCATGGGCGAATTGCAAACTCCCGATTGTCAGTTGGCAAACAAAAGGATTTTGCAGCACACGCAGGTTAATGAGTTCTACGGATAAGAGAGAGAGAGAGAGAGAGAGTGTGTGTGTGTGTGAGTAGTGTGTGTAACTTGCCAATTGTCGATGCCAAGTGGGCGGTGGATGGTGGTTTGGCCAGTCACACATTGCTTACATGCAAAACAGATTAAAGTAACAAGAAGCAGACAGGATACAGGAGACAACGGGAAATCGAGTATGTGAGTTAACTGCCAATTGAGAGGGGTGCTTAAGACTTTGCTAACGAATTCAAGATACTGAAGATCTTAATGAAAACAATATTCCCAAATATTTATATGTCAAATTCAACTGTTGAGTCTCGCGAGTAATCAGTTAAAAATGCAAGAAAAAAGAAGGCTACATTCGAAATGCTAAAGATTTATTATCTCAGCCTTTGTTACATAAAATAATCCAAGATTTTAAAACACTCAAGTATATCAGTTTCATTTAATGCTCTCAATTATTAGCCAATAGTTCTTATTTACATGTTATTCTTTGGATTTAAATAAATCTTAAAATTATTTTCGAAGCTCAAAAAGTGAAATATACCATGCCAAAACTCACTAATATTTTGTACTTGCTATTGTACCTATCAAACCTGTTCCGATTTACCCTTTCGGCAATATTTTTCGGAAGTAAATTTATTTAACCTGCTCTATATTAAGTTTGGCAAAATTCTATGCATCGGATTTATTTTGAGCTTATGAACTTAACGATGAATTTAAATTGAAAACGATTATTTTTAAGCACTTACATTTAACATACATTTAACAGCCATTTAACATTCATTTAAAATACATTTAACTAAATTCATTAAATTAAAATTTCAATTTTATATTTCAGTGGTCATGTTTTATATAATTTTTATTTATCGTGCTACTTAATTAATTGCATTGAGATTAGATAAATACCACGGTATAAAAGAATGTTTTACGTTAAACAGCTCAATTATATTCCAGAGAGTTTTAAGCTTCCATTCAGTTAAGCTAAACTTGTCAGCCAACCCTCGCGATGCTAAAATGTCAATAAGTTGCAGACAGATTTCAGCTATCTCTCTCAGTACCACGCCCAAAGCAATACACTTTTGTCTAAGCTGTGTATTGTCTCTCTCTCTTACTATCTTTCTCTTTTTCTCTTACTCTAGTCCTTTCTCGCTCTTTCTATCCATGTACTTGACATTGCGCATACGCCGTGTGTGACCAGCATCAGCAATTGTTGCCTTTGTTAATTTCGATCTAGATAGCTGTGAATTGAAAAAGATAAAAGAAGTAATGACTTAATTGCGACTAACAGCGATAATCTCTGAAGTCTGCAATAAAGTTCTTTGATCCTTAAGACCGTTTGACCTGCTGCTAATTGCAGCTGGCGCCTAATGACTGTAGGAGCAACTTTGGGAGCGACTGTAGGAGCCTTAGGCATCTGGTCACGCCCTTAGGCGATGCTATTGCCAACTGCCATTTGCGGCAACTAAACGCAATTAATTAGCGCTTCTGTCCACTTGAGAAAAGAGAATAGAAAAAAATTATATAAAATGTACGTACTTCATAGAGAGGGAGAGAATGAGAGAGAGAGTTGGCTAAAGAAATGCAGCTTAATGCTAAATTAATTCCAATTACCACATTGCCTGTCCACCAACTGCATGGAAGTCAGCTCATCCGGGCCAACTGCCGACAAGTGGACAAGTGCACTCGAGTACACAGGCAGCATGCCACCACCCAAACCACCCAGTCTTTAGTCTATAGTAATTTAGCAACGCTAATGCGCGGACTGTGGTCAACAAAAGCCGCAGCACGCGCTGACCTCCATGCCACAAACCTTGCCACAAACTCTGCCACACTCCACACACCATCCACCCAACAGTTTCCGACCCAAGTCCGAGTCCCTTTTTAAATATAAATTATTTGATTTTTTATTACCGACTGGAGCTGCCCATTCGGCAGTTGTTTGGCTTTGTGCCTGTTCGAAAGATTCGCTAATTAATAATTAATTAAGCTTACAAATTGCCATGCCCACCACTTGCCCACGACTATAAGAAAATAAAAAAAAATAGTATATAAGAACTTTCGACTTTTGAAAGTATTCCAATTTTCTAGCATTTCTTTTGCTGCAGAAGTTTCTCGACGAACTTTTTTGCCAGCACGAAACTTTTGGCACAATGTGTCGCCTACGTTTGGCCGAAAATGCCTAAAAATGTGGCCACGCCCACTTTGCAGGGTTAAAAAGTTTTTACTGTCGCATTTGTTGGCAACTCAGCTCGGAAAGTTGGCAAGTTGGCAAGTTGGCGCACTAAAATGCAGACAAACGCTCTGCTGCACATGAGCCTGGTCGAGTGGAGCTTTCGCTGGCAGGTCCTTGTAAGGATTTCCCCGCTGAGCAGAGGAAAAAAAAAACCGAAAAATACAGAAAACAAAACGCACGTGTGCCCGCTCCAACAGTTGCTGCCACCACTTGCTGCCATTCAACGTCATGGAGCTGACCTTTCACCTCTCGCCTCTCGACTGCTTGCCCCTCACATACACTTAAAAAAAAAAATAAAAATCATTCTTAAATTGAACTTGAAAACTCTTAATGCAAGCAAGTATTTTTTAAATATGTACTCAGGATTTCGTATTCTTCTCTATATAAAATGTTATGGAGAAGAATACGAAATCTTGAATCCTGAATACAAGATCTTCAACTTTTTTCGAATTATTGAACCATAAATAAGATTTTTAAAAGGTATATATTAAATTTTGGTACAAGTTTAATCAAATATCTAAATTATTGTATTACTAAAAAAATTACAAATTGGTATTTTATTAAATTATTCCCTCTTCCAATTTAAATTTAATTTTAATTTAAACTTCACAGTTTCTTTTCAGATTTTGTACAAACATATTATAATACATTTATTGTACTTTCTATAAATAATAAAAAATAAAAGTTTTGTATATTAGCATTAACATTGCCAAAAAAGACTAATGCATTTAATTTCACCTGAAAAAAATGAATTGAAGGAATCGTATTTGAATCAAGTATTTCGTACTGGAATTAAGAAGTTCCGGGATTAACGAACTTCTGACATCGGATCGCATCGGATTGTTTTTATGCCGGTATTCCCGTTTTTTTTTCTGTGTACATACAAAAGTGTACACAAATTTTTTTACTGTAGTAAACTGTGTATTTTGCGAATGTGAAAAAAACTGAAACTGAAAAGCGCAAAACATTTTATATTTAATTGGTGAGTGTGTTGGGTGTGTGTTTATGTGTGTGTTGTATGTGTGTTTATTTGTGGCACCGTCTGCAGTTCCTGTTCTCTTTTTCCATGCATCCAATGCCCCATCCAATTGAGTTTCAAAGTTGCAATTAGAGCAGCTTCAATGAGCGGCCGCCACTGACCCATTGGGGCATGCAACGTTCCTGTGTACAATGGAAACAGTTGAGACTGGACTAGAAAAAGGAAGGACCACGAACAGAAACAATGCGTATCAAAAGAAACATATTGCAGACCATTAAACTCCAAAACGAACATTTCATAAACACAAATACAAAAGAGTCAAATTCAAATAAAGAGAAGGGGAGAAGGAATAGAATTTATGGGTGTGTGATAGAGGGAGAGGGAGAGTGGGTCTAAGAAATAAAAGGGAGTGTTACAGTAAGCGAAAAGCAGAGAAATTTGTATATACTACATAAAGGCAACCAATTAAGCAGATCTTTTAAAACAACAAGTATCGCTCTCGTAATTTCAAGAGGGTCAAGGATACTCGACACTCGTCTGAATTTATTTGGTTGATATTACATTTATAATACTTATATTACAGAATTATAAAAATATATATTTATAAATACGTTAAGTATGTATCTAAGCAAATTTATTGAACCGAAATAAATATGCATAAGTAATTATTTCATTTGCTTTTCTAACTTGTAAAGAAACGTAGTCAAAATTTATCTAAATAGAGAAAATCTGTCAAATTTTAAGGCTGATCAGCTGAATTCAATAACATCACAATTAATATTACTTTCGTTACACAATCTTGATAATTTTTGCATATATTTCAATCATATTTCTAACAGATTTCTTTTGTTTACAAGTACAAAACAATGTTGAATGAGGAACAATCTTTGCAATTCGTTTGGATCTTTGAAACTACTACACGCGTCTGCCTGGGAAACTAAGCGAACCGAAAATCGAATTCAAAAAAACCGAATGCAAATCAAATGAAAAATCAAATTGAATTCACTTTGCCTTTGACTATGTTGTGAGTATAATACGCCCCAAAGCTCTGTTGCTCCGCCCTCGACCCACGAAAAGTGGAAGGATGACGATGATGATGATGATGATTGAGGTTGGGGATGACGGCAACGCAAGTTGATTTCTTTACACGACATTTAATTGAGAAATAATTGAATAGGTCGTGTGAAGTGTTTGTTTGGCGTTTGCGGTCTTACGTATCGATAAGCCCGATTCGAAAAGCCCGCCGCAATGAAATTAGCTTTGTCAAACGGGGCTGACATATGAATATACCTATGAATGAATGAATGTATGTACATACATGCATGTATGTATGCACGGGTTGAAGTTGAAGTTGAATGGTGCGGAAAGATGTATTGCAGCGTGAAAACGACACAGCGACTTGTTGTTAATGAAGTAGTCACAGTCAGCGGAGAAAGTCTCCTCCCATATGTGAGTGTGAGTGTGAGTACGAGTGTGAGTTTGTGCCTCGCCAAGACAAAAACAAAGTGAAATATACTCGTAAGTAAAACAGCAGTCAAAGGCGAAAACAACAAGATGAAATTTACGTTTGATTGCAGGCTCGAAATGTGCAATCAGTCGAAAGCTTATAATTGCAGTTGCAATTTAGACTACTTATTTGTGGGAAATGGTGTAGAAGCTAAGGATTGAAGTGTGAAGGATTTCAGCTCAGAGCGATTGCATGAGTTTGCATAGTTGGGTTCAGAAAAGGGAGTAGAGGAGTAAACATAGATTACATATAAATTAAATATTTAATCTCATTCAATCTTTCAATTCGAATATTTTAATAAAGTCGTGTTTTTTATGCATTTTAAATAATTAATCAGGTTTTTAATGAAAACAAATGCAATTTCAATAAGGTAAATTTATAAGTTAAATACAAATCCCTTTTTTCATTTTGAAACTAATAGTTAATTAAATTACAATTATATTTTTGGTAACCTTTCATTCGTTTTTTCGGCTCACAGCTTTCTATTTTAATAGTAAGAAATAGGTACAAAATGATATTACCATTGCTATGCAAAAACAAACAAAAAAACAGGTCATCTGACTAGCTAGTAAACAGCGTACGCGACGTGAGAGCTGCGTACTCTTCCTGAAAGTGAACGCTAGTCAAGCGTTGTTGACTTAGAGATGCATTTTTGGTTGTGACTATATGATACTCTATACTATTAATTTAAGTATTCAAAGTCAACTATGGCATTCAACTAAGTTTAACGATACTACATAGAATAAAACATCAATAAAACATTGTCAGTGTACAAATTTAAAATTGATTTAAATTAATAATATGAAATAGAGATCCCATTCAAATACGGCATAATCTAAAACAGTCAGATCTTCTACTGATTTAAAATATAACCCTTTCTGATAACTGTGTACAGGGTATTTAACTAGTAGTAAACAGAAGTAGACTGAGAATGGATCTAGATTTGGACCTGGTCGTTACAATAGACGCACAGCGACTGAAACAATGATGACACAGTGAGAGCAATTAGAATCGTGCCGGAGATTTCCACGAATTCTAGGCTAATGTCAATGTCAATGCGTAAATCGAAATCGAAACTGGTTTGTCAACTGCCTGATTCTATATATAAGAGATGCGTGTCGTGGTCGTTCCATTTCAATGTGTTGACAGTCGACAGTCGATGTGATGATGTCTAAATGGGATCTGCTATTCTGCTGTTGCCTGCTTGGTCTCATCGATGGTCCGGCAGGCGGAACAGCCTTCCATTCCGCCTGGGAGCTGCCCACGACGGAGCACATGCAGAACAGCCTGAAGAGCTGTCAGATCGAAGCTGATGGCGAGGATCATGCGGTCATGCTGAGATGTCTGGTGGAGCAACTGGGACTGTGGACGGATGAGCAGGGCTACAATGCCAAGCGTATAGCAAAGATCTTTGCGGCACAGCGCCAAATGGAGGAGCTGATGGTGGTCATCGAGTACTGCAACAACAGGGAACGGCGAGAGGAGCAGCCAGCACAGTGGGCATTGGAGGCCTACAAGTGCGCCACGTCGGGCAGATTCGGGAGATGGGTCAAGGATTATGTGAAGCAACAGCAGAAATTCAAATAAAAACAATCATTTTATTATTAATCAACTTGAACTTGAACTTGTGTGCAGTTATCAGGGTTCTGGAAATGTCATCTCTCTCATTCTCTCTCTCTGCCTCTGTCTCGCTCTCTAAGCCTTGACGCTGTGCTGGACGAGCTGCAGATTGGAGCGCATGAAGCACATGCCACCACGATAGGCCCAAGTGCAGGCATCGCTGCCCTGGGAATTGTTGTCCGCACAGTCGGCGATCTTCTTGTGCGTCTCGTCCGTGTGATCGACGGCGCTGCCGGCGGCCAGTTGCTCGTGCACCTTGTGGACATCGAAACCGTGCTCGGCATCGAAGAAGCCAAAGTGCTCAAACACGCACTTCATGTAGCAGCGGGTCTTCTCCTCATCCGCGAACTGCCACTTGACGTACTTGGCCACATCTTCGGGGGTGGCATGAACCTGCTCGGAGCAGACACTGCGATACCTAACCAGATCCTCATGGGTCTTCACCACATAGCCAGCACCATGCTCATGATGATGATGATGATCGTGCTCATCGGCCAGGGCCACGGCCAAAGTAAGCAGGAGAATGAAAACTTTCATGGTTTTAAATTGTTCAAAGAAGATGCTACGAATGCAACTGCAATTTTTGCTGCAATTGCATTTATATTTATAGGTAACCAGCTAGACAGTCAGACAGCCAAACAGCTGGCAGTCACCTTCTAAGGTCTACATAAGTGATTGACTGCTTTATTGATTACCTTATCATCATGCCAAAGGTTAAACAGCAATTGGACCACCTCATGATAATGACAAACCTGTAAACCAAGTCCAACATACTCTACTCCTATCAACAAAGCACAGAAGTCAACAAATTTAAGAGAATACTGAATACTTAAATATATAATATAGGGTACATTGCACTATAGTACAACAAAAAGATCAAAAGGTCTTTAATATAAGTGCAATTAATTGTAATCTTCTTTCAATTAATTATTTTTCATAGTTCGATCATTTTTCATTCACTTTCACTGACTGTTAATATTTTCCATTTCACAGTATTGCTGTGATCGTTGCCACAATTGGCGTTTTTGAGCCAAAACTGGCTCTTTTTTGACCTGTTGGCGCTATGACACTTATTTTTTCGAATTGGGTCATTTTTTCATCAGTTCAGAATTAGCCACGCGAAGAGCGAACGTCATCAAACCAATTTTAGATTGAACTTAATTAATTTACAAAATTTTGGATTTTCTTGTTTTTTTTCAAATTGTTTTTATCTAATTTTTGAAAATTTCTAATTTTATTTTAAATTTTTAGCGCGCAAGTTTATTGCTCACTTGCAAAAGCTAACAGTTTTAGGGCGTGTGCAAGCAAACTGCACAGTTTAAATCGGTAGATGGCGACACTTAATTATTTTTAACGACAGATGGCATCGCTTTCGTTTTCTTCTAACGCTAGATGGCTACATTTATAAATTTAACGCCAGATGGCGCTGTTGCTCGCTAAAATTTGAAATGAAAATTTTAAATTTTCAAAAATCAATTAAAATTAAATAAAAACAATTTGAAAAAAACAAGAAAATCCAAAATTTTGTAAATTAATTAAGTTCAATCTAAAATTGTTTGGTGCCGGTCGCTCTTCGCGTGCCGAAGTTAGTAAAAATTCCAACAACTAAGAAAATTCAAAATTCGAGAAAAGTCCAACAAAAATTCTGGTAAAATTTTCAAAATTCTAGCTTCAAAATTGAAAAAGTTAATTTTTATGCGAAAAGTGGGTCCGCGAGAGTCTGCCACCTCTTTTAAGTCAGGGTTGCCAGATGATTTTTTTTGTTAGTCCTAGCCGGGGCTGCCAGATTGCGGACACACTGTTCGAGCAGCACAGCAAAATAAATAAAGCAAAAACACATGATTTATGTTAATAAATAAAAATAAATATGTGTTTCACCTAAAACTATACAAAATACCTAATTCTAAACTGATGAAAAAATGAGCCAATTCGAAAATATAAGTGCCATTGCGCCAACAGGACAAAAAAGAGCCAGTTTTGGCTCTAAAACGCCAATTGTGGCAACCGTGATCACAGCAATACTGTGAGTGGAAATATTAACAGTCAGTGAAAGTGAATGAAAAATGATCGAACTATGAAAAATAATTAATTGAAAGAAGATTACAATTAATTGCACTTATTATTAAGGACCTTTGCTCTTTTTGTTGTACTATAGTATAATAGAATACACTATATATTGTATACTTAAAATAAACGAATAATCGTTGATTTTAAAATATTGAAAATAAGTACTGCACAAAGTATGTAAGTATGAAGCACTTTGACGACTTTATAAATGAGATTACTTTGTAACCGACATGTAGAAGAAAGAACAATTTATCCAATTACCAGTAGAAAGCTATGCAGATATAATCCAATGCGTATGAGTCGTCATGATAATACACACCTGGTAAACAACAACAACTAATAATGAACTACTACCTGCCAGAGCAATATGCCACGAAAAGTTCAAAGACTCATTATGCCAATCAAACAGGCAGCAAACGTAGAAAGGGAAAGCGAAAGTTCATGCAATAAAGAAAACGCAACAGGAGGCAGCAACAACAACAATAACAACAAACTATCTTCAAATTGTTGATTGACCCCAAGAGCTGTCGGCATATCTGTGTATAGTTGAGTGTGGGTGGGGAGCACAGCTGACAGACCGACACTTATCACCTCTGTTGGTGAGCGTGCCTACAACAAAGTGAGCAATAAGTAAAAGTGACAAACTGTAAGACACCCTGTAATTTCATCTTAAATACCAAATAATTCCAGATTTCTATTAGTTCACTCTATATAACAAATAAATAAATATGTGCGTGTGAAAATTAAGCTTTCTCCAGCAAACCAATATACCTTTCATGCTTCTCACAGGCGTACGTGGTATAACGATCATGCAAGGAATCAGTGGGGCAGAGGGGGACGTTATAATAGCTGTTTGGGAACAAAGTGTGGGGCGTGCGATAACAACAGGTAAACAACGGCTACAGAAATAAACACAATATGAAAAGCAGTTCTTGGACATTGCAATGAAAGTGAAACTAGCCAAGCTCATTTGTTACGGGCTAGAATCGCAGGCGTGTTTGGCCAGAGGTCTGATCAATAGCTGGTCAGTCAGTCAATCGCTCATTATTCTTGACTTTCGCTCAGTTAACTGCATCCAATTGATTGCGATGCCAGAGCAATTAAATCAGTAGTAATCAAAATGCAACAAAAGGTATTTTAAATGTTGTTTTGTTGTAATTTAGACCACACTGAAGTTGTTATACCCTTTCAATCTATCATATAAAATAAATAATGAAAAATTAAAGGGATTATTTTGATATTTATTTATTGTCAAAATATAAACAGCCAATACAGCAAAATAAATTTACTTAATTTTGAAATTTAAAGATACTAGTTTATAATTAATTAAATTAGTTTTAATTTATCAACAAACTTTACTTCTTTAATAAAAACTAGGCACATTGTTTAAACGTGCTCAACGAATATCCTTTTCATTAGTAATTAAGTTTATGGTTTATATGTAACCGACAAATAATCATATTTATTGATTTAAGCTAGATAAATAAGCAAGCTTTTTTTAAAAAAAAAAAAAATTATATAATAATTTGTAAATTTAAATATATATTTAAAAAATACGAATCCTGTTTTCTAAATGAATGATCAAACTGTGGTACCCCAATGCAAGGTTCTCGAAACTAGGCCAAATGCAAGAAGTTCCTGCAGAGCGCCATAAAGCTCCATTGCCAAAGGCAGCAGCAGCAGCGACAGCTGCCGCAGCAGCCATTTACTGCGACGCAACGTCGACGTCCGCGTCAGCGTCGCAGCTGGCTGTGAAGGTATAAAAGGTAGGAGACCGCCCAGTCGCTCGCTCAAATCCAATAAGAAACGCGCGTGCGCAGCCGCCGTCAGTTGAACGTCAGCAGCCTCAGCGCCAACTCGCTTGTAAATCTCTGTTCGCGTTGTCTCTATTCTAATCCCAAGCTAAAAGTGGCCAACAAAGTGGCTAGCAGTAGTTGCAGTGCGAATCGTCAACATTTAGTTGCATTTACTCAAAGTTTTGCATGTGGAATATATTGCAATATAATTTATAGCAACTTGTTTTCAAAGTCATTACGTGTCGTGACGCCGCGTCAACAAATTGTGCATTTTAAAAGTATTCAGCAAACTGAACAACAACAAATATAATACATATAATAAAATAAGAAAAAAAAATAAACGAAAATACAGTTTAAAATAAAAAATACCCAGTGCACTTGACGATTTATGCGATATTTTTTTCGGACATTTCTTGAGCTTCCTGCAAGTCGCATATTCTCCGAACACAACTTGCATACGAATAAAACCCAAAAACGACGGACGGCCATGCAAATGACAAAGGTAAATGATGTCTTGATTGGGCATTGATAAAGTTATTGGTATTGGTATTGGATATTTGATTTAGATCCCACGCTTCCCATTTTTGACCAGCACTTTCACTTTTTTGTGTGCTCCGGGGCTGTGCCAGGTTTAAGGTTACAATAGTAACCATTTTATTGTCTTTGAACCGTCTGATCTCTTAGCCATGACTCTGAGTGTGGCAGTTGGCTGACTCTGACTCAGCCTCAGTCTAACATGCAAAACTGGCAAACTGACAGTGCAAGCCAAGCAATAAATAAGAACGAGATCAAATATGTTAAGTGGACTAACCACAAATTTTAAAATCATTCACTATGCAGAAATGTAACTAAAGTAGCTAGAAATTTTAATACAGTTGAACTTCCATAACTCGAATTTCTGTCAAACTCCAGCTAAATGAGTGGCAATAAAATTAATAAACTATAGAAAAGAACTCTATGATCCGAATAACTCGAACCTTTTCTTTGGATAATGGTGATTCGAGCTAGGGAAGTTCGACTGTAGTTAAATTTAATCACTTTATAGCAAAATTATGTTTAGGTTAGTGGACATGTTTCAGGAAACTATGAGTCCTTGGTTCATACGAATTATAATATTCTTATTCATAATTTATAGAGGAGTTTTATGAAAAAACTACTTAAACATTTAATTATTTAAAAGTATTTTTCAGAAATCAAGCTGAAATAAACTTGTAGACAGTAAAAAAAAGTATTTATTAACATTACGAAGCCCAGCTAAAATAAAATTTTGATATTAAAAACAGTATTAAAATGTATGAAATTTATTTAATTATTTTTGTTTCGAATCAAAACTATTTTTTTTAATGAACTAGGCACACCCACATTGTGAGACTGTTTTAATCGTCAATTGAAGCTTAACTTTTAAGCCTAAACACATCCAGGGCCAAGAGCGTGATCTTCAAAGGCGACCCGCAGCATCTCGTGCATCGTTTGAAGCTAACATTTATGTTGTTGTTGTTGTTGTTGTTTTTAAACAAGCCACAAAACTCGTACTTTTGGCACTTAAGCTGCCCCAATTTCAAGCATTGAAGTGCACTTACACTTCATCATCGTCATCATAATGATCATAATGATCATGATCCGCTCATGATCGGCACGAGCTGAGCAATTGCTATGTTAGTTGTTGTTGTTGTTGCTGTTGTTGTTGTTGTTGTTTGTTGATTCAATTTCAAACAATTCGATTCATTTCACTGCCGTATACAAGAGCACAAAAGCCAAAAGGAAAAGCGTTGAAAATTGGTCTCTGATCTTTCAATTGATATTCGCTTGGTTCGTTTTGAAAGCCAGACAGATAGACAGACAGACAGACAGACAGATCCACAGACAGCAATCACGAGCTGGTGCGTGGGTGGAGAATGCTTTTCTTTCTTTCTAGCCGTGTGTCCATGGGCCATGGCAAGGCAAGGAAAGTCAAAGTCAAAGTGAAAATGAATGGAAAGCAAAGCCAATTACTAACTTTGATGCTATAGTAGAGAAGGAGCAGCAGGAAGAAGAGGGGGAGAAGGAGGAAGGTAACAGAAAGCCCAGCATAAATGTCTCTTGGTAATCTGAGCACAAACGGAGCAGATTACAAAAAAGGCAATTGAAAGTGCCAGGCGTGCGCAAATGCAAAGATCAAGATCAGTGGAAACTCGGTCACAGATCACAGTACGGGTACTTATACTCGCATGTGAGTGTATGAGTGCATGAGTGGATTTGAGTATGAGTATTCGTCACTTCATGGGCTGGCGCATTTCCATGCCAACAGACAAGCCGGACCGACCGACCAACCAACTGGCAACCAACTTGTTTAACCGGACCTATGTGTGACCAAAGCTCCACATCGCATGGAGGTGCCTAAGGAAAGGCTCAGAAATTCCAAGCGATCGCTGTCTGTCCCTCAATCCGTCCGTCCGGTTTGATCGGCTTCATAGTAATCCAATTAAAGGAACAATCTACATTTCAATTCAAAACTAATGAACTGTAGTTAATTCTTAACAATGGCAGCACATGTGTTGATTGTTGTTGTCGTTGTTGTTGTTCTTAATGTTGTTGTTTTTATTATTAAAGTTAAACTATTGAATATTGCAATAGCTCGTAAATGTGACGATCGTACACTCAGAGATATTTGCCATATGTACTTGAATTTATACCGTTTTGTTCTCAAAATTTGAAGATCTGTATAAGTTTTATATGTCACTCTTGCGCCTTAGAATTCTCAACTGATTCAAACCCTTTTATTAAATTTTATTTAATTTTGTTATTTTCATATTATTAAACTAGTATATTTCAAGATTGATACGAACTTAAATATGAGAATGTTTTGTACTAGAAACAAGTAAGTTTTGGGATTTTTTGTACTTTTTCTGTACTTAAACTGTATGATCCCATCTTTTACAAACTTCAATAAATCCTAAAAAGTAGTTAAAGTATCCTAGAAAAATCTTATTTTTTGAGATTTCAAGCGAACTTAAAATAAGATTTTTCTTCACAGTTTTTAAAATTCCGAACTGAGTCAGCTTTTCAGTTCGCTTGTACTTGAATATTCCCTGTTTAAGTACGGAAATCTTGATTTGTTTTTCTGAGTGTAGCGAACCGAACTCTCGATCGCTTAACTGGCATTTGAAAGTCATGAACACTTGGTGGCGATGACGTCGAATCTGTGGTCAGCGCCAAGCTTCTAGTATTACTAAGAAAAGCCAGCGCCGGCTTCCTTGTCCGCTTGTCCGATAGTCATTCAGTCAGTTAGTCCGTCCCCAAGTCCGACTTCCGTCAAGGTTCGCCGCCCCAAAAGAAATCTGTACAATTGTTAACAATTCATTGATTGATGATCGATATGGCGATCAATTAAATAGCGTTAAATGTCTTAGTGACAAATCACGGGCTCGCAGACAATTGAAGTGAAGTATGTAAACCCCTCTCCAATCTATTTACAGTACGGACTACCAATCTTGCTCTTGGCGCTGGCTCTGTGCCTCGCTTCCTGCCATGGAGCGCGTCGTCTGCGCAAGAAGCCAAAGGTCTACAATGCCCTAATCACCACAGACGACAACCTGACCTCGAGTCGGGCATACCCTGTCATTCAGCCAACAATTCACGAGCCGGGCTATGCGCCCTTTGGGCCCTACAATCCCTTTGGCTTCTACAGTCCGCCACTGGTGAGATTCGGACAACCTCTGGTGCCTGGACTGCCGCCCAATGAGCGGGTAAGCTAAGATAAATACCCACTGAAGGGTCTAACTGATTATCATCTATTTCAGCTACCATATCCACTGCCCACGGCTGCTCAGTATCCACCCATCTACACGTCCTACGATCCCAATCAGCCCAGCATTGTGCCCGCCGAGCGCCAACCAGCGCCACAACCAGAGCTGGCACCTCAATCTCCGGCAGCAGACGAGTCAGAGTCAGAGCCCAAGGAGATGATGATGTCGAAGGATCAGTTGCCACTACCGCTTAACGGACAAGGTCTGCCGCCTGTCCTGATTCCACTGAACTCCCAGTACAATGGCCAGCCGATGCATTTGCCGCCCTATGCCTACAACCAATACCCGGTGATCTATGACCAGGCGGGATTTGTTCGCCAGCGCGACAATTATCTGCCGCCCTACGACTACTACCCCAGTCAAGGTTATCCAACTCGGAGTCCGCCACCCACTGCACCACCGATGCTGCAGGCAGCGCAGCCACCGCAGCCGGAGGTGCAGCCACTGCCACTGGACAACTTGGATGCCACGCCCAGTTTTGAGGACATCAAAAACGGCTCGGAGAACAAGAACAGCGATGTGCCCGACGTGCCGCCGCCTCCAATACCCTCGGGTCCAAAGCGCCCCAGGACGACAGACAATTGAGGTGTTAAGATGTCCGGGCTTTGTTCCATTCAAAATATACATACACGTATTTATTACCATTTTTTCTTAAGCATTTCGATTTGATGTCGTTTAACCCATAAGTTTAGTAAGTGTGTTCATCAAAGATAATAAATAAATGAAAATACTAAATAAATACCGTAGTAGCGGTGAATGAACTTGGTTGATGGGGCACTAGGGAAATGATTGCTTGAGCTCTGGATGCCTCTTTCACTGGGGATTTGATTATCTTGCCATAAGCGGGCCTATAAATGCTGCACAAACAGCAGGCAATGTCACAGTTTGCAATATGAAATTCACTGTGCTGTTGATTCTTTGCTTTTGCCTATTCAGTTTGGGTAAGTGGAAAATGTCTTTTTGTATTTTCTCAGTATTTAAGTACCAAAATATTCCAACAGCATACGGCAATGCCATAGTCGCTACGAAGCCGCCATTTGTGCGCAGTCGTTATAGTCTTCGATGGCGCAAAACAACAACAACAACAACAGCCATTCCACAGAGCACAACAGGTCGTGCCATGGAGGTGACAGCCTCAACACAGCATCCCAATCCCAAGCTGGGCACCTCAACGGCCAGTCCAGACTACGATTACTACGGCAACGGTGAAGCTGACAACTTGGTGCATAAATAAATAACTTTGTCATTGCTGTCACAATATACAAAACAATTTCAAATATGTAAATTTCATGAAATATTCAATAAAAATTCAAATATAAATTCAAATTCAATCAGTCTCGATTCGGTGTAACTGTGAATTTTGTAAGAAGAAGCACCAAACAACAGAGCTCTGTTAGTTGACATAGTAGCTTTTACGTGAAGGTAAGTTCGCAGCATTTTAAGAAGCACACATACGCCACCTATGGGTTTGTTTTAAAAGTAGATTGTGACGTCACAACTGACGAACTTATTCTGAAAAATTCGATAAAACAACTCTTAATTTTATTAACAACAACCCCACTTAAACCAGTTTTTCAGAATGTTATTAACAAATAAGTGTGCGCAGTATGGACTGGGCTTTCAAAAACTTGCAAATCTGCTTAATAAGCGTACATTTTCTTGGTTCATAAATGCCGCCGGTTCGAAGTCAACAACATTGAATGCTGTCGGATGGAGAGAAGGGAGCGAATGGTTGTGGTGGTGAGTACAAGCTGCGATTTACTCCAAGATTGAGCAGCTTTGTTTGCGCGCAGCAGCAGCAGATATGCGAGCTCAGTTCTATACCCGACATCAACGAGAGCAGCAGCAACTGGTGTTCGCAATTGGGGGCCTTACAGCAAACAACAACAAACACGCACATTAACCGCAAAAGCAGCAACTAAACGCAAAATGGTGGTAAGTGAATATCTGGTTCAAACGAATTACCATAATAGAATACAAATAATTTCATACTTCGATTTAAACATTATCGCTTTGGGGGCACGCGAGGTCACCACTTGATCCCAAGGGCATCGAAAGTATCAGCTAAAGCAATCAACATAAACTGTCAGTACTTGTTGCTCATATGTACATAAATACTTTTCTCACACAGGCCAAGCTAAACGAACAAGAACGCAGCGAAAAACTGCAGCCATTGCTGGATGCAGGCTGGACAATGGTCGAAGGACGCGATGCCATTTACAAAGAGTTTCTGATGAAGGACTTCAATCAGGCGTTCAGCTTCATGACTGGAGTTGCCTTGCTGGCTGAGAAGATGAATCACCATCCGGAGTGGTTCAACTGCTACAACAAAGTGCAGGTCACTTTGAGCACCCACGACGTCGGTGGCCTCAGTAGCCAAGACATTCGCATGGCCAAATACTTTGATGCCCAGGCTAAGTTATTGAATTGTTAAACTTTGCTCTATATTGAAATAAATAATTAGCCCAACATGGTTTTACTTAATATTTGGTAGTCTGCCTCTTGCAAAACGTCTGGCGAAGTTTCATCCGTGACGTATCCGAGAGTTTTAAAGAACATTATTGAGCTTTCATTATTATTTAACACGGTGAGCATTATTTTTTCAAGCTGCCAGAAGCGTGCACATGATTCAAGCGTTTCCATCATGAATTTTCCAAGTCCCTTTCTTTGATATTCTGGCGAGATTTGTATCTCATAGCTGATGCAAGATGGAAAATCATTAATTACAAAATGAGCATGTTACCAAAACCTTATGTATTCATTTACCAGTATAGCACGCAATCTCCATCGTCCATATCAAAGCGGAACATTGTGTAAGCCACAGGTTGATTCTGTTGATTAAGTGCAACCAAGAAACGTGCCCAGTTCTTGTTGAGCTCCGCCTGTTTAATTTTGGGCTTCCATCCCATCTTCAGTTGCTTGTAATAGGGTCCTACATTTTGTTCCGCTAGCTTAAATGTCCATTTGAGGGTTTTAGCATCCATGTCGCTTTTAGCGCGGCAATATAGTTTAAACTCCTCAGATGTTTTTGATTTGTAGCTATCGCATCGTACCGGCAGTTTTTCCAGTGGGTTTTTTGCACGAGCAGCAGCTTCTACGAATTTGTGCTTTGCAGAGGCACTAAGCTCGTCCCGATTTGTCATTTTTCGCAGTCTTATAATTCAACAGCAACTTAATATTGTTTATATGATTGTTATAGGGAGCGTGTGTTGCACAAAAAGCGGGAAGCCAGTGTTGAAAAATATCCATGCAAAATACAACTCTGAAAAATATTATTACTGAACACTAGTCCATCAACAAGTAAACAACTCATCGACATTGGCTAATGTAATCTTAAAATAGTTAAATTAAATTCATTCATTCAATATTAACGAACTTGGACTCGGCATAACACTTTCACATACATTCTGGACATCTGGTGAACAAATGTAGGATTTCCCAACACACATGTATGTATCTAAAATCATTACTTTTTGCTGACGTTATTGCTCGTTTTTCAGATAAACAATCCGAACTTCCCATTAAATCCAATGTTTAAGAAATCAAAGCCAAAGGTGGCTTCACCACCCGCTGCTCCCACAATAGAAGAAATGCTCGCTGATATTGAAACATTTGAAATATGTCAGCCAGCAGGAACGTCTAACTCTAATAGCAGTGCAGCTTTTGAGCATGCACTGCTCACAGAACCCGAGAATTTGTCTCTTGAAACATGGTGGCAGGTGTTTGATGAATATGACCAAAAAGTCAAGAAACTGGAGACCATGGAGGGAGCATTAGACGCACAAAGAGAGAAGTTACTTGCATGTAAACTAAAGCTGGAGAAAAATGCCAAAGATCTGCGTGAAGGTATTAATAAGCAACAGACATTAATTAAAGAGGTGATTGATTGTTAACAAAACGAAAAAATTGCTTTAAACTTTTGGGAAAAGTCACGGCTTTAATATCGATGTTCTCTTCGATGGCATTGCAATCGATGTCAACACATACATAGCGCGTGTTATCGAGTAGAAAGTTAGGCAGAGCTCAGAAAGTATCGATACTAGTTACCTGCAGCCGTTTTATATGTGGGGAAAAATAAAATAATTGTTTTCAAAATCATTGCATTAAAATGCAACTGTTTAATTGAATAGAAAGTAAGTTTCGTTAATTGAGGCATAGCGTTAAATTAAAAGCGTGAAATTTAAGAACAAAGTATTTTCGGTTTATGAATAAGCCTAGGAACAGGTTTAGGCCAGAAAAAAACCTGGCTGGCTTATACCATTTACGCCACAGCGTTAATGGCAATAAAACAGCGAGCGGAGGTCGATTGTTTTGTGTGTGTGTGTTTGTATATGTATTGCTTTAATATTTAGCCCAAATCCAATTACCAAAACGAAAAAGTGCAACAATTGCTGAAGCAAAAATAACCCTTGTGCTCTGACTAATTGAATTTTACGTATTTTATTTTGGCTAAGCTACAACAGCTACGAACAACAACAGTGAGCAGCCATGGCAGTAACAAACACTTTAAGAATACACACACACACAACAATTCTCACAGCAAAGGATTATTATTCAATTAAACGGTTGTCAATATAGAAAAAGAATGCAATTCATTTAAAGACAAAATAAACATGTTTGCAAAAAAAATAAAAATAAACAACTAAGCGAATAACAGTATTTTTCACGGGCACTCAATACAAGCAAATCGTATGTGTAAATGTGTATGTGTTGTTTATGTATTTGCTTCGTGCGCGCATGCATGTATGTGTGTGTGAACAAAGTGCTAATGAGATGCTGATGCTGTGCTTCTTCTTGCCAGCAGTTTGTTGCTTTTGCCATTTATGCAAAAATACGTAAATTTTGAACAAAAGATGTACATACATATTTTATTGTTTTCAACTGTTGCGAATTTCGCTTGCTAACGAACTCGCTGCAAAAGGTGAAAGCAACTTTTTTTATATTGTATTGTGTTTGCTTTAGCTGATGTTGATGCTGTGTGGATGAATTACATACATATGTACATACATGCATATGTATATTTATGAAGTGCAATCTCTGCCATATAAAGCAACCGTTATTGCAATCAACTCGATTAAACTCATTCTTTTATTCTTCCTCAACAGCAGCAGGTACGCGTGAGATGTCACATGCAAGTTTTGCGTCGCGTCTGTAACGGATTTTTCCCACTTTGGCAATTGAAATTGGCAAAACAACAACTGCTGCAATAATGTAAGAGACGGAGGCTAACAAAGGTCAATCTAAGCCAACAAAACCCAGCCTAGAACTAGTTAGGTTTCCACACACACACACACAAACACCCATACACACATATATACAAACACACGTAGTCACAATAAGCATGGATTGGTGGCTTACGCTCCTGGCGCTGCTGCTGGCCATCAACGAGCTGCTGGCAGTTCCAACTCCGCTCAAGCTACCAGGTGAGACCAATCAGACTTTCGCCAGTTATTGTAGAGATCTTGATCATTTCATTTCATTTCTCAACAGGCTACACACACAAGCTGACGCCATACATTAAGCACTGGGAGGCAGCGAACTTTGATCGCTCGGTGCTTCAGGTGGCGCAGCAGAGGCACTTGGAGCAGGCGCGTGCTCGCCGAAAACGTCAAGTGGATCCCTCAAGTGGGCTGGGACTGGCGCACACAATACGATTGAATTTCTCCGCACACGACAGGTGAGTGGGTGGCGTGAGTTTGAGTTACATCGCATATAATCATACTCACATTGACATTCTCATTCTTTTGTTCACAGAGACTTTCTTTTGGTGCTGCGTCAGCAGCCAAATTCGGTGTTCGCCAATGATGTGGAAATCGAAAACACACTGGGACCCATCGATTACGATGTGTCACGCATTTATACGGGCAGCCTGGAGGATGATGAGTCTGCCCATGTCCAGGCGATACTCACAAGTGATAATCTGCTGGATGGCACCATTGAAACGCAAGCCGAGCACTATTACATTGAGCCTGCGCAGCGTTACTCACAGCAATTGGCGGAGAGTGGCGTGCACAGCATTGTCTATAAGCTGAGTGATGTGAATATGCAGCAGCAGAATTCATTTGGCAGCGGTTTGTCATCAAAGTCGCCCATTAAAACGCATTGCGCTAGCGAACGATTGAGGCAGAAACGTTGGTTACCCGAGGAAGAGGTAAGTAGTTGCTGTCATTTTGAACAAAACACTTGCTAATTGTTAACCATTATTTGCAGCATGTTACTGCTCCAACCTATAATCGGAATCCGCCTCTGCCGCTGGATCTAGAGGTACCATACAATGATGATTTTCGCGTTCTGGCCTCTGAGGAGGATCGCAGCGAGGAGGAGCATAAGAAATCCACAGCAGCAACATCAACTATGCGCAGCACAGAAAGTTTTCTGGCGACGCTAACCAAGCCCACGCCCAATCGCAATATACTTGTAAATAACTATAATCCCTCCAATGTTGGCGATAGCAGTCGAAGCTACAATGGCAACAGCAATTCCAATTCAAATGCCAACAGCAACAACAACAACAATGTGCGCAAATTGTACACGAAGCATAAAAACATCATTGTTAGCACCTACAATCGGCCAATAGAGCCAGAGTTTGGCACGCCCTATGAGGAGCCCAATGCCAACAATAGCAACAGCCTGCCAAATAACTTTTTCAACGCCAATTGGACCACTCTCTCAATGGGTAACAACAACAATGGCGCCAACGATCGCCCCAGCCATAAGACGCATGTAGAGATCATCACCAAGAACGGTGCCACCAAGAAGCCCAATATTATTGTTAACAATTACAATCCGGAGATCATTTTTGCACCCAATCCGCACAATCCCAGCTTTAATACCATGCTAATGACGAATCTGTTAAGTGGCCGAGGCGAGGACATACATAGCTCCCCGCGTCTGCTCTACGATCGCAAGACCACTTGCATGCTTTATTTGCAGGCAGATCATACGTTCTTCCAGAAGATGGGCAGTGACGAGGCCTCAATTGAGGCCATCACGCGTCACGTTCAACGCGCCAATTCCATTTATCGAAACACGGATTTCAACAACGATGGAAAACCTGACAATATTACGTTTATGATCAAACGTATTAAGGTCCATAATATGCACGCCATGAAGGATCCCAGTTACCGATTTCCCGGTAACTATGGAGTGGAAAAGTTTTTGGAGTTGTTTTCAGGTGAGTTTTTTTTTCCCACAAGTCTTGTTTTGTTTTTAACCCTTTTGTTCCACAGAGGAGGATTATGATGCCTTCTGCCTGGCCTATATGTTTACCTATCGCGATTTTGAGATGGGCACTTTGGGCCTGGCTTGGACTGGTGATCTGAAGAATGCAGGTGGCGTTTGCGAAAAGAATGGCCACTATCGCGGATCCCTGAAGTCATTGAATACTGGCATTGTCACGCTCTTAAACTATGGCAAACATGTTCCACCCGCCGTTTCCCACGTGACGCTGGCGCACGAGATTGGTCACAACTTTGGTTCACCGGTGAGCATAGCTGAAAATTGTTTACTATTCCAAACTAATCCTTTTCTTTACTCGATTCAGCATGATCCGGAGCTGTGCACGCCAGGTGGTGAGGATGGCAACTTCATAATGTTCGCCCGTGCCACCTCTGGCGATAAGAAGAACAATAACAAGTTTAGTGCGTGCTCCTTAAAGTCCATAGAGCCAGTGTTGAATGCGAAGGCGCGTTCGATGAAGGGATGCTTTACAGAGCCACAGTCGTCCATTTGCGGCAATGGTGTTGTGGAGCCGGGCGAGCAGTGTGACTGCGGCTGGGAGGAGGACTGCAAGGATGCATGCTGTTTCCCCATGTCACGGCAGCCGCATCTCGATGAAACGCCCTGCACGCTGACGCCCCATGCCCGTTGCAGTCCCTCGCAGGGACCTTGCTGCACCACCGATTGCAAGGTGAAGTTTGGCGACAAGTGCCGCGACGACAACGGCTGTCGCGATCCCTCATTCTGCGATGGACGCGTTCCTCAGTGCCCACCGTCGGTGAACAAGCCAAACAAGACCATTTGCAACAAGGAGTTCGTTTGTTACATGGGCGATTGCACGGGCAGCATTTGTTTGGCCTATGGACTGGAATCATGCCAGTGCATACCGGGACCACAGGATGATCGCATCAAGTCATGCGAGTTGTGCTGCAAACTGCCGGGAGAGAATAATCCGTGCCGCAGTTCATTTGAATGGAACGAGGCGCCTTTCGATGTGCCCGACATGTACTCCAAACCGGGAACGCCCTGCAATGACTATAATGGGTATTATACGGAGTTTATTCAACTTATAACGTTTGCTAATCTGTCTTTGATTTCCAGCTATTGTGATGTCTTTCAAAAATGCCGCGAAGTGGATCCCTCTGGACCATTGGCCACGCTGCGCAAGTTGCTGCTCTCCGAGGAAAGCATTGCTACCTTCAAAAAGTGGATGCAGCATCATTGGTACACCGTTGCCCTGGCCGCTATTGGAGTCTTTTTGTTGCTGGTATGTGCACCCAACATAGAACTGGATATAGTGTTCACTTTTCACCATCTAAAAATTAAAAATCTTTAGAGCATTGACAGAAAGTAATTTCCTTAGATGGTGAATTTGAATTGTTTTTTGTAAATTCTTAATTTAAAATTATTTTTGTTTGGAAAGTTGATGCGTGTGGTCACAAATATGTTAAGGGATCAGTATGAGGCTGAATTGCAAACTATGGGCGAGGGTGAGCCCAAATGTAAACCCAAACTGAACCTCGTAAATCATGTTGATAAGCGCTTCATTCGCCAATTGATAACATGGCTAATTTAAATCGCATTTAGACTTGACCTCACTCAATCATTTCTATTCCGAATTGCAATCGTTAATATTACAACACTAACCAATTGATTTATCCTTAACGCAGATACTGAGCACAAAGCTGCTGGCGAAACGCTCGAATCTGAAGCTTAAATCGGTGACCATCATTCATAGCGCCACGACGGAAACTGTGCGTCTGCCAGAGAACAACAATGGTGTCATCGTGCACACGGCTGTGCGCACCAAGGTGCCGTTTAAGAAGAAGGTTCGTGGTGAGCGCAGCAAGAAATCTGGAACCGGATTGGGAGCAACAACAGCAGGAGTTCGCTCTAGTGCAGTAACCAAAGGTGTTGCCAGCGCCGAGCCAAAGAAAACATCTCGAACACAAGCACTGGCAAAGAAGAAGTTGAAAGCGAATGTGACGGAAGAGGAACAGACCAAAAAGTCCAACAAAAAGCTGGGCAAACATATGAAGGAAATAATCGATTATTCGCAGCGCAACAACAACGCAAATGGCGCCGACGATGTGTCCAATCTATCGACGACCAACAATCACACCAACACCTTTGGCAAAGTACAAAAGTGGCTATTAGAGTCGCCCATTGTAGCGCAACCATTGTCGCACATCGAGCATAGCTCGCGAGTGCGCAATGTGATGAGTAAGTCGCAGTCAACGCCAGAGAGACTTGTGCAGAAAACGCCACAGAAGACCAAATCGATGGGCAACCTGTCCAACGAGAAGGTCAAGCTGCAGGTCGTCTACAAGCCGCCCTTCAAGTTCTCGCTGCGTCTGTCCAAGAAGCCCAAGGTGAAAACGCATGTGGTAGGCGTCAACGGCGCAGGTGCACGTCCAAAGCGTGCACAGAAGAGCAATCCACGCTCCAGTGGACAGCCGACCACGTCCAAGGGACCATACACGGAACGAGCTAAGCGTACCGCTCTGTTGCTCTGCAATGAAGCAGAGGACGATAATCAAATGCTGACTCTCAATGAACCAAACTATGAGACACTTAAGCCACCAAATCGCAGCGCTGAGCACTGCTATGAGAATGTGGAATTGCCCAGTGGCAGTGTGCCAACCGATGTGGCAGCCGTATCAAAGCCAAGCTGCAGTAGTAGCAGCGGTGGCAAAATTGCACCTAGCTCAACTCGCAACAGCCTGGAGGGCACAGCAATAGCTCCAGGTCAGCGGAGTTCCTATCGCCGCTCCAATTCATTGTCTACACACAATCCTTTTGCAGTGGCGCCGCGTCGTAGCAGCAGCAAGGCTGGCAAGAATGAGGCCCAGTCCTCTGGCGGGTCCATTAACTTGACGCGCAACTTTGGCAGCACACAAAATCTGATCAATCTGAGCCAGAACATGGCCAAGTCCAAAAAGCGCAGCAGTCTGAATCTAAAAGCAAGCGCTGCCAAAAATGGCAAGGATCCGCCTACAATTGCCACGGCAGCTCCAACGGCGACACCACAGCGCCGATCTTCTTCAAATGCGAATCTGCGCAGAAACAGCAGCGTGTCCAACTCATCGCCAGCACAGGCAGCACCGGTGCCGCCCACGCGCAACTCGCGCAACAGCTTCAGTAACATTCCACGCGCCAGTCTCAATGGTCAGAATGGCTCCTCCTCCTCCTCATCAGCGGCTCCTTCAGCTGCAACAGCAGGAACGACGTCCTTAGCGCCGCCCAGCTTCTCCCGTCAATCCTCTAGCAGCACAACAACGACAACTTCGTCGAGTGTCGTAACGCCGCCTGCTGCTTTGCCCCTGTCGCTGCAACAATCCGCCTCCACGAGCGCCATGATCAGCCAACGTCAACCTGCGCAGCCCATGCGACGTAGTCTTCACAATTTTAGATCCCGCTCTACGACAGCAGCAGCAGCACCATTAACAATGGACAACGAACTGCCATCGGATCTGGAGGTGGTTGTCTCTGACATTGAGAATCTGGTTAGCTAAGAACAGCACCATTCCTTTTCATTTTAAACCAACCAAGTGAAAGTGATAAGTCCTAAAATTAGTTATACAAACGAATGTCGCATAGGTTTAAATGCATATATATATATATATAAATTTAGATTTGTATATACATATAAATATACATATATGTACATATATGTATGTTCTTTACACTGCCTTAAACTTGCCGTTTCTGCTGAATATGTGAATGCCACGCCACGCCAATACACATCCCCACATCAAATACCTAGCAAACGACCACGAAATCCACTAATTATTAAATGCTAACAACGCTCGTGCTTATGGCTCCATCCTCCACAAGACACTCTACTTGAAATCCATAAACCCACCCAATGCCACCGCCACCGCCGAAGCCAGCCGCACTCACCGCACATTGTACCTTTTACTGTTTAACTGTTGTATTGTATTCGTGATCTGTAACTATGTATGTATATCTTGTAACTGTATTTTAATCAATCTCTATAATCTTGAATTGTGTACAGCTGTCGAAATACGATCGTTGTGCATAAACGAAGCATTCCATTAAGTTTTTCCAGTATACCGTAACGTAAACATCGAATAACTCCATATAATGTCCAATAGATCAATTTATAATATTTGCGTATTTACAAACCAACGAGATTTGAACGCTGTACACAATGAAACTATTCCTATACTACTGTATTATTGTTTCCTACATAGATTTCTATTTTGTTATGTTTCTATATATGTATCTGTATCTATATCTGTTTCTTACATTCCTAACGTTTCCAACAACGACCATTTGTCATCTGTAAACTTCGACACACACACAGAACAGAACAACAATACAAGGTGCTATTTTAGTAACGAATGTAAAACAAAAAATTAATCGAAACATTTTAAAAAACTCTTATGAATATTTTCCAAGAAGATCAAAAATGATATTAAGATGCGTAGTTGAGGATGATGAGTTGAAGGTGTAGTAGCCAGGTAGAGGGAGTCACGGGGAAGTTGCAAATTAATAATACTTCGTAACAATAAAATATAACCAACGATAACTGTCAATAAATCAAAAGTAATATGCATCGAACTTAGTTTATAGTAGTCGCAATAAAATCAAATAGAGAACTTAATGCTGCATCTCCCAACCACACCCCAATTCACTCCACACACACACACACACAAATGCCTGCGCCATTCTTAGTAGTAGTGTACATAAAAAATCAAATTGAAGTATACACAATAAATAGTTTTTATATGCAATAACAAATTATAGCAATTGAAAGATGGAACACCTAATGATATTCAAATACACACACACACTCACGAATAGTCAACTCACGTAGCGTATCAAATCACAGAGCAAACGGCTTACAAATGAAACCCTAATATTAACAATTTGTAGTCTAAGCTAATGGGAATCCCTACACATAGATGCATACTGTAATTGTATCTACTAATTGTAAAACTGTGTTGAAAATCGGCGATTAAGATTGCGTATAGAGTTCTGATATGTCTTTGCATTTGTGTATGGGAGGTAAAATATTTAGTTACATTGGGGAGTGCAATTCTATGAGCATTTGTGTATATTTTTTTTGGAATATACAATGCATTAATATAAATAGAAATACTTATGCTCAGCTCAAAAGGCGAAACCCAACTTGGGACAGATAGTTAACGTTAACGCGTAGGCAAGCTATGAAACGGAAAAAACGATTAAAAAAAAATACGCGACAATCGCTTCGAAATGCTTAATTAACATAAAGAAAACTCGAATTTTAGCTTTAAGTTCGTCTTAACAATATTAAAAATAAATCGAGAAACTATAATAACTATTTAAATATGAAACTATACAAGGCGCAGATTCTTTTTTAACGTCAACTATCGGCAATATCATTAAACTTACCAAAAAATTAAAAAAAAAAAAAGAAATCAAGAAAATTGCCAATGTCTATGTACTGTATATAATAAATGCATAAAATTATGATCTAAGCAGAGGATAAAAGTATTTTGAGCGTGGATGAAAAAGACTATTAAACGCTAAATTAACCAATTTTTGTGTATTGTACATAAGAAACTAATTGATTTAAAAATATATGTACATGTGTATGTAATAATTTAGTCGTATTACTGCAAAACAGATTTTAAAATCTTTGTGTGTACCTCAATTGTAATAATATTTTGTGTATTTTCATCAAGGTTTTGCACCCAATTCACCTGACTATTTCTTGTATAATTTAGTTAAATGAACTTAAACACGCATTCAAGACCCCTCGCAGAGATCCGTTCCCCTAGTTAATAGCCAGATTTCAATGTTGTCAAAGATCGTATCAAATATGAAGTATTTTGTCAATTAATAATGCGTAAATGAATGTCGAAAAAATAAAAACATAAGAACAATAATTATTATAAATATATTAAGTTGCGAACCAAGCGAAACAAAGTGTGAAAACTTAAGTTGTACTTAATTGTAATGGTATGTTTACAGTAATTATTTAATTTATTAATATTATTATCATTAACCGATTATGCAAAATAGAACTAATTTTTAACACTGCACATACATCACGATATTTTATAATTTTTCATTTAATGCAAAATTTCAATAACAATAAAAACGAACTAAACTTTAACGAAAGTCGAACATTAATCTAAGTGGATTTCCTAGTGGCCTTCTCCAACTTTGCGGCTCGTTTAGCCATGATCCAAAAAAAGACGGACGGGCACAAATGGCGCAAATAATAGGCTATCTTGGCTTGCAAATCGCTGACAATGATGTCCGGCTCCTTACGCAAGATGCATTGTAAAATACGTTCCGATAACGTTTCCGGCGACATTCCTTTAGCCGTAGCTTCATCCATTTCTAAAATGAGTCAGATACTTGAGTAATGTGTAGGTAACAATAAAAGCGAATTTACTAACTGCCATAGTTGTTGCCCGAACCAGTCAAGGCATTCATCGAGAGCTGAGTCTGTACGTATCCAGGACTGACACACGACACGTTAATATTTTGACTGGCCACCTCGGCACGCAGAGCATCGGCAAAGGCTTGCATGGCATGCTTGGAAGCGGAGTAGGCTGCACGTTGAGGTATGGCAAACTTTCCTTGAACGGAGCTAATGAAGCAAATGTGGCCAATCTGACGTTTCAGCATAGAAGGCAATAACGCTGAATAAAAACAAATGGAATTTCAAATCATGTCTAAATTTTTATGGTGCGCTAAATTCAAACCTTTCGTCAATGCCACAGTTCCAAAGTAGTTGACCAACATCACCTTTAGATCCACATCGACAGCAGTTGAGGCAACATCGGCACGCACGCTAATTCCACCATTGTTTATCAATATATCGACTTGGTTATACACTCCCAAGGCGCGCGAAACAAATTCTGGTATGGAATTGAGTTCCGACAGATCCAATGCAAGGACAGTGGGAGGATAGGCGGGTTCCTGCAAGCAGCTTTGTTTAAACAAATATAATAATGAAATTATGTAGCTCTTACCACATCTAACGCCAGCAGATCCTTCTTCACGCGCTCTAGCTCTTGGACACGACGAGCAGCCAGGATAACCTTACAGCCTGCACGATAAAAGACATGTGCCAGGGACTCGCCCAGGCCTGAACTGGCGCCTGTAATGAGCACCACCTATAAGAGTTTTATATTAGCAAATACCGCAGTCAGTTTATAATTCAGATATTCATGACTCTTACCTTGCCGGGCAACTGATTACGGTATTTTTGAGCGCGAAAACGTTGCCATAGGTTAATGACGGCCAGAGGCAAAGCTATGGGCATTAGAATGCTGCCCAGCACCCAGTAAAGAACATTCCAGTCGCTGGTGGGTGCGCACTTCTCAATTTCTTGCAACTTCATCGTTACACACTTGATTAACAACTAACTCTGAGAACTTTGCACTTTTGCAGAACCTGGCCAAAAACAAAAACAAAAACAAATGTAAAATGCCAATCACATTCCATTGTGAATGTCAAAACTGCACAGCTGATTGCGTTACGTTGTTGCTTGTCCGTTCTCTCGCTCTTTGTTTTTCTTTGTTTTGTTTTCTTTCTCGCTCTTACTGACCAACTGCGAAATTAACGATTTAGTTCATGATTGACTGAATAAGTTCATTCGTTCATTTTAATGACCCGTTCATTTTAACTTTTTCAGAACGAAACGACACAACTGCGTTTGTTACGTTGTTGCTTTTGCTCTCGCATTTGTTATAGTTGATATTTTACTTAAAAAAATATGTTAAAATGCATAGTTTAGTCAGACAAACTAGCCGCTTGAGCTGCTGGCTGCCAGCAGCTCGAATTCACACGTCTGCTGTGCAGCGCGCATTCTGGGAGCGAGAAAAGAAATCGGGCTACAAAACCAAACTCCCGGAGCCGTCCAAAAAGGAGCTTCTTATAAATGGGTTTCGAGACTTGAAAGAAGAAATAAAACTTTGGCGCCAGGAAGTGAAGGAAAAGCTAGAAAGCGATCCCATATTGGTATTTAGACCCGGCGAAACGGATATTGTATTTGATTTCAAAGCACCCGACGTTCTCGACAAATGGACCGTGACAACAGATTCAGATCACGGTGAAGGTAAAAGCAATGCCACCCTCGAGTTGAGCGCTGCAGGGGCTGGACTCTTTCACGGCGAAGTCAACTCTCAGCACACCAAGGATGGTGTCATCAAACGAACTGGATATGCAAACATACGCACTAAGCGAGTGCGGGTAAGTTTATAATCCAAACACTTATTAAATAATGTTTTAATTATATGTGTGTCTCTGACAGAAATCATTCAAACGAGAAAGTACCTACGACTGGACGCAATACAATATGCTTGTGCTGAAGGTGCGAGGAGACGGACGTAGCTATATGATTAATTTGCACACAGAGGGATATTTTGATCTCATGTGGAATGATATCTACCATTATGTTCTATATACCCGCGGTGGTCCACACTGGCAAATAGCCAAAATACCGTTCTCCAAGTTCTTTTTAGCCTCAAAAGGCCGCATACAAGATCGACAGAATGCAATACAACTAAATTGTGTAACGCATTTTGGTTTCTCAGTGGCGGCCAAGAAGGGCATGGATGGGCCATTTGGCTTGGAAATCGACTACGTCGGAGTTGAATTTGATCCCAATCATCGCGAAGAATTCGCCTACGAAATGTACAAGACACCCAAGTATATAGTAGCCACGTAAATCAAATTGTTATTTAATTGTAAAGTCAAAATAAATTCATAGCGCTTTTGTTTTAAATTCCTCTCATTGACGACGCTCTCTCTCTTGCTCTTCCTTTCTTGCTCTCTCAAATCAGCTGTTCAAATGTTTACATGCGCTCACTCCTCAGGGTCACTTACAAAATTCAACAGATACTGCAATTCACAATAAACCTTTTTTTTCTTGTTGTGCTTTGCGTTCACTTTGAAAGGTGCTTCGGTTTCGTCAGTTGCCAATTAGTAACTCGCGAGCAAATTCTCGCGCTCTTCTCTTTCCTAGTTCATTTCGCCTCAGTCTCACTTTGGCTCTTGCTCCTGAAAGTAGTGTAGATAAGACAGCGGAAAAACTTCCGCTTTAACTCTGCGTGGGTGCTGTTGCTTTTTTATTATCGCATACGTAAATATTAGATAAAATTATGGTGAGTATATTCAGTTTGTATTATAAAATATAATTCCAACAAGACAGACCAACAACGTGGCCATGTGACAGTTCAATCACCAGCAAACCGGGTGTGACCTTGAGTGGGCGGACTGCGAATATAATCCTGTTCATAGCATAAACAGAACACAAAACAAACCAAAATCAATAATACAGACTTGGAAATGCGGCATATACGCATTTTACCGGTTTGCGGTGACGTTGACGTTAACGTTGAAATGTATGCGTAGAAAACGTGTTGGCAGAGGAAAAACAAAAACCAGTCAGTGGCCATCGAAAGTGATTGAGCTGCATGAAACCAGTTATCAGTTACTAGTTACCGTTCCTGTCCTATCAACTTCAGTTGGTGGCTGTCTGTCTGTCTACCTGTTACTGTCTCACTGCGCCACAGTTGTGCTCCCAACAGCGTCAACTGCTGACGTTGGACCTTTTTCTCTAAGCATTCAAAATGGTGCAATTTTCGGTAGAATCTTTATCTAGTTCAATTACATTAAATATACTAATTAATTATGTTGGTCATTTTACTGTTTACAGCAAGAGACATATCTGTACGATCCGAAAGTGCTGCTCCAGCTTGACTTTTATCGTAGCCCAGCCAAATTTCAGCCCTTCATCTCGGCTGCCAATCCGGGTGAATCCTGGATGAAGGTGCGTCCCCTTAAGGATACGGATTATGATCGTGGTTTCCTGCAGCTGCTGTCGCAACTTACCCATGTGGGCAATGTATCGCGCACACAGTTCCTCAGTAGGTGTCATCTAAATGATACAATCTCTATCCAAGCTCATTTCCCGTTTTCATTTGCAGCACGCTTCTCGCAGATGAAAGCTAGCGGCGATTACTATGTCACAGTCATCGAGGACACCCGCAAGGGCGAAATCATTGGAGCTGCATCTCTGATCATTGAGCGCAAGTTTATACACGACTGTTCCGTGGTAAGTTACCATTTACTAACCGATGAACGGCAATTACTCCATGATCTCATTTTATTACAGCGAGGCCGTCTGGAAGATGTTGTGGTCAATGACACGTATCGTGGCAAGCAGCTGGGTAAACTGTAAGTTTAGCTATTCCAGCTAAATAAACGCAAGTCTTAAATTATCCGCCTTGTACTTGACAGCATTGTGGTCACCGTGTCGCTGTTGGCGGAGCAACTTGGATGCTACAAAATGTCGCTGGACTGCAAGGACAAGCTCATCAAATTCTACGAAACATTGGGCTACGTTCTCATACCCGGCAACTCCAATTCCATGACCATTCGTTATGATGAGGCACCAACAAAACGAAATGCTACCTCGGCCGGCGTTGTTGCCGCCGGCGCCTCCTCCGGCGATTCTTGCCAAACTGTGAGCCTTGAATTTGCCTCTTGACAATTAGCCGCCAACGCTTCTCCAAAATCCAAGCTTTAGGTCATCTTTGACCTAAAGCAACAAACTGCGCAAGGCGCAATGTTAAAAACAATATCAAATGGACCCGAAGAAATCCGATCATTTGCTGCATTTACTGAAATCTATTGCGAAAATTGCATTGCACTTGGCGCATGGATTTTTGGACAGCGCTGGCAGGCGGTGGTGTCTTTATGGTTCCTCCCATAAGGACATACAATTAGTTATATGGCTAAGGCAACCGCAATGGTTGTGTTCTATTTTTAATTCTTACAGAACTCTCAATTTTATAATTTTTTCTCTCCTTTCTGCTACTGAATGTGAGGCGCGCCCTTAAAATGAAAAGGTTGTTGTTATACTTCCCTTCAAGAGCACGTTCATCAAGTAGCTTTAACTTTCTACAAATATACATGTATATTATATATTATATACAAAGTAATTTCTAATCTAATGCTTGGTTTTATGTACAATTGAATAGGATTTACAGATTTTTGGGATGCCTAAGGGATACTAACCAAGAATTGGCATTGGTTTTTATCATACAATTGTTGATCTATTAAAAACTGCTAAAAGGCTCCTCTACTTATCACGAATATGCACACAAGTGTCCACATTTCGGACACTTTGAATGCTTGGCAAAGTATTGCTGCAGATGCTCGATATGTCCACCGTGAGAGCAGCCTTGACACCAGGCGTAGACGCCTCGCACGATCAGTCCACAGACGCAGCATTTGGCTGACTGCATGGACTTGCACTTATCACAATACCAGCCCACATTGCCACCTAGTGGACGACCACATTCGCCGCAATTCGTATGCATGACGGTAGAGGTTTGGTTCAATTGTCTCACAGAACGCACCCAGGCGCGGTTGATCACTTCACAGGCTTCGTTCCACAACTCGTAGCGGTGCAGCTGATCCACATAGCTGTGAAACCAATGTTCCTGTTGAAGATTACAAAGTGTCGTAAATAGCTAAATTCCATTGCTGATGATTCACATTTAAACTTACAACGACAGCATCTTCAATTGGCAGCAACTTGCGTGCCTCGCCCAAAACTATGAGCACGGTCAATGCGGTTTGCACATCGCCAACATCGGTTTGCAGCATCAGGGAATCCGCCATGAATTGATGCGGCTCCCACATGGGTATCGGTGGCACATGGCTGACTTTCAATATGCTGGGCACATGTGGTGGCTAAATAATAATAAATGAAACGAAGTTGAGATTATTAATTAATCGAATAATTGTTTTAACAAATTCTCTGCTCACTGGCGATTCGTCATGATCCGATGCCTTCAAGTCTGGCTGTGGCCGTGCAGCTTGTACATCATGGTGAAGCGCAGTATCAGGAAAGGCCAACGCTTTGGTTACATCAGCCGGGCCGACGTATATGAACCCATTGCGCAACAGTTCGAAATTATCAAACGTAATCTCGCTAATGATTTGCGTTTCGGAGAGTATCACGGAACTAGTTGGCGGTGGCTGTTGTTTTCCACCGCCACCTAGCTCATCGCCATCCTCACTTGCATCTGCAATTTCATTCGCCACCTCTTGGCTATTTCCATTTACATCCTGTCCCAGTTCGTGGGGCGGCCAATCACTTGCCACTTGTGTGGCACGACGGGAACTCATCGGATTCTTTTGATTGGAAAATGAGGAACGATGCTCGAAGGGTGGCTCAAAGAGATTGCTGCCATAGAAAAGCTTGACAAAGTTCCACAAAGTGGTGGCCTGCAAAAAGATTTTCTTTATACGAATAGTGGCTAAGATTTAGATTTCTTACATTATGCTTGCCATATTTCTTGGACACATCGGCATTATGCTCGCACAGCTCGGCCAGCTTCTTGCCGCTCAGCAGTAGCTCCCTGGCGCAGCCAATGAAGCACTCATGCACTCGCAACTCGGTTGTGGTGTCGTGCGCTGGATACCCCGTACCAGAGTCCATGTTCTAGAGTCAGAGTAACAGATGAAATAAATACCAAAGGCAAAGACAAACTCTCTTCTAAGTTACCAGATTTTTGAGCATAAACATGTACATCTTGGAATGGTCCAGATGGAATTGCATGTTTCCAGGCACTGTAGACTTACGTCGACTTCTACAAGATGAAGTATAGTATATATGATAATTAAGGATATAGACAAACAATTAGGTATTTGAAACTTACATAAAGTTTGAGGTTTTAGTATTGGAGACGCCACTTGATTTCGATGCATATTCCTTGATTTTGTTAGCAAATGAAATGTCGCCGTGTCTGCCCAAACTTGCGCCTTGGGCATTGGCTTTCAGTGCCGGTCGTGTGGCATCCTTGAATGCATGCTTGTAAATGCAGGAATCCTTGCCGGCAGACAGCAAGCAATGCGAGTCGCTTCCCTGCCACGCAATGCCCGTGGTAACGTTTGTGTGCTCATTGAATGAAGCAAATGGTATATAGGGTCGCCGAATGTCCCACACATGGACACTGTAGTCCACCACGAGGGCACAGCTAGCTATGTGATAACTGTAATAAAAAAGTATATTAGCTTATATAAAAGTTATTATTGTTGAAAGACTAACGTGCGCTCCGGTCGCCACTTGACGCGCCCAACGACAGCTATTGTGTGAATGGTGTACTCCAGACTGGCCCGTCCATCCATGTTCCACACTTTGATCTGCTTGTCGCGGCTGCCAGTGGCCAGCCAATTGCGTGTGGGATGCCAGTCACAGGTGTAAATGGGTCCACTGTGCGCTGTAAACTGCATCATGCATTTGTCCCACTTGCGCATGTCCCACAGTTGAACGGTACCATTCTCCGACACGGCGGAAAATACGTTTTGCGAATGGGGTGAGAACTTGAGATCGCGAACAGACTCTGAATTACTGAAATATGTATTGACCGACTTATCGGAGCGTATATCAAAGCACTTGATGGTGCCATCCTGTGAGCCGGAGATTAATATATTCGGTTCGGTGCTATGAAATGTGACTGTGTGTGCGGTGCGCTCGTGCTCATTGTAGACAAGCAGCTGCTTCTGTCGTCCAAATTTGGATAAATCCCAAACGGACACAACACCATTTGTCGCAGCCGTTGCCAAAATATTGCTGTCCAGGGTGCTCCACGCAACGTCATTGGATGAATAGCTGAGATTTTGGCTTTTTGTGCCCCGCATATTGCAAACTTCGGTGAAGCCATCGCTGTCGAAGGAATAGACCTTGAGCACTGGAAGGAATCTTATAAATACTTTGCATGGCCAAATGGAGTTTGTTTATGTTCGCGCTCTTACAGCTCCGCCCAGCAACTGCAATCTGATTGTGATCCTTGTTCAAGGCCAAGGCATTGGCATGCCCTTCCATGCATATCGTCGATATTGTCGATGGGTCTGAATCCTCCAGAGAATCTGGCATTTTAACAACGTTTTTTTCGTTTATTTACTGCAATAATACTGTAACAATAATAATCCAAATAATCGATGGCCGCTTGCATCGATGTATTCCTTATTAAAGGTAGAGAAACATCGATGTGTGTGCCCATCGATGTTTTCGATGTTTTAAAAAAATCATCGAAGGAAACATCGATGTTTTGAAATGGGTCTTCCAGCTTTGCTGAAGACTTTTCAGCTTCACAAGAAGTTGACATCGATGTTTCACATAAGCAATAACATTCCGGAGCTGTTATTAACAAAATGAAATATATTACTTTTATTTGCATTTCAAAGAAGCTGTCATTTGTTTATTGTTCGTTTAAAAGACTAAGCACGACTAATACTAGCTAATGTAAACCAAATTGGAATATTATAGTACATAAGTAAAATTGTTTCTGAAATCGAAATTGCTCCTCATTTAACAGATTACATCGATCCATTCATGCACACATCAAATCGATAATTGGCGCGCGATAACTCTGGGCTATCACAAATCGGCCAAGTTGGACTTTTAAGCACGGTTGCCACTTAAAAATATCTGATTGAGCCAAAAACATACAAAAAGCCAAAACTTTCGTTCACAAACACTTAATGCAATAACACATATTTCCAAAGTATTTCACATTTTCATCTTAATCAAGTGATTATGTTATTAAATAAAAATATATACGTACTTCAACCTAAAACTATACAAAATAACTGATTCTGAACTGACGAAAAAAAGAGCCAAAGTTTTGGCGCAAAACCGCCAATTGTGGCGACCGTGCTTTTTAGTTCGAATAAGCTGAATAAGTTCAATCGTTCATCTTAATGACCCGTTCATTTGAACTTTTTCAGAACGAAACGACGACACAGCTCCAAAAAACAGATGACCGACAGCTTTTGAAGAAATAACTTGTTCATGTCGAGCTGTTTAATTAATTGTATGCAAAATGCCGGACATCAAAATAACGCCATTGGGAGCCGGCCAGGACGTGGGCCGCAGCTGTCTGTTGCTCTCAATGGGCGGCAAAAACATTATGCTCGACTGCGGCATGCATATGGGCTACAATGATGAAAGACGCTTTCCAGATTTCTCATACATTGTGCCGGAAGGACCCATTACCAGCCACATTGATTGTGTGATCATATCTCACTTTCATCTGGGTAAGTGCTCGATTAAATGAATCCCATTTAGAGCAATATCTCAATTTCATTCATACCGTGCATTTAGATCACTGTGGCGCTTTGCCCTACATGTCGGAAATCGTTGGGTACACTGGTCCCATCTACATGACTCATCCGACTAAGGCGATAGCTCCCATTCTGCTGGAGGATATGCGAAAAGTGGCCGTTGAGCGCAAGGGAGAATCGAATTTCTTTACCACGCAAATGATTAAGGATTGCATGAAGAAGGTTATACCCGTGACATTGCACCAGAGCATGATGGTCGATACAGATCTAGAGATCAAGGCTTACTATGCCGGCCACGTGCTGGGCGCTGCAATGTTTTGGATTAAGGTCGGGTCCCAGAGTGTTGTTTACACTGGCGATTATAACATGACGCCGGATCGGCATTTGGGCGCTGCCTGGATAGACAAATGCCGTCCGGATTTGCTCATCTCAGAGAGCACGTATGCAACCACGATACGCGACTCGAAGCGCTGTCGTGAACGTGATTTCCTTAAGAAAGTGCACGAATGTGTTGCCAAAGGTGGCAAGGTCTTAATACCCGTATTTGCCCTTGGGCGCGCACAGGAATTGTGTATTTTACTTGAGACGTATTGGGAGCGCATGAACCTCAAGTATCCAATCTATTTTGCACTGGGTCTGACGGAGAAGGCAAATACGTACTACAAAATGTTTATTACCTGGACAAACCAAAAGATACGTAAAACGTTTGTACATCGCAACATGTTCGATTTCAAGCACATAAAACCGTTCGATAAGGCCTACATAGATAACCCTGGTGCGATGGTTGTGTTCGCTACGCCGGGTATGTTGCATGCTGGCCTCTCGCTGCAAATCTTCAAGAAATGGGCTCCCAATGAGAACAATATGGTCATCATGCCCGGCTACTGCGTCCAGGGTACAGTGGGCAATAAGATTCTCAGTGGAGCCAAAAAAGTCGAATTCGAGAACCGTCAAGTGGTCGAGGTTAAAATGGCTGTGGAGTACATGAGCTTCTCAGCGCATGCTGATGCCAAGGGTAAGTGACAAATATATTTGTCAGAAAACAAACTTAAGTTAATCGTCCAATATTTGTAGGCATCATGCAGCTGATACAGAATTGCGAGCCCAAGAACGTAATGCTCGTTCACGGCGAAGCTGAGAAGATGAAATTCCTGCGGGCCAAAATTCGCGATGAGTTTAACTTGGAAACATATATGCCAGCGAACGGCGAGACCTGTGTGATTTCTACCCCGGTCAAAATACCCGTCGATGCATCCGTTTCGCTGCTCAAAGCGGAAGCACGATCCTATAATGCACAGCCTCCAGATCCAAAGCGTCGGCGTCTCATACACGGCATCCTTGTGATGAAGGACAATCGAATTATGCTACAAAATTTAACGGATGCCCTTAAGGAGATCGGCATCAATCGCCATGTCATGCGATTCACATCAAAGGTTAAGATGGATGATCCAGGGCCAAAACTGCGCACCATCGAGAAACTCAAACTTCTGTTGGATGAGAAGCTAACGGGTTGGACAGTGACCTTGCAGGAGAATGGAACCATTGCCATAGAAAGCGTTGAGATCAATGTTGAAGACGATGATAAGGATCCCAAACAAAAGACCGTACTGATCACATGGACCAATCAAGATGAAGACATTGGTGCCTATATTCTGAACGTTTTGCAGAATATGTGCTAGGTTCGAACTTTGAACAATTCCGTAGTTGTTAAGTAAACAGTGTTGATTTTAATTGTGGTTATTGAAATACATTTATCAACTTTTTCAAATTCATACCTAAAAACATTCCGAATTTCTATAGTTTTCTCAAAAACAGCCACATTTTAGAAAGTTATCGAGCAAACGAGGGAATCAACGACTTCGAAGCACTTTGGATCACATTAACAATTCAAGGGTTTCAGGATATGTCCTGTTAGCTAAAATTCAGTTAGTTCGTTCCACGTTATTTATTCTGGGTACATATCAGATAATTATAACTTTTATATTATTTAATACGCAGCTCAGGCGTTATCGAATCGTAATTGTAGTTAGATTTCAAGAAATCGTTGGTTTTTAAACTGCGGCTCGATCTGGAGTGTGGCAGTACACCTCTTAAGCCAAGGCAGCGGCACCAGAGATGATTTCAATCAGCTCACGGGTAATGACAGCCTGTCGGGTGCGGTTGAATGTGAGTGTCAGCTTCTCAATCATCTCACCGGCGTTCTTCGAGGCGTTGTCCATGGCAGTCATGCGGGACGATTGCTCAGAGCAAGCGCCCTCCTTCATGGTGTAGAAGATAAGCGAAGCCAGAGAGAATTCCAGATAGCTCTTGATGACATCGCTGTCAATTGAGTCGTAAACGGACAATTTCTCCGATTTCTCCACAGTGGGGCCACTGAAGATGGGCAATGAAGAGACCTGGTACGACACCACAGACTTGAATCTGTTGTAATAGATCTTGCCCTCAGTGTAGTCGTAACCGGTCGACAAGACTTCATGCGCAATCTTGGATGCATCCAGGAAGGTTGGTGGCACACGACCCAATTCATTCGCCACGCATAGAATATTCTTTCCGTAAAGACGGGCAAGGATGGCGCGCGACTTGTCACCAACGCAGAATATCTTGGTGTTGCTATCATCCTTCTGCAGCTCACCACGGATTTGACGTGCAACGCCGGTGTGGACGGCACCGCACAGACCACGGTCCGATGTCACGGCGATGAGGAGCTTCTTGGGCTCAGCGGCACCGTCGGCCTGGATTTCAGTTTTCTCAAAGAATTGCTGAGCACCAACGCCATAGGGACGCGCTGCCTTCAATTCACGCTCGGCACGGCTGTATTTTGCAGCGGACACCATCTTCATTGATTGCGTAATTTTCTGAATATTCTTCACGGATTTGAGGCGCATGGAGATAGTCTTCAATGTAGCCATGCCACGTTGCTGTTGGGCAACAATGGTGGCTTCAATAGCCAGAGGCAACAAGAGCGAAGTACGTTGCATCATCATCCTGCGAGCTGTTGAAGATCCTGCACAATAAATTAGCACAAATTCTACGAACCGAACAGCGAAAATTTACCTGCGTGAAGTTGGCAGCAAGACGAATGTTATAACACAGAGCGGTGTTGCCACATTGCTCAACTGTCAAATGCATGTTGTGAATGTATAGGTCCGTTGTGAATATCATTCAATTAAGTAATACCCAAAATTCACGTAACCAAATGCTATAATTGAGAATGGGATGAATTATAGTTAAATAAATTTAATTGAATTGTTAAATGGTAGCTCGATTACTAGTCGATTACATTTTCTATGTCAGCTGTTCATTCATTCGATTGCTCGCGTGCTCCCATTTTTTTCTCTAATTCTAAACTCGCGGCGCGAAATTTAAAAGTAAATATTATTTTATTTGTTAATTAAATTATTATTCAATAAAGTAAAATTATACAAAATGTTTTGTGCACATCACCTTTCGCGTGGTGAAGTTGCGTACATTAATTCTAAATAAAATGTAAAAACAAAAAATTTGTTAAAAATGAGAATAAAATGAAAAAAGATTTTTTTCTGTGGCTATCAGGCTGCCACCTTGTTTTGCCAAAGTTGGGCCAGGGCTGCCACACGGTTGAACAGCTGAGCCACACTAAAGTAACCAAAAAACGAAGAAGAAGAAAAGCTGACGTACTCGGGGAAAAGATTAGAAAATAATAAAGAAATTAATATTTATCGGGTACAACGTAATAGCTATAATGTAACATTGTGTACTATAAAACGCGTTAGTCTTTAATTTCGTCTTAAGCCTCAATACATTCGATTTAAATCCCTAAAGTATGTTGGAAAATTGTTGCTCGTGTGCAATAGAAACAAAACTATAGATTTCGAACGACCACGATTGAGCATACGTGCAAAAATAAATAGAAGAAGAAGGCCAAGAAGAGTGCATGAAAGCGATTTGTTGATAAATTTAAGTGTAGATAAATCTTGAGTGCAACATCAGACACGTGAACAGCTGGCAAATAAAAGGAAAACGATAAATACAAAACGACTGAAAAGTATGTAGCAGGATGATAGTGGTGGTGGTGTACACGCATAAACGTTAATGTCTCATTTTCTCTCCATCTCTGTCACTCTCTCTCTTTCTCTCTATCGCCAGCGCCTCTCTTCTTCGGTTGTCTAAAACAATAGTCAACAACAGCATAGTCAGCAACAGCTGTGTGTGTGTGTGTTGTTGTGTAGTTTATCGCATTTTGGGTGTTTGTCGGACGTAACAAAATATTGAGCCGTCGAGCAAAACACATGATGTGGTCGTTCTTCTCGCGCGACTCCTCCAAAGATTTTCCATATGACATTGGCGAACCCGTTGCCGGCTTTGACAACTATTCCATATGGACACTGCATAAGGCCAAGCGCAAGGGCACCCTAGAGGAAGTCTCTGTATTTGTTTATGACGTTCGTAGCGGTTCCGACACGAAATGTGAGCTTGCCAAGGCGGCACTAAAGCGCCTGAAGACGTTGCGTCACCCGAGCATACTGCAATATCTGGACTCCCTCGAAACAGATAAAATGCTGTATGTGGCCACCGAGGCTGTGGATCCCCTTGGCACATACTTTACCAAGCTGGCCACAGACACTGTACAAAAGGGATTGTATTTGGCCTGGGGCATCTTTCAGATAACGGTATGTGAGATGAGTCATTTATTTAAATGCAAATTTTATCAACTGCTTCAATTTGCTTACAGCGTGCGCTTTCCTTTCTGAACAACGATGGAAATTTGCGACACAACAATGTCTCCGCGTGGTCAGTATTTGTGAATGCATCCGGCGAGTGGAAGCTGGGCAGCTTGGAATATGTCGCCGCCGCTGATGGCAATCCGATGCCGCCAGTGAAGATTCCCGTCACTCTGGAAGTGTACGATTCGCCGGAGAAAAATGATCAGAGCAAGCTTAAAGCAGCCACCAAATGGTATATAAACTTGCAATGCATTTGCCATTTATTGCTAATTTCTAAAAACTATGTCTTTCGTCAGTTCCGTGGACATGTGGGGATTGGGCTGTCTCGTTTGGGAGGCCTTCAATGGCGTGTTAAGGCAACGCTCTAATCTCAAGGATATTGAACACATACCCAAGTCGCTGCAGTCTCTTTATTGTGAACTCGTTGGCGCATCGCCTTCTAATCGACCAAATCCGGCGGACATTATCACACGCTGTCGCAAGCCTGGCGGTTTCTTCAAGAACGATTTGGTGGACACACTGCTATTCCTAGAAGAAATCCAAATCAAAGACAAGGCGGAGAAGAATCGCTTCTTTAGCGGCCTGACCACACATTTGGAGAACTTTCCGGATAATGTTTGCAAACACAAAATACTTCCACAGCTGATAACCGCGTATGAGTACGGCGACGCGGGATCCGCGGTGCTGGCACCCATGTTCAAGGTGAAGTAACAGAATAATTTCTTTGTTATTGCCTAGATAATATAACTAAATCAATTTTATAGCTGGGCAAACTGCTGGACGAGGTGGAGTACCAGAAACGCATTGTTCCGTGTGTTGTGAAGCTCTTCGCCTCAACAGATCGTGTTACCCGATCACGTCTACTCCAGCAATTGGATTTGTTCATTGCGCATCTGCAACCACCAGTGGTCAATGAACAAATCTTTCCACAAGTGGCGCATGGCTTCCTGGACACGAATGCCACCATTCGTGAGCAGACGGTCAAGTCAATCATTCATTTGGCGCCCAAGCTTAACTACAATAATCTGAATGTGGAAGTGCTGCGACATTTTGCGCGATTGCAGGCGCGCGATGATCAAGGTGGCATTCGCACCAATACTACAGTTTGCCTCGGCAAGATTGCACCACATCTGCATCCGCAGGTGCGCCAACGCGTTCTTGTCTCGGCGTTCATACGTGCCATGCGTGATCCCTTCCCGCCGGCAAGAGTGGCTGGCGTTCTGGCCCTGGCAGCCACACAGCAATATTTTTTGCTCAGCGAGGTGGCCAATCGTGTCTTACCATCGTTGTGTTCGCTAACTGTTGACCCAGAGAAAACAGTGCGCGAGCCAGCCTTTAAAACAATACGCGGTTTTCTTGGCAAACTCGAGAAGGTCTCCGAAGATCCAAGTCTGCGCGAGACAATGGGTAAGTGGACACTTACTAATATACACTTATTAAAAATAATATTAATATTTAAATTTTAATTTACAGAAGCGGATGTTCACACAGCAACGCCTTCAATTGGAAATGCAGCTGCCACCTGGGCGGGTTGGGCAGTAACAGCCGTAACTGCCAAGTTTTATCGCAGTCAGAGCGATTCATCCAGACCAAGACCGCCATTAACAGGCCGCAATCTCTCAAAGCCAGCGTCACTGGGTAAGAGATCAGTTTAGATTATTCTGAATCTATTTGTTAATTAGTGTATGTTGTTTTGACACAGAGCAACCGTCGAGCAGCAGCCTATCGACCACTACAAGTAGCGTCACCTCTATGACATCTTTGGAGCACGAAAGTAATGATACATCCGCCTCAGCCTCTGACTATGGCAATAACGATTGGGATAACGAAAACTGGGGAGAAATGGATGTAAGTTGATTTGTAAAACAGTTCCACAAACATTTTGAATGATTCAATTCCTTTCAATTGCGCAGACCTCACAGGATCCGAGCAGTCCACTGGCAGCAAGTTCCAACAATGGCCAACTGGTCACAGCCAATGCCTTAAACGAAGTACGCGATGGCTGGGACAACGAGGAGTGGGGCAGCCTAGAAGAGGATCCGGTAATTAAGATGAATTTCAGAACTCTTTTGAACAAGTAAACTCATTTTGTGTCTATTTGAACAGTGTGAGGAAGAAGAGCAAGCGGAGCAGGAGCAACAGCAGCAACAGATGGCCAGACAATCGATATCCTCAACGACATCATCGAGTCAGCAGCAACAGCGACCTTTGCTGCCGCACCAGCACCAACAGCAGCTGCAGCAGCATGAGCTCAACGATCTTATCGAACCGCTGGCCAAGCTTAACTCACACATCACCACATCGCCATCGAGACAGCAAAAGTCGACGCTGCGACCAAAGGAGCTGGCTAATCTCTCGAGCAGTGCCACCACATCACCAACAACGCCGGGTGCACTGACCAATTGCAATAACATTAGTCCGCCTTCATCGCATTTGAATAACTCGATGCATAATGCCAATTGGAACAGCGATTCATGGGCCGATGGCGAGTTTGAGCCATTTGATGAACCGGGATTAGGTAAGTCAAATCAAAGTTATCGATCGTTATTGGCATTACAATTGTCTTTGTCTTTTCCCCGCAGGCAATAGCAAACTAGACGAGGCGCGTCGCAAGCGCGAGGAGAAGAAGATACAACGTCAGCGGGAATTGGAGGCGCGTCGGGCGCAGCGCGCCACTGGCCCATTAAAATTGGGCGCCAAAAAGCTTTAAAAGGATTTACACAGAACACGGCAAAGTGCTTGCAATTCTTCTACAATTGTATATTTATTAGCTCTTATTTTGAAAATTGTAAGCCTAAAGTTGTATGCATGTTTTTGTATATCGGTATGCGTGTGTGTTTCTCTCCTTAGCTCGAGTGTATGTGTGTGTGTGCGTGTGCGAGTGTAGGTGTGGGTGTGCAGTAGTTTTGCATTGAATGCAATCTTGATGTTCAAATCTCCATTTCGATTTTTTGCCCATAGGCGCAATAAAACTTCATACTTATGCTGGTAACGATATTATTTAAGCATTGACATTGTCTAAGAAAACTCGAAAGCTTAATACATAAATGTGTAAGCCTTCTTAATAACTAAACAAATCTTATTTAAAAGCAGAAAACCAACCAACTAGCTAGTAAATAATTTCAAATTTATAATTCAGTAAGCCAACAACTAAATGATTAACGATTTCAAGGTGATCTTTGGAATGTTCCAGCTTGAGATATCATGCAATATCTTTTCACAGATAACATGGTAATATCAAATTGCATTGTCTCTCTTAATGTATCTATGTGTACGGTTGTGTGTGTGCGTGTGGTAATGCCTGATATTGTGTGTATGTTGAAGTAAAAAAGTCCCTAAGATATATTTGCTCAGCCATTTTCAGAGTTTAAACGAATTAGTATTCCAGATTTGACTTTTTAGGAACGCTGTACAGCAAATGTAAACGCGTTTTTGCCGTATGAGTATAGCAAAAAACTAAAGAAAAAATGTGAATTTTAATATATATACATAAAAAAAAATATATATATATATATAAATTGTATTTTTATATAGTACCTAAACACAATAAACAAAAAACACAAAACAAAAAACATGAAAAACAACCGCAAGCAATTATCAAACGAAATAATTTTTAAGCTTTTTCATATTACAATTTGTACGTAGTAAAAATTGCACCTGTTATTGCCTATGTTGCTATATAGGAACAAAATCCAAATTAGAAAAAACAAAAATACTAAAAAAGTCGAGAAAGAATTTTGGTAATGAAAACAATTTTTTAAATGTGAATTTTCCCACTAACAGCACCAAGCGCAAACCATTTTTTGCATCTCAAAGTTACATAACAAATACCTAAACCTTACCTTACCTTATTATATTATAGCCTGTATATATACAACATGGCAAACATACATACATACATAGATACATAACATATACGCCGATTTTTTCCAATACCTCAATATCAGTGTACAATTTTTCCATATATATTTTTTAATACCCAAAAAAAAAAGAAGAAAGATAACCGATAAAAGTAAAAAAAAAAAAAAAGAGAAACCAACCGAAAATACGGAGAAATGTTGAATTTTGAAAATCTGATTGTTGTCGCCGCATCAGTTGTTTATAAATTGGTGCATATTGCAATTTATCTAGCAAAAACAGAGTAAAAAGTAATGCTACCTAGTCCTAGAGATTCGAGTATTTGTGGCATTCATTTTTAATAACATTTCAAGAAAATACAATTTTCAGAGCAACCATAAAATTAGTGAATGAAATTTATAAATACTAAAAGAAAAAAACAAAACAAAAAACATGAAAATTCATTGTTTAGACAAATTTTTAAGACTGCAAAGAATTCATTGAAAGTGGTAATGATAAAAAAACAAAAGAAGAGAAACAAAAAAGAAAAATAGAAAACATTAATAAATAAAATAAAAATTATTTAGTACTAATCATCAGTAAAAATAAATTTTGAAACATTTAACACATATTTTATTGGAGTCTCTTACTAATTGGAAATTTCAAATTTTAATTTTCAGCCACAAAGAAAATAAAATAAGTTCTGGAAACGCGTGTGTTTAATGGACATCTGTCCATCTGAATGACAGCAGTCGATCAAGTACCAAGTATGTTTATATATATTTAATTATGTATGTATATAACAAATTGGCATCTGAGTGAATTCTTTTGTTCAGCCACCCACAACACAGCACAAATGGTCAGGTAATTCTGAAAATTGGTTTCACAACTGTTTCGTTTGCATTGTTTGCTAATTGCAACAATTAAAAAACCAATGGCATTAACCGCTTCGGATATTGTATTTAAACGCCTGTTTAAACAGCTGTTTTAACTGGACTAACCTAGGACTACACAGATGGAGCCAAAGAAGTGCCCCACACAGAGATCGCAGCCTGTACCACTTACAGCTGTTTCTTTATTTTGATAAGAACCAGAATTAATAGTTATCTTTGGATATACTGCTATAGCTCTAGCATGTTTCCTGTTGTTCCTGGTCTTTTATTATTATACTCGTTATTAAAAAAATAAGTGAAGAAAGCATCTCCGACACCATAAAGTACATTTATATATTCTTGAGCAGAATGAACAGCCGAGTCAATATAGCCATGTCTGCCTGCCCGTCCGTCCATCTGTGTGAGCGCCTATATCTTAGAGACTATAATATCTAAAGCAACCAAATTTGGAAAACCTTTTTTTCTATAAGCCCCACGTTGATCAAGTTCGTTTCACATTTTTAGCTTCGCCCCTACGTAATTCGCAAAAAGCCACCACAAGCACAGTTTTCAGAATATTTAGAATTTTTTTGGGTAATTAACGTTATCATCCTCCTTAATCGCAACAAGATCGGCCAAACAGAATGGCAGTAATGGCTGATTTAAGTTTCAAGCCTAAAAGTATGCAATAAAAAATAGTTTATATTTATTTAAATAAGTAACGGGTATCCTATAGTCGGGAACTAGACTATAGCCTATCCCGCTTGTTTTATTTTCTTTTTTTTGCTTTTCAAACAAAAATTATTTTTCTCTGTACTAAATTTCACCCATATAAATTATTTTAGGATTGAATATGGTTTCTTCAAAGCTCTACTTATCTTTCAAAGTTCACATTACATGTCAAAAATATCTACAGATTGAAAAGCAACTCCAAGTATGCTGGCATGATTTGAAACTCCCAAGAACCCTCATATTATGATTTAAAACGGCTATGCATGTTTTTAAAATATTTATAAGGGTAACAAGGAAGGGGTCTGGTCTGTGGAGTGCATAGAGTATATGTAAGCTAGCATTGATTCTTCAATTATTACAGATCGTTTCACATCGTCACGCCATTCTGAGGCGCTCCACTTACTTATTTATAGGTAAGTCGGACCAAGCCACAAAACTGAACTGTGCTAATTTGATTGGCTGCTTTTCTCACGCGCTCGTTTCGCATTCATTTTGTGTTGCACTTGAATGTTGAATGCTGGTGGTGGTTGTGTTGCCCTTGCCATGAGTCAATTACTCATTACGAGTACATATACTCGAGTACACAGAGTTGAGCAGGTCCGAAATAGTTTTCGTTTTAGCAAATCTGAAATGTCTTTGGAGTGTATTTTTAGTTGCTGAAGTCATTGCTAAGAACACTCGTACAATCTCCATTGCAAACTGGGAAGGGGGTGTTTGACAAGCAAAACTAAAAAACAAATAAATAGAAAAAACAAAAGCAGCAACAAAAATTGCAATAATCGCAGCATTAACAATGCTGCACTCGCATTACTCATACGCCCTGCCTTACCAGAGATCGCGTGTCTAATTGTGTTGTCGCTGTCGCTGAATCGTATAATTAAATAGTTGGTCGTGATAAAGCTGTGCAAATATTGAGATCATTATGTTAATAATTATAAAGACTGCCCCCTCCAGCATCTGTCATCTTGGCCAAATTAAATGCCACCCATATTGCGCATACGTACGAGTGCATGCATTAAACTTGAAATAAGTGTTTAAGTATTTTTTTTTTGTCACCGATACGGGCCAATTGGGCACGCAGGTGTGCGGTAATACTACCAACAATTCAATGGCAATTTTACAAAATGCACAAAATTCACATAATTTTCTCGCGTTAAGCGTGTGCAAAATGCATTAAATGGCTTTTTTTTTTGTTGCTGATGTCGCAGCAACTATTGTGAAAATACCCTGTAAATAGAAGTTAAAAATTAGTTGGTATTTCCTATTACCAATAGCACTACTAGATAAACATAAACACAAATAGTTGAATTATAATAATTGAATATTATTTTTTTTATTTATTTATTTTATGTATTTATAGAGTATTTGTTTTATTTCCTATTTATTTTACTAATATTTTCTAACGAGCAATTCTGAATTTATGGTTCGTTCTTTTCTAAAGGGCATCTCTAGGTCGAGCTGTCTCTCTCTAGCACATTCCTATGTTATTTACCGATTTCAACTTTAACTTTAAAATCAACGTCTCGCATTCAATTCAATCAAAGCGCAACATTGCCGCTGCCTTTGGCTTCGCATTTGGATTTGGCTTCGGATTTGTTTTCGGCATCTTTTTGTTGTTGTTATTTTTGCTGTTGCAGTTGTTGTAAAAATTGTTTAAAATTTCAAATTAGCTGCAGTTTGCATTGGTTTAATGTTCATGTTTTACGTTTTACGTTTTGTTTTTGTAGGAGCGGTTTCGAAATATTCCACAGTTGTTGTTGTTGTTCTTGTTGTTGTCATTATTATTGTTATTTTAAGTTCAATTCTATCGTCACCAAGCACTATTTCTATTTGTTTATTTTACCTTCGGCTGCTGTTGCTGACCTTGGGTGATTTCACAAAACAACCATCATATTTTATCGCTCAACAAACTTTCGTACAATATTTAGATGTAATTTGTAGTAAAAATATATTTTTGATTTTCTCCGCCTATAAGAGAACTGTTACCCCATATATATTTATTTATTTATTCATTTTATGTCAGCGCAGTTGACCAAAAGTATTTTTAAAAATTAAAATAAAACAAGCCGGAAAGGCTATAGTCGATTTTCCGACTAATGAGATACCCGTTACTTATTTAAATAAATATAAAAAATTATTGCATACTTTTAGGCACTTACATTGTTTGAAACTTAAATCAGCCATTACTAACGTTCTGTTTGGCAGATCTTGTTGCGATTAAGCAGAATGATAGCTTACAGGGTGACCAGAAAAAACGGAGACAAACTTTGAAATATCCGCAAGTAAAAGTATGTTACTGGATTTAATTAAATGTTATTTTATAGTATTCTCCATACTTTTTTGTACCAGTGCCAAAATTTTTGATTCATTGCTCTTTAATTTTCTCGTGGAATAATAATGTCAACTAAACGTAGTGCAATTTTAGAGCTTTTTCGGCAAGGAAAACGTCAATGCGAAATTGTTCGATTGCTTGACGTGCCTAGGCAAACTGTGTCCAAGGCCATCCGCCGCTTCAATGAGCTTGGCCATGAAGGAGATCGTCCGGGAAGAGGAAAAAAAAGCACCGTCGACACTTCTGCCAATCGTCAGATCATCCGAAAGCGCGTAAGGCGAAATCCGAGGGTCTCCATGAGGAAAATTGCCCATGAGACCGGGATAAAACGTGAATCTGTTCGGCAAATGGCTAAGAAGCACCTTAGACTCAAGCCGTACAAGCTCCAAAAAGTTCAGCTCCTCACGGATGAGAACAAGCGCGTGAGACTGCAAAGATGCCGCCAACTCAAGCGTCGGGCCGCAGGTCGGCGATGGGAGCGCTTCCTTTTCACAGATGAGAAGCTGTTCACCGTCGAGCAGGCCCACAACCACCAAAATGACAGGATCAGGTCCGGAGAGGCTCCAAGCACGTCGGCCATTGTCAAACATCGCCAAAATCCGAAGTCCGTTATGGTCTGGGGCGGCATTTGCGCCAGCGGCAAGACACCCCTGGTTTTCGTGGATCAAGGGGTTAAAAGAAATCAAGAAGTGTACTGCCGCGACATTTTCGACGCCGTGGTAATTCCTTGGGCCCAACAGCACTTCGGCGATGCGGACTGGACTTTTCAACAGGACTCCGGCCGGCTCACAAGGCGAAAATGACGCAAGACTGGTGCAAAACCCATTTTCCGGACTTCATCTCGTCTGCTGAATGGCCACCCCTACTCGCCGGATCTCAACTCGATGGACTACAGCGTGTGGTCGATATTGGAGGCCAGGACCTGTGCTAAGCCTCACAAAAGTTTGGAGGCGCTGAAGCAATCGCTGCTCTTGGAATTGGACCGACTGTCTCCCGAGGACCTGCGGCCCATGGCCAAAAATTTTAAATCACGTTTGGGCCTGTGCATCGTAGCTGGTGGAGGCCATTTCAGAACCGGCTGAGAATCTTACTACTAGTGATCCACTCTATCGTTACTAATTGTTGCTTTGCTCAATTTCTCTCGTTTAGTAAAATTATAGTTAAAAATGTTTGTCTCCGTTATTTCTGGTCACCCTGTATAATAATAGATAACGTTAATTACCCCAAAAAATAAAAATAATATTCTAAAAACTGTGCGTGAGGTGGAAAAAAACCCTTTTAAATTTTTTTTTAATAACAGGTATAATTAGTAACATAATATCATATGATTTTAAATAAATATGAATTATGTATACATATATTATTTGTATATAGATTTAAATTTGAGCTGAAGGGATAAAAATAAAAAAATTAAAAATCGAAATCTGGACGTGTTCAAAAATTGATCAAATTATCCAACATTTTTTGCATTTCGTTAAACTTATGAAACTAGTTATCAAACATCGTGTTGAACTTTCGCAACTTTCGTCTTATAGAATTAAAAAAATAAAGGAAAAAAAAGTGGAACAAACATCATATTTACAGCCCAGGAAGACATAGTAAATTTACCTCTAGTATACCCATGCACTGCACAGTTGCAAAATATTTACCTAACAAGATATCGCGTCAATGTCTTTAATGTATTGTAGTATATCTTTAATGTAAATATACAGTGAAAATTCTGCGAAACCTTATCTCGGTGCTCTACTATTTGACTTCTAGTCCAGACAGATCGACAATCGGCTGATGGTTGAAAAATAAACTATGTAAGTTAAGTAATTGTTGTTCATACAAATGGTGAATGGAATTAAATATTTACCCTTTTTTTTTAAATTGTTATACGAGTCAAAAGCGATTATAATAAAATAAGAAAAATATATAATATATTTTAAGAAAAAACCTGCGAATATTTTAATGTGTCATCTGTCTGTTAACCCAATCGCTTGAATATTTATAAATTTAGATTAAATGTTATAGTCCATATATGCATGCATTTATGTATATTTAAGTATGATTCATCAAGGGTTTTCCCCAATGGGTTCTACGCATGCGCAGAGCATACTTATGATATTATCTAGCAATGTGTGTATGTAGTTTCCGTTTCCCTGGTAGAAACCATAAGTATGTACATATATGCATAAGACTTTGTATATCTGTTTAAGTGTGTAAAAACCCAGAGGGGCAAGTAGGGGGCCAGAAAACAAATGGACAAACCCCCAAAGCAAATAAGCAAAATATATGTATGTATATATGTATGTACATACAAATAAGTTTCAACCGTAATACCGCATAATGGGCAGTGCACGTCTCCCACTCCATCGCTCTCTCTCGTTCCCTCTCTCGCTCTCTCCATCTGCCTCTCTCTTAGTGCTCGCTTTGTTTTCAAAGCAAATGGGTTGAGCTTAAATAGAAAAACCACGCAAAACCGCAACCGATAAGCGCTGCGAAATGGCAAACGACGAGTGCGTGCTGCGTATGATAATAAAGCCAATAACAAGACTTGGGATTTGAGAGACCAGACACTCAAAGATCAGAGACCAGAGACCACAACAAAGCTGCGATGATGACTCATGGACATTGAGACGTTCTTTGTGGTACGTCCAAGTGTGCCACGAGTGGCACGAGCGGTCGAAAACAGAAAAGAAAAAAAAAATATTGGTATTTACAACTGCTGGCTGCATGCAACAGTTTGCCGATGAATGAAAACGAAAACGTGCAGACAAAACAAGCAAGCAACGGGGGTGGAGTGGGTGATTTCAGGAGGGAGGGAGGTGGGTATAGGTGAATACAGCACAATTAGAGCGCCTGCAAACAGGTTTCGTCTGGTTATGGGGATTGGCTGCGCGCACACGTGTTGACTGCAGTTGACTTGACTCGACTCGAGTTTAAGTTGCGGCAAGTTTTGCAGTTGGCATTGCCAGACGCTGCATAAAGTTCATGCCTCGTGCCACCACACTATGTGGTCGTCCCGCCCCCTCTCCGTGCCTTGAGTCGCCCGCATCCTCGACACGGCTACTTTGGAAGTGGGTCAATTACAGGCTGCCATTGTCGCGAGACTTAAAAGGCGACACACACACACACACATACAAATATAGCTGTGCGTGTATGTATGAACGTGTGTATGTCTGCCAAATTGCGAAATAATAAATTCAATTTCACAAAAATAAGCAAAAGAAACTAAAGCAGCCACAGCAATAAAAGTAACAACAACAACAAATAACAAATAACAATAACAACATCAGCAAACAACAGTTAAAAACGCGTTGAAAATGGATTGTGAAATTCTAGGAACTGTCGCCAACGTCGCTGTCAGCAACGCTGCTAGCTGCGCTGTTAGCGTCGCTTGTCGCAGTTGCCGTCGCTGTCGACGTAAACGCGCGCGTCTTGCGCCTTGGTAGTCAAATTTTACGCTACATTTGTGTAGCAGCAACAACACAGCACAACACAACACAAAACCGCACAGCTGTGCTCCAGGCTGCGCTGATCTTGGCTCCTATTCCCCCTCTCTCTGCAACAACAACACTTTATCCTACTGTTGCCTCTACCTCTATCTCCTTCCAGCGACTGCTTTGCTTGCAGCGCCAGTTTTGTTGTTGATTTTATGGCGACAGCAACGTCGACGAAGTTTTTATTTATTGTACATATGCTCTTTTTACCCTTTCCTTGGGCATAACATTTTTAAAGAGTAGTTTGCAAAAAAAAATTAAATATTTCTTAATTTTTCTAAAATAAACATAAATTTTAACAATACATATTTTATTTATTTCTTTATAAATGTATTTATATCAGGGAATCTATCCAAAATCCAATCTTGGTTCTTGGACTATTTATTTATTAATTTATTTCGGTTCCGGTTCTAACTTTCCGGTATTATTTCCTCATTTTTAAACATAACTATAAAAAAAAACTGTAACTATATATTTCTGAATATACATACTTATCATAATTAATAGGAAAGAGTATTTAAATTTCGAATTGACAGTGATAATTTAATTTTTGTTTCATATTGTTATTGTAGCCCTGTTATTGCCGACATGCTCTCCATTTTTAAGGTGTGTGCAGTTTAATTTTTTGTTAATTTGGAAATCTTTTATCTGTAATACTCGCGTATTGTCAGTCTGTCTGTATCCCTTTCTCTTACTCCATCTCCCTCTGGCTTTACTGTTTATGCAAGTATTCAGCTTTCATTATTTGAACTTTGAGTCTTTGTTCAATTTGACGCCCAAATGTATGCTATATGCAATTGTGCAGTTTTCTAAATAAAGTGAAACCCGGAACATTTTTTTTTTATATTTATTATCAAAATATTTATTGTATAGTTTAGTAAAAAATTGCATATGATTTAAGAAGTCATTATAAGATTTTTTGTTTTAATTTTTGCAGCTCCAAGCAGTTTGCCAGCCCTCGTCTTGGGTCTTTCTTTTTGGAGACTGCTCAGATTTAGGGGTCTTCTGTGTGTGTGTCTGTCTCGGAGTCTCTCAAAGTGTCTCTCCATGTACGCGACTGCCTGGCAGTGTCGATTAATTACTCAGGGACCGAGAATTGCCGCTTTGCTGATTTCAGATTTAGCTTTACGAGCCTTTTTCGCTTGACAAGTTGGAATTGAAATATGCGTCGGAGTCGGACACTTTCGCGCAGAGGGCATAAAAATACCAGAGTCTGAGCTCTGCTGATTTTTATAGTTTTTATTTCTCTTTTCTTTTTCTGCTTTTTTCCTTTTATTTTTGGGCAAGAGGCATTAAGTGTTTTGCTTTTGTTCGCCTGGTTGATTGGTCTTTTTATGAGGTTGCCCAAAAGATCGCGAATAATACAAATCTGCGAAGAGTGGAACGATTTTAATTGTTCTACCAGAAGTCAGCGATATGAAATATTCATACAAATGCTGATGTATGCATGTATGTATGTACAGAATGCTTGTGTTACATACACATTTGTAGACCTAGGTCCGGTAGCTAAACAGTGAGAGAGGGAAAGCGAGAGCGAGAGAGAGTAAAGGAAGAGAGCGAGCACAGTGAGCTGCGCATACGAAATTGACATTGATATCGGCGTTGACGTCGCTTAATGTCGGTTAGAAATCGAAACGACTAGCATTGCGGGTGCTCTCCAATGAGTCATGGAGCTGAACTGAACGAACTATCAGAGAAGCCAGTTTGTCGACTGTCCAGTTGACCAAAAGACGTCACGCCATGATTTCTGTTTCTGTTATAGTTTTTCTGTTTTTATATGATAAGGATGTCGAACACGTCATTCCCATGACGGGTCTCAGGTCTACTGGCATGCCAGTTGACTACAGAGTTCAATGTACAGGGCTACGTCAAATATGTGGGGGCCACACCTGTTGCCGAAACCCAGCAAGAAAACTACAATAAAAAGCTGCGACGCAGTTAAATGGCAACAACAAAGCCGCAAGCAGAACGCAGAAATCACGCTACGATCATAAACGCAAAACGTGCTAATAAAAACAAAAACAAAGAGACAAAAACAATAACAATAAGCACTAAGGAAAATGACACTAGGAACAACTGCACTTTGAAAAATGTCGGAATATGAGAACAGAAAATAAAGAAATATCTCCAAACGCCTACGTTGCTTTGGAATGCCAATCATTTCCTCCAAGCACTTCTGTTTGACCACGACAAGAACCTTAGTCGAGAGTCGAGTGTCGCGCGCAGCGGCGAAATGGGGCCAAGGCAAACGACAGCGACGTCGACCTCTTCTTCTTCTTCTTGCCGAAAGTAGTCGCGCGCTTTAAAATGCCTGCGGCGAAGCGACGGCAACTTCTGTTCTTTTGCCGCCAATTGCGTGTTTGTGCTTTTGTTTTGGTTCTACACATTCGCAACCTACTCGTATGCATGTATGTACATACATATGCATTCATGCATACATGCAATAAAAGGAAAGAGCTTTTGCTTTCCTTGCTTTGGTGCTAATCGCGTCATTGTTTCGAACAATTTGTTCGGGCCAACAAAATTTGTTACAGGCGTTTTGTATCGCACGCGCTTACGTCGAGTTCACTGTACTCGTTACCTTTTGCAGCGAGCGAAAATACATACAAACATATACATATTATTAATTTAAATTTACATATGTATATTAATCAGTATGTATGTATGTACGTAATTATGTAAGTGAGCACCACAACAAACACAAGTCGTATATCAAAATGCGTTTAAATCTCGCAACGTCAATGGAAATAATGCATTATGTACATTTGTATACATGTATTTCGTGAACCGCAGCCGCTCCCTTTGCCAAAAATGAACGAGCGAGAATTGCAAAAGCAATTTGTTGTTGGCAACATCCTCGCCTCTCCCGTCTCTTTACTCCATTGAATAAAGCGAAATGCTGCATCCGCCTTTGTTGTTGTTGTTTTTGTTGTTGATCGCACGCATTATAAAAATGTCATTAACATGTCAACAACGGGCTGCAAAGTTCGCGATGTGCTTTTGGGGGAGCGACTGTGATATGGACTGAAAATACATTACGATAAATGTAGAGACGAAATTGTGATAATTCTTACTGTAAAAACCCACTAGTATACGATTAGCTTAAAATAAAAATAATATTTTTTCTTTTGACACAACAATTACTTGACTGACTGTATGTACAGATATGCTCTTCATTTTGCATTGACAGGGACGTTTATAATGTCGCTCTCCTGATGTGCATGTTCTCTCTCCGCTATTAGTTCTCACACTTCCTATTGTAAAGATATTTATGCATGTACTTATCTATGTACATATAACTGGATTTTTGGATCACATTTGTATCTGCGATACTTCGCAAACACATTCATATTTAGCTGTTGTTGTAGCGTATGCAAAAGCCCAGCAACAGCAGCGGGCAAATTTAAAGGCCAGCCGAAAATTAAAAACAAAAACAAAAACGGGGCAGCGGAGGCGGCAGCAGAGCAGCGACTCGACGCAAAAGTCAATGATCGCCTCGCCGTCGCTGCTGCTGTTGCTGTCATAATTAAACGCGACAAATACAAATACAATTTGAAGAAAAGAAAAAAGAGCCGCCGTCGCCGACGTCGTCGCCAGGCCAGCGCCAGCCATAAACACAACAACAATGAGACAACAATAAATTCTTCAATTAACATTTGTCCAGGTAAAAAGCGTCGAGAGCAGGCGGCATGGCAAATTTCTGTGTGCATATGATTGTGTTAGTGTTTTTGTGAGAGCTGGCGTGAGAATGAGAGAGGGTGAGAGCGAGCAGAGAGCGTGACAGCGACTGTGTGCGTGTGAATGTGTGTGTTTGCTAGTGTGCAAGGATCATTGCATCATCATTTGCATTTGAGGCGACGCAAGGTGTCGCAAAAACTGATTAAAATGCATTTACACACATACATACATATACAACAAGAACAAAGTTGCTCTTGTTGTTGCTCAAAAAGTGGGCACGTCGCGCATATTTTTATATCTTGTTGTTGTTGTTGCATAGATTCGGAATCAACAAAAACGAAACTAAAAAAAAGAACAAAATTCAGCTCTTGGCAGGGCTCTCGCACTTGTTGTTGTTGTTGGTGCGCCGCTGCTGCTGCTGCTGTTCTACATATTGTTTTTGTAGTTGGAGCTACAGCCGCGTGCCTGGCTGCGTTAGTCATAGGCAACGCCGGCGTCGACGTCAGCGTAAGCGTCATCGAGCGTCGAGCGGCTGGCATAGGCAAAGGCAAAGCAGCCAAGAAGACGACAGCGGGCTATGAGTGATCTATGAGCCAGCAACGCGAACGGAACGTTTTCGAATAGGGCCTCCACCCCGCTCCAAATAAACTAATACGAAAACACGCTGCCAATTGGTAAATTGGCGCCACTAAAGGTGTTTGCAACGTTTTTCTGGACATTGAAGCGATCGACCACCAAACGCGATTAGTCACAACAAACAACAACAACGTAAAGAGAAATAAAACGCGACTTGGGTTTTTTTATTTTGTTGTTTTTGGCTTGTGCATTTTTGACAATTTTTCGCTCGCGTTTTTAGCCTTCCAGCGCAGTTTGAGCCCAGAACCCGGCCAGAGCAGGCCAGACAGAGCCCAGAGCCCAAAAGGCAGCCGAAATAAAACGAAACGAAGCGAATTGAAAAAACGATCGCGAGTCGAAAACCGAAACGAACGCTTGCTGCTGTCGCTGTCGCCGTCGCTGTCTGTGTCCGTGTCTCGTTCATGTGAGCTCTTTTGCGTGTGTGTGTGTGTGCTGCTTTGCCTTTTGAGCGCAGGTTTATCAAAATTCGATTTTCATTTTGTGCTTTAATACAATTTGTGCCTTGCTGCCGTGTGGAAGTCGCAGGAGACGCCAACCCAACAAAAAAACAAATCTAAGTCAGAAACAAAAAAAATAAAATGAAAATAAAATAAATCGAGTGCGAGACGTGCGACAATAAAAATAAAATCAAACAAAGTGGAAACTTATTAAAAATAATAAACAATCTGCGTCTGTGTCTGCGTTTGCGTCTGCGTTCTGCCTGCCCGATCAACCGCCCGACCGACCGCCTGTTGTGCATTTGTGTGTGTGCGTGTTTATTGCAAAGAATCACGTAATTTAATCCGTGCGCGCAGTGGAGGAGTCGTAAAAAAGGCGAATGAAAACACAATCGAACAGAACAGAAAAGCTTCCAGCTTTTTCGCCCCCCATCTCCACCATCTCCAACTTCTGCACACTTTAGTGTATGTTCATTTATTGCAGTTGCATTTTCAGTTGCTTCGACCGTCGCTTGTTTGTTTGGTGTTTGTTTACGCGCCGTTTACCGCTACTCGTTTATGTTACCGTTACCGTTACTGTTGCCACTTGCCCGACACGTGTGCGCCTAACCAGTCACTGACACGGGGGGTGGTGCTGCTGGTGTCTGTCGTGCCTGCGCTACCAGGGCGGTGCACTCTCCCTCTCTCTCTCTACCAGTCGTTCTTTCGCTCGCACATGCAAATCTCTCGCGTTGCCAATACAAACAAAAAATAACATGAATATCGAATTAAGAAAACAACTACAAATAAAATAAAATAAAATATAATTTACATATTGTGCGAGCAACTAAAAAGTTCAGATACTCATACTCACATGTATGCATACATTTGTACATAAGTGTAGTGTATTATTAATAAGCAAATCCAGTGAAAGGTTGAGTCATCGTAGCAAACTTTTATATGCAAATAATAACTTGAAATTTTGGAAGTAAGAAATCAAAGAAAATTCAGAACTCGAACTTTCTTCGAAGGTCAACAATTATTTTAATATAAGATCAAATTGAAAACCCAAAAAAATAACCAAATATTGTTTAGTATAGAAATATTGCAATAAGTAAAACCCCACAAACAAAAATCCCACAAGTTGAAGAAACCCCATAAAAAACGATATACGCAAAGAAAAAAAAAGAAGAAACAAAATAAAATCGAGACAAAACTTGTAAGAAGAAACCTTGTGATAAACTCTGATAATTTGTTGTGTTGTTGATGATTGCCTTAAAATCCATTAAAATGCAACACAACAGCAATCTGCAACAACAACAGTTGCAAATGCTGCAACAACAACAACAGCAGCAGCAACAACAACAACAGCAGCAGCAGCAACACAATTTGAGCGATAATTATGTTGTTTGGGCCAATAACAATAACAACAGCAACAACAACAACAATACGCTGCAATTGCAGCAGCAGCAACAACATCGCGCTACTCTGTGGATATCGGACAATAATAAACAACAGCAGCAACAGTGCAACAACAATAACAATAACAACAATAGCATGAATGTCAATTATAATCAACACATGTTGCAGCAGCAACCACAACAATACATGCAACAAGCGTACACCAACTACACGCAACAACACGCAACAACAACTAACGCCAACAACAACATCGCCAGTTAGCAGTTGCTACTATGCCAATCTGCAACAACAACAACAACAGCAGCAGCAGCAACAACAACAATTGCAACAAAGCCAACAACAATTCCTGGCGCCTTCAAATCGTCACATTCAGCTTCAGCTAACACAGGACACGACGTTGAGAAGAAAATACGCTTTTCGTACGGATCAGCAACAATTTAACGTGAGTAAAAAAATAATAACACTGCATTAATTGCATCTTTCTATCTCGCTTTAATGCGCTGATGCGCTGCTCTTCTGCCATTCGCTTTCTGATTTGTTGCTTTGTTGTCGCCTTTCATTTTGCGGTTTTGTGGGCGGCGCCTGCGTCAAGTCCGAAGGTGGAGTTAATTTGTATCTGTGTGTGTGTGTCTGTGTGACGAGTATCTTTTGTCTTAGTAAGCAGTTAGTTTGAGAAAGAGCATCGTTAGACGGGGCGTATGCGCAATGCGCATCGTACTCAACATTACGCATACGCCGCATTGCACCAGTTGGGAAATGTGTAAAATGTGTCGCCAAAAAAAAATTGATTTGCTGTTTATGTGTGGCAAATATTTGCAGTTTGCGCGCCGTGGGAATGCCGCGCCCCAACACTCAAAAAAAAAATAAAATACATATATTTTTAAGTAATTTAATTTGTTTCAACTTGAAACTGCTAAAAGGGGGAAAACTGAACAAAGCAAGTATGCAATTATGTGTGTAAGTGTGTGTGTTTGTTTGTTTGTTTAAATTAAGCCAACAGACAGCTATAAAAATTGAGGTTTAATGCACTTTTCAATAACCAAGCGAACAGAAATACGTCATTCATTTTAAAAGCTAATACCAACGCGACCATTGGCTAACCTATGTACTATACGCTTATCGCCAATACACAACTAGCCCAACGTTGGGGTTGCCAAGATAAGATGGCAATTGTGAAGTCACGAAGCGCTCGATCAGTGAGCTAACCCTTCAGGCCAGGCCAGGCCAGTCAAGTCCAGGAAATGGAAAGCTGTAAAAATTCGCTCGAAAAAAGCGTAACGGAAATGCCAAGACACAGGCAACGAGTGCGAGACATGCCCATATTTGACCAACTGTGGCATCAGCCTTGCTTTCTTATCTATACTTTTCTAGACGTGGTCTCTGTTAAGTAATTAACATGAATGTTAACTGCTCGCTGCAGTTTTGGGCACGTTTAACTGGAGCGACAAAAGCGGGATACATTTATTTATATATTGTAAACTATGAATAATTGACACAATTAATACTTTACTTATAAATTGGTTTTGGCAAAACATTTACATTTATTATCTAAAATGTAAAACAATAATATACATTGATATGTTTTTCATAATCATATTTAATAGACAAAAAACCAACGAGTAAATAGTGAATAAGTTGGCTAGACTTTAGGCTTTTGATTAAAAATGTAATCACAATAAATACTTAAGATAGAAAAGAAGAGATATTCAGTCATGTGATAAGCGTAACAAAGAATGTGATGATATTGTATCTTTTTTAAATGAAGGTGACCTTTACAAACTTAAATTAACGACATCTAAAACAATAAGAAAGAAAGTGGATGGGAATATCTACTTACCTATCTTATTATAAAGATTGAAGTAACGAGTTTAGAATGAACAAAAAGAAACAACAAAAAAACAGGAACTGGAATCGCAGATTAAGTGTTAATTTCGACTTGTCACATTAATATTCTTTTTATCTGTTTTACGATGTTTTGAAATTGATTAACTGTCAATGAAACAAATGCGTTGAAATGTGAAATAAATGAAATGAACAAATTAACTGATTCAAGAAAAAGTATATAAGTGAAAGAAATGGAAATTTATTCAGTTGATAGAATTGAAATCCATTTATTATCTCAGTACCTGAAGAATTTTGATGTTTTGTATTAGATCGAACTTCTATATCGTTTATATATTTATTTATTTAATTTAAACTGATAACAGGTGACTACAAATAAAAATAAGAAATTTAGAACTTAATATAATTTTAAATTTAAACTAAAAGGACAAAAAACAAATTAAATATTAAAAAATGTAAATATTTATAAATGGCACTTGTAAATACATTTGTAAGAGTTGCAGCTACAGGAAATACTTTTTAATCTAAGGGCTGACTTCATTCGCTGTCTTTATCTCTCCTGTTCTAAGTATTTATCTATGTTATCAGCGATCTCGTTTTGTGCTTGTGTGAAAGGCTGTTAATGTTAATGTTATTGCTACAGTTCCGCCATGCATGCTAATTTTAACATGCTGAGATTCTCTGTTAAGCGCCGCCTGTCGCTGGTCCTTGAACTTTGCATTGCTGTTGTTGTTGTTGTTGCTGCAGTTATTGTTGTTGTTATTGTTGCTGTGGCTTTGTGGTAATACCTGGCTTTTGTTGTTAATTATTACAAAAACAATTAAGCGCTTGAAATGAACAACTTTAAATTGCAGTCGTTTAACTGTTGTTGTTGCTGTTATTATTATATCGTATGCTTAATTTTAATGAGCGTCACATTTGAGTTTTTTTTTTTGTTTGCCATTGCTTCTTAGTGCAAAACGATTCTACAACAAACTCATTAAATTCGTTAATCATTTATTGCGTCGCAAAGTGTTGCAGCCACGCCCAGCACCGTCGCAAACGCCCCTTTTTAGCGAAAAAAATCAGCTGTTTTCTTCAAGGTCTTCAGCGTTAAAATTTAATTTTAATTTCAATTCGAATTTGTTTAATGGCTGCGAAAGTCTTAAAGCAATCTTAACTCTGGTCTATTTGTCCGTGAAACACATTTGCTTTTTACCCAATCAATAACAACAAAAAACAATACCAAGATCTTAAATTATTCCAAACTTTCCAATTGCACTTAACCAAATGTTTTCTTGCTATTAAGATGACTCATTGAATCTGTTTGCATCGGAAATACTAGATTAAATGATATATTAAAGGCATATTATTAGAATTATTTGCATATTTCATTAGTATTTATGTATATTTAAAGGGTTGCGCTAATGTATTTTATAAAAACGTTTATCGAAACACAAAATCACACTAATCGTCCGGAAATGCCTTTTGGGCCAAGTGACGTGATGAAGTCTTAAGTTCCGTGAAATTGAATAGAAATTCTAAGAAACTGTTGAGCCAATATTTGTATAAATAGTATTACTCACACTTCCTTGCATGACATGCACTATTACAGTGATCGTGACAATCAGAAAACAAATAATTCTATAAGATAAAACCATATCTTGGTAATTCGGTAGGAAACGGAGGAAACAACACGGAAATTTCAATAAATTTATCTGCTACGTCAAAGAGGTTTTTAGTGCAATATCAGGTGACATCCCTAAGATAAAGTATTTAAAGACTGAGGGCCTATGTTGACTATATTTCGAGATATATTGAGTTAATAGATAAAATTAATTCGAATATCGACTTTCTTTTCTTAAGTTATTCGATGATTCAAATTTTAATCAAGTTTTTTTTTTAGAAATTAACTTTGTTAAAAAGTGAGTTTTCGATACTTCATGAAAGTTGATTAAATAAATTCGATTAAAGGTCAAAAAAAATTATCGAGTACTTGAAACTCGATTTTCGATGTACATATTTTACATAACTAAAAAAAAAAGAATAGACAGAAGGATGCATTGGAAACTCCATCAATAAAATAGAATTAAATTCTAGAATATTCAATTAAATTTATTTATTAAAGTTAGTCCAGAAGGTTTACTTGGAAATGTCGCGATTAGCGAGAAGAACTACGGCGGATACAGATTAAGGTTTCATGGTGAGTGCATATCTCAATGAACTACATTACTCGTAGTTTAAAACTTTAAATTCTTCCTATAGGTTTCCAAGAATAACTATATGTATGTTTATATCACCGCTTCCTTCTTCGGTTGAAAGTTGTTTTTATCACTGCAGTTCCGATTTTCCGCCTTGGGAAAGGGAAGTTATTATATACGAGTAGATAGGTCAATTTCCGTTCATACGAGTTGAACTCAACCCTAATACAAAGCGTAATGGGCTCAATTCCTGTGCCGGGTAAATTGACTCTGGTTATTCATTCGATTGGACAGACAAGTTACCCTCGACTCGACTCGGCCTTGACACTGTGAATTGTCGTGGTCGTTGTTGTTGTCGCCGCTCTCTCTGTCGACGGTTATCTAATTGAGTGCGTTAAGGGCCAGACAATTGGAAGTGCCAGCGTCGCCAGTTGCCAGTGGTTGCACTCAGACCGACTTATCTCTGCCTCCTGGTCTCCTGGCGAGCTGTTGTGTGTGGCTGCTTAATGGCCGCCACTTGGCTACCTGACGCGATGCGATGCGATGCCTAATGGCATGGGAACGTCTAATAGGCGCGCATTTAGCACGCGTCAAAGTATCTGAAAGATACTCATAAAGAAATCTCAACATTGGCCCCGAGCAACAAATGGCTGCTGATTCTCGTATGCGCCAATTGAGAGTGCATGGAACCTGTCGGTCGGTTGTTGGTTGCCTGAATTCCAAGCAGGGGGTCCCACAACAGAGACAATCTGTGTCTGTATGTGTGTGTGTGTAGAAACCCCGATGAGTCATCGCCATACCAGCGAATAAGGTGCGTGGGCCGCCAGTTTGGCATACATAACTCAAAGGCACCAACACAACATGTGTACGGGACAGAGGAAAGAGAGACAGAGAGAGAGAGAGAAAATGGTAGAGAAGAAATCAAAACAAAACGCGGCCAACAGTCGAGCAGCCAAGTAGAAAATGTCAACAAACGAGTTGCCCGCCAAATTCACAATTTGAGTCCAAGCAATGTGAGCTAATACTTAATTTGAGTATTAGAGACAGAGAAAGACAGACAAGAGAGAACGTGAGAGAAGTGCACTCAATATTTATATCGCATGCGAGAAACAGATATCTGTACAGAGAGTGACTGCTTGTTTGTGTGCCACTCTCTCTCTCTCTCTCTCTCTCTTTATTTACATATGTGTGTGTCGGTGCCCGCGCTCTTTTTGCTGTCTGCCTTTTGTGCCATCATTCTGACAGTCATTGTGTGCTCTGCTTGTGCGCAGTCATTCGTCAGGGGAGACTAACATTGTGAGCCGATGAACTTAGTACTGAGTGCATAAATGATTTGGAACTACACATTCAGGCAGAAAAAAATGAAAGAACAATTTCTTCTCTTATCTTTTTATCTTCAATTCAGATGTTACATAATGAATTTCATATTAGTCAGCTTTTTTATTTGTTGTTCTCTTTATTATTATTTATTTTATCTTTATTAACAAGAATTAAATCAAATTTTTTTTAAAGAGAATGTTTTGTAGCACATCGATCTAGACCATTTTTGTTCAATGTCTAGTTAATGGTAAAGCTAAAAGGTATTCCGACATAAAATGTATAGAATTTAAAACCGAAATCAAAAATATCTTTCAGTTATAATTGAAAGTTCAAGTGGCTTTTTTTAAGTTTTTGTTACATTTTGTGGTCATATAAGTATGGCTAAAAAATATTAAAGTTAAATTTTTATATATTTTATTGATTTAATGTATTTTAATATATTTAATATTAATTTAATAGATTTTAACATATCTTATGAATATTTTATTGATATTTGTGTGACTGTTTCCATTATTGTAAACGTAAATAGTTTAATTTGTGCTCTGTGCTAGTAAATTGTGAAAATGAATAGTATGATATTATATGTATCTGATTCAAATATTAAAAAAAATATATTTATAAATTAAAAATGGTTATTGGTTATAATTATTTAACTGGTTCCATTGAGCTAATCCATCCCTGGTTATCAAAAGTCTTTAATTTCCAGCATATGCGCGCAGATGTGTGAGTGCGTATCTGTGTGTCAGAATGTATCTGTGCCTGTATGTGTCTCTGGCAATGGCTAAAACGTCACGAGAGCGTATGGATGACGATGGCGGGCTGGTTGGGAGCTACTAGCTCAGTTATTTTTCGCTTTTTGTTAAGGCAACGCGACTGCAACGGCAACGGAAAGCCACGCGGCTGCGTCCCCAGTCCAGTCTCTGTCTCAGTCTATCCGTGTAGTTATTATTCCCCCCCAACACTCGCTCTCTCTCTCACTCAGTCAGTTACTATCACACAGTCGTCGCCATCACCCCACTGTGAGGAAGAAGAAGGCGCGGAATCGCGGAACAGACAAACGTTTTTGTTGTGAACTGTTCATGTTCATATATATATATATTCTTCTTCTTGTTGTTGTTGTTTTTATTGTTCCCGTTCTTGTTACGTTTTTCACAAGTGCTTGCAAAACGCAACAGAATTCAAAACGTTATTCCCCCTTCTCAGTTGCGCTCGTTTGGTTTTCTTTTTTATCCAAGCAATAAGCAAAGTAAAAGTCATTGTGTTCGTGTGTGTTAGTGTCTTATCGCCATTTGTGACAACGTCAAACGTCACACAAGTTGGTGTTAAATTGCGACATATTCAACAGCTAGCGGACGAACGTTAACGTTTTGAAACTTTCAATTTGCTGTACGAAGTTCAAAGCGAAACACAGTCATAAAAGACAACGAAAACGACAACGCGGTGCGGGTGCGAGGCGTTGCCAGTTAATCTAGAAAATTCTGTGCGCGCAGTTAACAATTTTAACATTTACACACAGACAACAACGCAGCACAATAGCAACAGCAACAGCAACAATTTGACAGCTGGAAAAGTGAGCTGCAACGTAAAAGAAACGCAAAAGAGAAACACAAAAGAGAACCAAGACAGAGAGAGTGTGTAGAGAGCACGCCTCTGTGTGTAAGTGAGCGGAAGAGAGTCGAAAGCGGCGGTCGCAGCACATGTAAATTTGTGCATTGTGTACGAAATATCAAACGAAACGAAATTAGTGCAAAGTGTTTGCATTCAACAACAATGAAAGTTAAAGTCGAACGCACAATAAAAACGCTACCCACAACAACAACAGCAACCACAAGTGCAGCAGCAACAGCAACAACGACATTAACAAAGGCGGCAACAACGTCTGGGCCTGAGGAGGATGATGAGGTGACGACAATAACAACAACAGCAACGACAAAGGGACAAGAATTGGACTTTTTGCCCGATATGTCGGCAACGATATCGACAACGACAGCAGCAACAATAACAACAACAGCGACAGCAGCGCGCAATCTTATCGTAAGTGTGACTCTCGTTTTTTATGATCGGTGTCCGTTGTTCATATGTGTGTGTGTGTGTAAGTATGCATTTGGTGGGTTGGCAGGGGTGGTGGACGGTGCATAGAACGAACCCAATAACAATAGCAGTGCAAAAACTGTTCACGAAATTAATAGCAACAATAACATCAACATCAGCAACAACAACTCTATACAGTCCCCAACGCAATATACTTTTTATTTTATAGCAACAAAGTCAAAAAACTTGTTTATAAAATATATGTATATGTATTGCTGTTTTCGTGTATTTTTTTTTGCTTCGCCGAATTGTATTGTGCGCAATTTTATTGTATCTTTCCACTGTGGCTGTTGTTGTTGCTCACAGTTTCAGCTTTTTGGGTTTTTTTTATTTGCGTTTATTTTGTCGACATCTTTGGAATTTCAATTCACACTTTTGTTGTTGTTTCGCATTTGCCTTCAAACTTTGCGCTCTTTCTCTCTCCCACACACACACGCTCTAAGCACACAGATACGCACATGCTCTCGCACACGTACGCAACTTTGCTGCTCTTTTATCGCATGCGAGAATTTTAGTGTCTCGCACTCACAGTTGCCACTCACTCGCTCACTTATTCGCTCTTTCGCTCAGTTTGAGGCTGCAATCGCCTGAATTTGCACTCACTTCTGTTAGATTTGTTGTGATTTCATCAATTGCGGCAATTCAAGGCTGGTGGCACATTTGATTCTGTTTGCCACTTCAGCGTTTTCTTCTCCTTCTTTTGGTACACTGCGTGGGCGTCGCTTCGTTTCGCTTGCTGCACTTAGTTGTCATTTGCAGCACGTGCGATTCCCGGTCTTTCTTTCTTTATTTTTGTGAACTGTAGTGTCTACAATCACTTAGCCACAACTTGAGTTTGTGCTAAGGTCAAGGCTAATAAAAATCAGATGCTCGCTAGCTGCTGCTAATTTGACCAACAGTTGCTTAGTCATTGAAAGATACCACAAAATGTAGGTTCGAAAATTGAGAAAAAATTAAATTATAATATATAGAGCATACCATTAGCATTGTACAGCATTTAAAAGAGCTTTTAGGTGACTTCCTAATGATGATGGAGTATTTAATGGTTTGGAAGCTTTAAGAAAATTAATGAACTTCAATTTACAACAAGATTTTACTTAAAACCGAAAGCTCAGCTAAAATGTAGCTGATAATTGTTGATTATAAAAGTCCGATCTACTACGATCGTTTAACAATATTAATTTATAGCTTAATATGGCTCGAATTCCACTTCTAGAAGTTTTCGTATTTATAAATAAAAAAATAACAATAAAAATAAATAAAAAATGTAATAAACGTAAAGTTCAGGTTAATTGAAGCTGAGAGTTGTTGATTGAAGTATTATTTACAGATTATCCACATAAACAACGTCACAAAATTACGCCACAAGTGTCCAAAAAGTTGGTCGAATCCATGCCAAAAAGGCGTAAAACGGTGGTTGACCAAAAGGTTGGTCTTATCAAGTATACATTTTTGTGGTTTGTTCAAAATTATAGTTTTAAAAATATATCTTTTAAGTGGTTGAAATAAGTTGTGGCATTGTTTTTAGCTGACTTTTTAGCTTTTAACTATTCTAAAATGTTGGAAAAATATTTAAAAAATAAACAACGTCATAATTTATAAGTTGAAACATCAGACTAACAGCCTGCAATTAAATTATTTTTATATACCTTTTAGTTTCGATTTTATAGATGCTTAAACTTTTTGGAAAGTGCTGGTTGAAATAAGCTGCAAGCCCCTATAGTTTGTCGAAAAATTCTGAGAATGAGCTGAATCATATTTACTGGAAGTTTGAAGCATATTAAGTTATTTCGACTTTAAAATAAAAGCTCAGTTAAAATGGAGCTGGCCTAAATTGTGTTTTAATCTGTTTAATATTTGTGTTTGCGCCTTTCAACCAACGATAATGCCTATTATTAAACATTTATGTATGTTACCATGAATTTCACAACAACATTAAATACAATGCCAAGGTCAAATGGCACACAGGTGCTGCTGCTGCAGCTGCTTCCCCCCTCTTCCCCCTCTTCCACTTCCCGCTGACAATTTCAATTGGAATGTCAAACGGCTCACGCGTCTGTCGTGGATGAATTTGGAATTGTGGATATTGTGCTGTGAATTTGTTGGATGCGTCTCGCCAATATATGGCCCGTAAATGGAATGGCGTGTTGCACTTGAAGTGCACACAAAAAGCCATTTTAGTTGATTGCTGTTGTTGTTGCTGTTGTTGTTGTTTGTGTTGCATAAAATATGCGACAGTTGTATACATAAATAATCAAGCATTAAAAGCGAATGCATTAAAAGTCAGGCCCCACAGGTGATAAACTTTTTAACGACCGAGAGTCCCTTTTATATGTATTTTATATAAATATTAAAAGTCTACTAAATTAAAAATGGAAAGTAATATTTAAAGATAAAGATACACACACACACACACATGTGCAGATACAGATACAGATACTTATGTTTGTGTTGCCAGCCCAGCGACAGAAATTGGCAATTTAATGCGCGCATCAACTAAAAATAAATAAAAACTGCCAATGCAGCGACTGCGACGTCGCCAACGTCGTCGACGTCGTCGTTTAGTAAACAACAATAAATATATACAATTAAGCATTAATTGTTAGTGTTGTTCTTTTTTTGATTTTGCTTTTATGGGTGTATTTAACTTAGCTTGGGCGTGCAAAGTTTACGACTTTTGCCGTCCTCGGCCTGAAAATATGGACTTTTGTTTTATCAGCGTTGACTTACGACAGTTCCAGGAATCTCCTTCAATTTGATGCGTTCTTGTAATCGCCAGGTAGTTCTTTGTTTGTCAAGAACTTGATAATAGCATTGATTAAATCATCTATGAAAATAAACAGGTTATTTATTTATTTAATATTTAACTAGAGTTATTTTTAAAATTAAAATAAAATTAAGTAAATAAATAAAATATGAAATAAATAAATTTAAATTTAAATTAAAATATTTTCTCAATTACAGAAACATGAATTCTAAATAGTAAAATTTCTTATCACTCACATTTATGTATACTAATCGATTTGATCCAAAACTTGATAAGAAACCTATGAGATTTCTTTGTATACAATCATAAAAGATACAAATAAAATCCAATGAGTTTATCAACACATAATTAAGGGGAATTCCCAATCTTTTTTCTTAGTTTAGTTTGGTAATTTTCTTTATCGTTATATCGTATAACAACTGTACCAGCTATAAACTTTGTCAATGACGTCAACAAGGTATCTAATGCCTTTGGCTTTAACTTTGGGATCCAGCAAATCTACACGACAAGTCGCGACGTGTTTAGTCTTTTGATAAGCCGGTTTTTTTCGGGGCTGAAAGCGAACTCAAAGCGATCGTATTGGCTTGCCAAATTTGGTAGTAAATACGAGTATTGTTGGCTGACGTCACATGACGAAGCGTTGCTTTTAAGTAACTGAGAGAGAGAGAGAGACAGCTTGTGTGTTGCGTATACGCAACGTTTGCCACAACACAAACAACATTGTGCCTATTTCTTTGTTGTTGTTGTGAAAATGCTAAATATTGGAATTATGTCATGTTATATTTTTTCAACTGGCAACACAAATGTCAAATGTGGCGTGTTTTCACTTTCGATTTTTCACGTTAACAAACGACGCAGAAGAAGAAGAAGAATAAGCACAAATTCTAGGAATCCATTTCTCGAACTGTGCGTTTGTTGAAAGGTTAAAAAGAGTACGATGATGATGATGATAAGTGCCACATTAAATGGCAGTTGTTGACGCTTGTTCAAAATAAACGTAATTGAGTTGTACATTTACATTTTGGGCTAATTTAATGCGGCGGAAATAGCGGCAAAAAGTGTGAAATGGGGGGAAAAACGCACATCTGGTTAGCAACTTGAGTATAAATATGTATGTATGTATGTATGTGTGTGAAAAGTGCAACACGACTGAAAGATTTATACAGATACACTGACGAAAATACATACTAAAATTCAATTTAAAGTAATTGATAATATATTTGGCATATTAATGTTATTAGGCTTAACTTTCTTTTCCTTTTAAATTCTTAAAATATTGTTGTATTATTTGTAATTAATAATATTAATATCTATTGTTTATAATGTTTTTTTAATAAATAAAAATGTTAAATTCACTCAATATTAAAATAATCAAATTAGCCTAAAACATTTGATTTCACTAAATACCATTCGGATTGGATTGATTTTATATCTGATTTTTTTCTGTGTACAATCCTTATTAATACTATTGTTGTTGTTGTTGTTGTTGGTAGTGGCCCGTGCCACAAATGCTGTGTGTTGGGATTAAATGTGGGGATTATTTTGTGACGCGTCATGGCGCCAAATTCCAAGAAAGAGGCGCAGCATTCCGCGTTGCAAGAAAGCAAGAAAGCAAAGCAAAGCAAGGAAAAGTAAAGCAACAAAAAGAAACTCAACCACTTGGAGCAGAAGTGCGAAAAATGCCAATGCAAAGATAAGTAACTAAAAAGCAATTGGGGGAGAAGTGGCAGCATCCACGAATGCGCCTCCAAATGGTGCATGACGTGGCGGCTCCTTCGACTAAGCGAATTGTTGTTGTTGTTGCTGTTTTATTTTGGCTTAAAATATGCTGGGGATTTCCGTCGTTTGCACTGCCAGCCAACGCTCTCTCTGCGTGTCTCTTTCTCACTCTCACTCTCCCTCTCTCATTCTCCCTCTCTCTCTCTCCCTCTCTCTCTTGTTTTTGCAAGCGTTAAGCTTTGAGTGCTTTTTGCTCAACTTGTTTTGAGTGCAATTTTGAGATGTTTGCTCTTTAGTTGTAGCGTAGGAGCTGCTCCCTCTCACTCTTTGCCCCTCTTTGTCGCGCTCGCTGCTAACTGGGCTTAAAAAAAGCGCTTGAATTCCCACTAAATTGCGTATGAGTCATCGACGAACGTCGTAGTGGCGTGGCGTCTAGTTGTAGCCACATTTGGTTCATTCATTTCACGCTTCCAATTTGTACGTCGTATGAATGAAATTTACGCTGTTATCGTAGCTACCTTAAGTTGACTAGTTTGTTATTGTTGTTGCCGTTGTTGTTGTTGTCCGGGTGATAGGCAATCAAATATTTGCCCTGATGTCAGGTGACAACAAAAGAAATTTTGTAAATCTTTCACTGCTCAGTACCATAGATGAATATGGTAGGGATTTAAATTTGGTTAAAAACATTAATGTCGAAATCATTATTTTCTGAATATAAATGTATATTAAATGAAGCATCGATTTTAATGTGAATCCTGATAATGATTGCTTATCGACCTGATCAGACAGTCATAGCAAATTTTCCATTCTTCCTGTGTATATATGCTAGTCGCGTTCGCACCCTTCGTGCTGCTTTCGTCACTAGCGCGGACTGCCGTCCGCAGTGATTACGAACAAAGAATACAGATGACTTCAAACTTTTAAAAGTTCTAGTGAGCTGATGTAAAAAGGGCTATAACGTCATGATTTATCATAAATGAAAGAACGATTACTGATTCAAATTAGCTGCCCAGTATCAATAAGTTCAAACCAAAAATTGCTATGATTAATTTGACATTTAAATAGTAAATGTAAAGTTGTTTTTGTTATTCCATCTTCTATATTTTATACCTATATTTAAAGACAACGGTAAGACCTAGAAGGCTGAAATTTGGACACAATAATTTATATGACTATTAACATGATTATATGTATACATAAATTGATTTCATCAAAATAGGTTTTGTACTTTTTGGTTCGAGGTTTTGTACTTTAATAATCTCTGTCCAAGAATATGCATATTTTTATTTACTTACACAAATTTGGATGCTGACAAACTGAAAACAAAAGGTGAGGGGACAAACAATTCTCTGAGTCTACAATACATTTAATGCATTCCGTTGTTGCTCCGCTCGCTATTGTTGTTGGTGGACGGCGACGCTGGCCAAGATGAGGGTAATGTCATCGGGCTTGCCGCCATTGCCATAGTTGATGTTGTTGGCCCTGGCCTTGAGCGCGAATGGCGATTGAAAGTTGGGATTGAATGAGAGATCGTTGGCCAGTGCCACAAGCTGGTTGGCCACCAGCTGCAGTTGCTCCTTCTGGGTCTCGCCATGAAGTGGACCCAGTTGTCGGACCAGCATGCTCTCGGGCACATTGTCGAAGAGGCCGTCGGTGGCCAGCAGGACGAGATCACCTTGTTGCAGTGGCATTTGGGTGGAGATCGCCTGCTCGGGCTCATCACTGTACGAGTTGTGCTGTCGCTCGCTGGGCGGTATCGCCAGCTGAAATGGCGTATTGAATCCATGATGTTGTTCATCGGAACGATGCACCACTTTACCGTTCCGAAGCACCAGGAAACCACTGTCTCCCAGGTTGGCGGTGTGCAGCGTGCAGTCGGCGCGTTTTAGGGCCACCAGGCAGGCGGTGCTGCTGCCCAAGACATTGTCGCACCTGGCCCTCATCTGGTTGAAGCTATCGATGAGCAGCTGTCGGGGATTTCGGCCATCGAACTCGGCCCGCTGTGCGTTGTTGGAGCACCAACACATCAGCTCCTTGGCAAAGATGCCCGAATCGATGCCCACCTTCCGCCAGCCGCCCACGCCATCGGCCACGCCTATCACCTCGGCCTTGGGCGTACTGCTGATGAACCAACTGTCCTCGCCAAACCGATTGCTGCCCCCCATCCGATGCAGATTGTGCTGCTGCACTTGATTATCCTTGGAGCTGCCCTGCACGGCCTTGATCAGATACGGATACTTTTGGATGCTTCTTGCAGAGCTAAGGAAACGTAGCTGCAGGATTACTATTCCTTCCAATGGGCAGCGGGAAAGGCGTCGAACTGCAAAGAACATTTTTTAAATTTTGCGAATTTCATAAGTCAAATTAAGTATCGAGTTGAATTTAGAAATTAAGTTGTGAGACTGAAAGCGAACGGATAAAACGATCTAGAACGTGGATCTATCTATTTATTTATTTAATATTTATGTATAAATATTTAACCATATGTAAAATGTCTTTATGCTTAGAAGAATAGATACTTTTGGATCTATGAATTATCCTCAACAACGATTTTAGAACGTGTATTAAATATTATCTATCATACATAATTATTATCCAATTTATTTCTGCGATTTTCTTTAGCTTTGCAAGTGCAGATTATTATTAAATAGGCCTTAACGCACTGCAAGTGCAGATACTTTTGTATATATTCTTTGTATCAACGGATAAAACGATCTAAATATAAAATATCATATACATACAAACATATTATGATCATTATTCCATTTATTTCAACGATTTTCTGCATAACTAAAATATATATAGATACTTTTTAATCTATTCTTCATCTTTAACAACTGATAAATATTAAATATCATATATAATTACATTATCATACTTATCCAATTTTTTGCAACGATTTTCTTTAGCTTTACAAGTGCAGATACTTTTGTATCTATGCATCATCCTCAACAACTTTTCTTATCAGCAGTTGCTACAGTTGTAATCGCAATTTCTTTAGTATTTGATTAAGTGTATTTCTTTGTTTTTCTTTTGAATAACACGCTCATTCACTTATTCACTTGGACATTCAGGCCGTCCTGGTAATTCCATTGTTAACATTGTGTAATCTTATCTGCTTTTTTTGCCTGGGCCTACGACACAGTGTCAATATATTTGGCACTTTTTTATGATTATTTCTTATAAATCATCACCGGAAGTGTTGGGCACGCAACGGATCCAAAACGAATCGCCTTATCGCAAAAGGCTCTATCTGAAGAACATAGATACATACATATATATACATATATATATATAAGAAAGAAAACAGCAGTGCATAATGTTGAATTTATTTTTAGACAACTGATGTAAACCGTTCTATAAATCACACGTATCAAAGGCTTATCAGTTGAAGGTGCGCTGCGATAGATTCGCCAGAAATTGCCCATTATTCATGATTGACAATCGACAGCAACATTCGAAGAACCCTTGAGCTGGAACTTCCTAAATGCGTACGTCAATGATATGCGTAATGATCCGAAGTATCTGGAATTGTTTTACTTAACCAGAAGTCTTTGTAGCTTCCGACTTTCGATTCTTATCAATAGTCGATGACGCTAGTCGTTTTTTTTCGACTAATTGTTTATTTCTGGAACTAGCCACAGACGAGTTGCCCCAATCAGAATGTGGGTGCACTACTCCACAGTTCCACAGGTTGGATTTTTAAATAAAAAACCCGCATAAAGTTACAGCTACCGCATTAACCTAATACTTAAGATTGCAGGGTCAATGTCTAAGTTTGTTTCAAAAATGTTTTTCTTCCCCTTAAATCAGGACAAGATGCGGGTGAAATTGCGATAAATAAAAATGCATTTAAATGTAAATAAAAATGAATAAAAATATAAATACAAATTATTTATTAGTTGGTTTGTGGTTTAGACTATAAGATCGATATGCGCACACTCATAATTTGCAATGTATATATTTAATTATTATTATTATTGTTATTATTATTACTATAACCCAAATTCTTTTCTATTTTATCTTTGCAGGTAAGTAAATCCAAGGGTTACTGCAAATCAATTACGACAAATGTTCAGTATCACATGGCCCAGTTCCAGTTCCCATTCCAATTGCACTGCGACTTCAACAAGGACAGTGCGGCCTTTCTATACCCTGCAAATGAGACTGCTAGGGTATATTGTATTGGAGAGTCAACTTAGAGTCTCTTTTCTTTTATATTATCATTGACTTGTGCTGCATGCAACAGTCATCGAGTTTTTTTTACAGGGCATTTCCTATTAAATTACAGTTGCCCATCAACAACATTTGTGTGTGTAATAGTTAGCTGACATTTTGTTGATAAGGGCATAGCTAAAGTTAAGTAAAGTAAACAAACACCTGTCTCTGCCTGCCTGCCACACACCTGTGTGCACTGGGGTAGATACCACAAAACTGTATCGCATCGAATCAAATCGTATCGACCCATTTTCCAATCCCAGCTGAAGATAAGACTCCCCCCCAGCTACTTTTTTTTTACTATTTTATATTTTTTTTGGGGCACAAAGCCAAAGCATTGTAATTATGTATGTATTTGTCTGCAATATAGATATATATGCTTGTAGGCGTGCACACATTGGCTGTGGTCTTTTGGGTGCTTTACCCAAGTCTTTAAATTTAGTTGCTTATGTCATAAGCATATTGTCTAGCGATAAGATAAGAGTCGCCGTAGAAGCTGCTCGTCGCAACGTAGCCAAGAAAATTGTTGGACGCCTGGGCGTGGGCACGTGAGTTGTCGCTGTCGTTGCCGCGCTGCCGAATGCAATCCAAAAGGCAGCAGAGCTAAATCCACAAAAACACACACACACATGCATAAATACCCTTCAGACACAATCATCAAAGATTGTCTGGTGAATCATTAGTGAATGTCTCCCTATGCTCGGTGAATCATCGATGAATTTGTATGAAAATCATCGGTGAATTTAACATTGTGATGTCCTACAGTCGATGAAAAGGGAACTTTCCCAAATGATTCACTTGCGTTTCATGGGAGGGAAACCTTGAGGAACTCTGCCGAGAAATCCCCAATGATTCCCTAACAATTCTTGTGCCATTTTCATTAAGGAATCTCCCATGAATTTTGCGGAAAATTCCCCAATGATTCCCTAACGACAAAAAAATTAATAAAAATTAAAAAAATTTAAAAAAATTAAGAAAATTATTCTTTTAATTATATATTTTTATTTAAAATTTTTTTTTTTACATTTTTGAGTTAATTTATTAGTAATTTTTAATGCTATATTGGGCAGTTTATCTTGCCAAGTAGATGCAGCTCCCACCATATGCCATCGACCACTGCCCTCAGAGAAATCCCAGACGAAGCTCCTTGCATGGTTCCAAGTTCAATTCGTTCTCTATATAAAAAAAAAATGCATTAGTTTTCTTATTTTAGAAATTAATAAATTTTATTATAAAACACTTACAATTTGTTTTAGCCGTAGCAGCAGCCGGCAGCGACATTGTCAAATTTTTTCTTTTTTCTTTGACACGTGCGCTTGCTGCGTTTTGTTGCAACAACTTTGTCCCGCTGCCAGCTGCAACGTTCGACGTTTGTTCGACAGAGACGGAAACAGAAAAAGCGAACAGATACAGCCTCTGCCTGCGTCGCTTAAGCAGCGCACGCACGACGTGCATTTTTTTGGTCGTCGGCACGCAACGAAATGAGAGAAACGAACAGAAACAGACGAAAACTAACTCTGCCTGCGTCGCTCGAGCAGCGGCCGGTCGACGCTGGCAGAATTATTAGAAAAATAACAACAAAATGACAAAATATAACAACAACATCAATGAAAAGGAATTTGATATCTGCAGGGTACGCACACTCACTCACACATGCACGCTCAACTCTGTGTCTGTGTTTCGTGTGCTCTCAGCAAAGCTTCGCTCAGGAAATGCCAATCGCCAAAAAAAAAATAATAACTTTCGACTCACTCATTTGCACGCTCTCTTTAGCTTTTGCTTTTGCTCTCGCTGTCTCGCTGTATGCCGAGCTCTCTCTCTCCCATTCGTTGGCGCTGTGGAATGCGATAAACACTCAAAAGTCAACGGCGCTGGCAGCTGGCGTATAAAAGTCGTCGGCGCAACGATGACGCATTTAGTTGAAACCCGTTGGCCGTCCGAATCGTTTCGGCAAGTGCAAAAAATTGTTGTAAACGCGAATATTAAAAAAAAAATAAATAAATACTGTAAAAACTGTTGAGCATTTTATTTTGCAAATAGCTTTCGGTATTTGCGGCGTGCGAAAAACAATACAAATTGAAAGCGAGTGAGCGAGAACGCGCAATAAATTCTCGGAAAAACTGACAACAAATTCGCACCATATAAAAGCGATTAACAGACAGAAAATACAAATACAAAGACAAAGCACATAGATACATTTAAGTGCGCGCTAAATACAATAACAAACTAAGGCAACAGAAGGCGAATTTCGCCAGAATTTGCATTCGTCATCGCAGAGACGCCGCTGCCTGTTGCGCGTCTTAACAACAAATTGGCAGTTGCTACTTATCATACAATAATATATCTATAACAAGTCATAAACATGACGCTGGACAACTACAACATCTTTGGCGACGAATATCATCTGTTCAACATGCCGCTATCGCCATTGCCAAAAGTGGTAAGCTCTAGAAAGAAAAAAAACCCCCTCTTTCGATACAGATTGAGATACAGTTGTCCGCTTATCAGAACGAGAGACCGAGTCTAAAAATTCCAGAAGTATCGCGCAGTTGTCGGCAGTTATGCAGTTTTTCAAAACATTTATGAAAATACTTTGTGACATCTGTATTTCTATCGCAGTTTGTTCCAATATTGTGCATTGTGCAGCTTATCGTCGCAAAAATTCTTGGAAATTTTACTTGTAATCCCCTTTGGCCCTCTTTCTTCCTGTACAGAGCCCCTATCGCCCCCATTTTGTGCGTTATATCGTGTTATATGTGATTTGTTGTTTTGCAATTGAATTTGTTTGTTTAATGATTACAGTAACGGTGTCGCTTATCAGCGTTCCGATTTATGTTCAGCTTTTTTTTTTATTATTATTATTATTATTAAATTTTTGTGTTTAGTTGTTTTTGCCTTAATTTATGTGTACTTATTTTTCAAGCTATTTGCGATAATAATAGTTATTGACTGTGGCAAGTGCACAAATATGTACACACATTGTTTAGATTCGGGCGTATTTCCATCATATCGAGTAACTTTTGTGCGCCGATAAACGAAAAATATTTCAAATATTTGCGTAGTTATGTCGACCTTCCATCGAAACTGATATGATTCCCGCAATAATTATGTTTAACAATTAATAGATTATGTTATCAGATATTTGTACAATATGATAACTTCTTTGTTTTAGAAGTAGAGCTAAAGAAATTTGATTTAGATATTTGTTATAGACAAGTTCGCAATGAATTTTGTCATGTTTTAAAGTTTTTTAAAGTTTATTTAAGTTGAAGAATGTAGGCAATAATCTAGTTGGCAACAGAGACACCCCCTAAAATCTGAAAATTAAATCGAATTCACGTTGCCAACTCATGAGTACCAACAACCCGTTATTCGTTAATATATCTTGTTGTTATTTTTAGTGTTTTTTTTTTGTGTTTTTGTGTTTTTTGCATATTGCGTCCATTGCATTTCACAGTCCAGTGATCGCGGTGTCTGGAACCGGCGCCGTTTGACGATAATCGCACACGTGCGATTTTCGTGTTAATTTATCAAGTTTTACGAGCAACATTTTCTGTATTTGTGTGTGTGTGTGTGTGTATCTGGCACCTTCCGTTTTCTGGATATATACAGCATGTTTTAGGTAGGGTTCAATGTGCAACGACTTGGCAATTGTGGCTTAAATACACGTAGAAAGTGAATTGAAAATTGTACAACATTTCATACATGACCCTTTCAGCCAAACGGCATTTGCGTGACACTTGAAACTGTCCGCATACTTAGTTTCATAAGTGTATGCTTACATTAATGCACATATACATACATATGTGCATGTCTCTACATATGCTTATTGCCACAATTAGGGCGGTTCAAAGTAACATATAAAATGTCAAACACTTGCGACTTTTGACATCAGCAACATAAGCGCTCAAATTGTTTAATTAAAGTACAAATGCACTCGAAGAAATTAATTATGCACAAGTTTAAGTAGCCAACAAAAATCAATTGGTTGAAATGCGCTCATTAAATTTTATTAAATTTTGCAAATTAAGCAGCTAATTTAAATTTTCTCTCAGTGTAGTTTCCAAATGGGGTGCGAGGGAGTTACAAGGGCATTTCGTTGAAGACTCTTCCATTAAAATACAAAAAAAAAGGCGCCCCCACACAAAGACAATTTCAACTTTCTTTCGACAAGACAAGACAAAAAAATGAAACACTTTTAATTAACTGAATATGGACAAAGTACACAAAGTGTGTGTGTGTGTGTGTGTGTGTGTGTGTGTGGGGACTTGTATTCGATTGTTTTTCTTACGAAATTTAAAGATTTACTTTACTTTTATGGCTTTTGGGCTACATTGCGAGTAGTTGCGCTTGTTGTGGGCGGCAACGTGGGCCAGAAATTAAGAAAGCACTTGACGTGAACGTGACAAGTTTAGGCCAAAAGAGTCGATCAACAGACACAAGTAAACATGTTGTAAAGAGATTTAACTTTCAACTTTTTTATGTTTTCAATTTTAAAGCTATTTATAATTTAATTTAAATTGAATATTTATAAATTTGTTAGTCGACTGTTAAATGAATTCTCAGTCTGATCACGAGCAGACGAGCTTGAAGCCCCGTTATAAATATGGGCATTGCATTATGGCCAACAAGCTCAGTTTGTGTATATGTATTGCTAAGACTCATTGTTGTATATGTATTTTTGCTTATAAATCAGTTAATTGCAGCGTGAAGCTCTGAGCACAAGTTAAGACTATTCAGTTGCCAATTGCAATTGCAATTCAATTTTGTGCTAATGCCGTCAGTCTGGAAAGTAAGTTATATGTTAAGATGTACAGACTGCAGTATTTCAGCTTCAATTACTGCCGATTGTCAATACAATTTCGGCCAAGATAATTTGACCAGTCATTGCAAACTTTGCTCTGTCATTTAACCCAAAAATGAATGGAAAAGGACATCAACGTGTGTCCTCTGCTCGTGGCGCTGTCGAGCATAATTTCATGGCTGGCGTAATTGGATGAGCCACAATGCCATCAAGTGGCCAACAGCAAATGCACAATTTCCCCTTGATTTTTCCCTCTTTTCCCTTTGTATTGTCGGCGTCGCATTGTCCTTATTCTTGGAATTGGCCAAGCCCAAGTCGCCACCTATCAAAAAAGTAGAGGAGCATGAAAAGTGAAAACAACTTTTACTACTTGTCTGTGTGTTGTCTGTGTCCTCTTCTCTTCTCTTCTGTTCCCCTGCTTCGCTTGGCTGCCTTGTGCAATGTCGCTTGCATTTTTCGTATTGTCCTTTCGTCCTTTTCGTCCTCGACGGCGCCTTGCAGACGCGTCGTTTGTTTGCCATTTCCTCGAACTGAAAACTTTGCCATAAATTTGTAAAACTCCCCCAAAATCGTTGTTATTGTTTTTATTGCTGCTGCTTAAATTGTTGCTGTTGTTGTTGTTGTTTCAGTTGCTGTTGCTTTAGCTGATTGTTTTTGTTGTCATGTCGCGACAAAATGCATTTAAATAAATTATTCGTAGACCAATGTCGCGTCATTTTATTAGCCGTTTTTCTGTATTGCGGGTATTTCCCCATTTTATGTAGATTTGCTTGATTGCATGGGTGTGTGTGCGTGTGTGTGTGCGTGTGTTTGTGTTATTGTTTACTGTACAAATTTAATTACAAGCTAATGACACTTGAACTAAAGTGCAAACCCAAATAACTGCAAAGTGAGTTCAAAGTGATACTAAGTGCTTGTACTTCTGACCATTTCAACGTTATCAAAATGCTCTTATCAGTTGCATTATCAATTTATGATATTCTGCTGAATTGCAATAAGTGATAAAATGTATTTGCTTATACAACGAAGTATGAAGTTGAAACTATATATGTTTATTCTTCAGTTGAATCAATAGATACTTACCCTAAATTTACTCTCGCATTTTTATTTATAAGTATCATATCTATTATTTGGGACATTATGGGACGGGCCACGTCAGTTTGGTTGACTCTTTTTTTTTTTGTATTTTGTTATCTCGACCCATTGCGAAACTCACACCTTTGCCAAATATTTAGGTGTGTTTACTAAAAGTTACTACATATAGTGTTCGTGTGTATTATAATACAATACGAGTATATTCATTAGCCAAGTTCAATGCACTGCTTAAAAGGCACAAACAAAGCGACACACACGAAATGTTCATATTTTTTGTTGAACATCACATGTAAATTTGTCAAATGAGTTGTTGTTCTTCGGTTCACCCTAATGGCACAGACCGAACAAAGTCTGATTAATTTGACACTGAACTTAAAAGCCTGGCCCGAAAGGAATCGCAACCCAAAACCGAAATCGCAACCCGAAACCGAAACTCCCCTTTAAAAAGCGAATATAAAAAAAAGCTGACCAAAATTGACTTAAAATTTATATGCCGCGATATTGACATTTTTTTGGGTGTTTGCTGCACTTTTTGGCAAATTTTTGAATTATGACTGCAAAATGTTTAATTCAATTGCCGGCAGGGAGAGAGATAGAGAGAGAGAGAGGGAGAGAAGACAGCCGGCAAATCGCGTGGGCGTTCCAAAAATGGACAAACCAAGTGATTTTAATGGCTGCCGCCGTTTTGCACATGTAGCGTGTGTGTGTGTGTGATATATATGTACAATATAAAATATATATAAATATATATGTATATGGCTGGATACATGGACATATGGTATTTGGTCAAGCGGCGTTTGCGTGCCCAAAAAAAGGCCGGCAAAACTTCGATGCTTCGCCGGGCGTTGACTTTGCTTCCAACTCTGTCTGGGCAAATGGGCGCGGAAGCGCGACCGGGGATCTCGGGTGAACGAAGAGGGAGAGCGGGACAGTGGGACTGAGTTTTATCAAAAGCCCGAGCACTCAGCAACCCACTCCATACAATTTCACTCTGGCATTGCGGTCACGTTCTCCTTCCCAGCGAATTCAGAAAATAAAAAAACCCCCGAAGAAGCAAACAAAAATAAGTCAAATGCGACAGCGTTAAAAATTATTTTCTGCTTCTCCTTTTCATTAATTGTTTTATTCGCAGAATTTGCTTATGCAAAATAAAAGAAAATAATGAAAACAAAAAAGATATGACAAGAAAAATATTATTTTAAATAATGTGTGTGTATGCGTGTGCTTATCGCAAAGGGAAGTGCAAACTGTACACACCAATTACATACATACATACTCACATTTGCACTTGGCAACTCTGCTCGCTTGGCTGGCCTACTAAAAACGACAGCGCACTTGAACTTGTCAACTCTAGTGCTGACATTGCAACAACTTTGACTGCAGTCACGACAACAACAGCAATAAAATGAATGCCTATATAGATAAACTTGAGCGTGCTTTTTATTGTGTGTGTGTGTGTGTGTGGCAACTCTTTGCAAATTAGAAATCAAAATTGCATTTTATTTGCAAATAATGCGCATTTCTAATAAGCCGACAATCGTCAAAACAAACAACGAACAACTAGCTTTATGTTAACCTTCAGTCAGCCGTCAATTGGCAGTATCTAAATGTATCTAAAGGTTAATTTATGCAACTGTACAGAGAAATAAATAAATAATACACATTAAACTACGTTACATACTTAAAATAAACGTTGAATTAAAAACAATGCCTTTTATAGAGCGCCAAATGGCAGTACTACCTCATTAGATACCCTATAAATGCACAATTCATGTTATAAACCTTCACACAGAATGCATTTTATAGCTTACATACATTTTGCAGCCCCTTAACAGTGCGTTAATAGTCGCCCAACAGACTGAACGTTGAACTCGCTGTTAAGTTAACAGCTATTGGCGTGCTCGCAACTTTTGATATAAACAATGAAATTGTCATCGCTTTTATCGTTGGTGCTTGCCTTTGTGGCTGCCAAGTTGTTTGTATTTGCTTCATTACGTCATTGTCTGGCTAAAATTGGCTTAAAAATAACCCAACACGTCAGCCACACACACACACAAATACAGCAACAAATATAACAAAAAAAAAAATAACAGCCACTACAAAAACGCTTCGTCGTTGTTGTCGTTTCTTTTGCCTTTTAACTTGTCGCCCCGCTGTCCGCCGCCCTCCTCTTCGTCTTATTATGACTGCCCAAGTATTTGACAAATAAATACAAAAACAGTGCGAATTCGATAAAGAGAACTAATTAATGTCAAGGGCATCACAACTTTCGCTTGCAGCTAAATAAATAATAAATAATATATATATATATTCAATGCATCTTTCAATTGTTTTTCTTTAATTAGAATATTAGTTTATGTTCTAATACTTTACTAATCAACTGTTTGTTAATAACTTTTGCCTAGATTGTTTCTTATTTCGTCTATAAAATTGAGTCCAGTTTAACTTTGGCTTATCAAGTACAACAACTCGTAAGTAATCAAATTTTCTATGGAACTATGATACGCCAATTGACTTTGTCTCGTCTTATTAGTCAACGATTTGATTACAATTGTGTTGACATGATCGACATGCAGATGCCCTGCATAAATTTTCACTTCGATTCCGTACAAATTTTAAAAGTTTCACCAAAGTTACATTTATAGTTTCAATTGTTTGGCAAACTGATGCTTCCGTTGTAGATACCCCATTTCAGAGGGTGTGTACAGCACGTCAGCTTGTCGACGTCAGTTTTTCATGTATCTCTCTGTACTCGTTCCTCACTCGGCGTGGCTCAATTGACCCCCAAACTGAACTTTGCGGAGCTGTCTGATAAGGCTATAGTCGCTCTGTCGCTCTGTCCACTGAGCTCGTTTCAATTTAGACAATTACACGCAAGTGTTCAAGCGAGCACTACATATTATACTATTATTATTATATATTTTTAATTCAACTAAATTGGCTGATTCATCTGAGTTCTGCGAAACGTATTTATTGTTGATTTTTGTTCGTTTAAGTATTTCATATATCTGAATTTCAAAATACAACAAGGCAAACTGGGAAAGTGGGTTAAAACGAAAGTCGAAGGTGTTTAAACAGTCGAGTCAACAATAAAGCCGGTTAACATCAAAGGCACATTTGTTAGCAAATGTACAAAGAATAAATTTGATTGTTTGTCTTGTTAAATAAAAATAAAAATGAGTAAATACAACTTAAGGAAACGCTGGGCGATAAGTCAAAGGATCAACGTCCGTCACATGTCATAATAAAGATAAAAACAAATTTCACTGCGCCTCAAAAAAAAAAATCGAGATATATAAAAAGCAAACAACAACAGGCCAACAAATTGTTGAAAAGCACTTGAAAAATTAACGCATTTGCTAATTTCGAGCAGGCCAAAAATAAACATGCTAAGAAAGACGAATGCCGACTGGCAACTGGTCGTACGCCTAGTTAGCCTGGCTGAAATCATGAAATAACAATAATTGTTATTGTTAATGTTTATTGCTAGCGTAATGTTGATTGTTGCTGTTGACAAGACACCTGCTTTGAGCTGCTCAATGTCTGCATTTGTATTACGAGTGCTCACATGTGTTACGCATGTGCTTGTTGCCTTTCTTTCTGGGAATGTGACAGCTCTTCTCATGCTATAAATACAAAGATACATGCAGGCACAGATACAGATATAAATACACAGATACTCGCATACATATGCAGCCGTATAATCAGCCATAACTCTTGCTAAACGTTCTGGCCTGACAGCCCGAAATAGGCGTATTGAGTTATTGGCTGATAATTTATGACAGAACATGGCCACAACAAACGTTTAAGTGCTCCTGGCGAGTGTACACGACTTTAAGATACCCCACAACTAAAGAAAGTATTCTTGGCTACGTCTCTTTCTCTTAATTGTATATATTTTGCAGGGTATTAGTTGTGAAATTAGCTAGAAATTCGCATGTTTATGGCAAACTTATGGCAGCAACTGTTGCTGTTGCGGTTGCTGCTGTTGGCGTGGGTTGTTGCTGCTGCTGCTGCTAACTCTTCTTGATGTTGTTGCCGTTTGCTGCTGCTCGTGTGGGCCGCCGGCTCAATTAAGAGCACGGGCATGGGCACGGGGCACATTTTAATTTTATTCGATTTGCTTAGCTGCTAAATGTTATTGTTGCGATTGTCGTCGTGGTCGTCTAATTTGCTCAGCAACAAACTCGGGAGAATCGAATCTCACACACACACATATACACACACACTCTCTCACAATATTGTTCTCTGGGTATTATTTAAATATACATATACTTGTATATATCTAAAGTGAGCAGGCATCTGAAAAGTCGTTGCCAATTTCAATTTCTTTCGCTCAGTCGCAAACGAACAACGAACCATCGAAGTTTAGAATTTGAAATACGCAAAGAAAAACTTCCGAGCGATCGCGCGCGCTGCCCGAAAAATATATCGAAAACGAAAATAAATTGAAATTGAAAATAAAACAAAATCAAATAAAAGGAGGAAAGCAAATCACAAAACGAAATTGCAAAAAAAAAAGAAAAAAGTGTATTTCTTTCTTAGCGCGTGCATTGCCAAACGAATTTGAAACAACGAAAGCATCAAATAAAGAAAATAATAAAAAAATAAAGCAATAAATGAAACAACAACAACAACGACGCACACAATTTTATTGTATTTATATATTTTATATTTGAGTTGCATGCCGCGTGGATTTAAAGGCAGCAGCACAGCATTAACAGATATAAATACTACATATGTACATATAAGTACTATATTTATATGTGTACGAATTAAAGGCGAATTGTTGGCCAAAGCAAAAGCAAAAGCCAAATAAGAAAGAAAAACAGCATACAATATTTAGAGGCGTTGCCGCAGCAAAACAGCACACTAAAAACTAAATCGTTAAAATTAATTAAACATAAATTTAAGCACAAGTGTAATTATTGCTGGGCCAAAAACTAGCGCAAGGCAGCCTAAGAAATACATGCTCTGATGTACATACAAACATAATTATATAATCTCAGAAATTTTTCGCAATTAAAATAGTTTTTAGCATACCATAAATGCATTGCACTCAGACCTTAGCAGTGTTGTTATAATTCATACTTTTTATTATTACTATTGCTGTTAATGTTTTTATTATTGTTATTTTGTACAATTGCAAGTCGTTGGCAGCTGTAGAAAAAAACACGTGCTATTATAAAATTGCGTCTATTCGATTATCAAGTTTATTATGTTTGCATTGACAAAGTTGCACTCACATTTCGAACCCTTGCGAAATTGGCAAACGCTGCTCGTGAAGCGCTTGAAGCCGCCGGAAGGTAGATAAATAGAAAGAAAAAGAAAAAGCAACGCATTAAAAATAACGAATAGAAAGCCCAAAACGAACGAACAAACCAACGAAAGGCAGAAACGCTAAAAGCAAACGAACGAACTATTTGGCGCCCCAACAAAGGAACAACAACTAAGACAAGCAACAACAAGATTCTCATCATCATCATCATCAACAACAACTACAAGAATAGAATATCGTTGTGAAGTATAAACTGAGCGAAATTTGCATCTTTTCCAAGAAAAGTTTGCTGCAAACATTTATTTATTTCGAATTTCTTTTCGCCGACTTCCTGTTGTTAATTAAACTTAAACTATTTAATTAATAGATATATATTTATCATTGTTGTCCAAATATTTTGTTGTGTTTAGAATAGTAAGATATTGTAATTTTAAGAGCCAAATCGAATTTATAACTAGTCAAAGTGCGTATTGTGCGTATACGTAATAACTCAGTGCGTATACTTGATATTTTCTAAGTTCAATCTAAGTTTATAAGAATCGCGCGTTATGATGAAAAATCTAAATGGTAGATCGCATAATGCGTGCTACCATCCCTATTATCAGCAACAGCTGCAACAGCAGCGACATCAGCAACAGTTGCAGGAGCAGCAACTGCAGCAGCAGCAGCAACATCATCAGCAACAGCAACAGTTGCCTTATGCGGCGCAGTGCAACCAGCTGCAGCAGCAGCAACAGCAACAACATCAGCAGTACAACAATCAACAGTACTACAATCAGCAGCTGCAGCAACAGCAAGAGCAATTGTTACGTCAGCAGCAGCAACAACAACAGCAACAGCTGCCCACGCTGCCTGCCTACCAGCAACAACAGCAGCATTCAAAGCAATCATATGGCAATAACAACAATATTACCGCCAACATGGCAATATCTGCACGCAGCAACTTGCACGCAACTGTTGCTACTGCGACTGCTAACAGCAATGCCAACGGCAACAACAGCAATAACAACAGCAACAACGCCAACACAGCGACCGCCGCAATGGCCGCCATGTGCCAAATGCAAAACTACTTAAGCCAGCAGCAGCAACAACAACAAGAACAGCAGCAGCAGCAGCAACAATACAACAATAATTGTGCTCATATTAATTATAATCAACAGCAACAGCAGCGAGAAGTGCCAACAACAGCAGCAACAACAAATGGTGACAAATTAGCATTGGATGCCAGCGAAATTGCAAATTTTTTGGCCAGTGAGCTATTTATGCAGCAGGTACTAATGGGGATAAATTGATGCTTAGGGAATTAATAGGTCGAATATTTCTCATTCTGCTATTTAAAAACAATCATCCGGATGTTAGGTTTCTGCCACGGTTGCCACAATTGGCGTTTTTGCGCCAAAACTGGCTCTTTCTTAGTGAATTTGGCTGTGGTTTCGGCTTTCAGTAAAGTGCTGTTAACTGGTTATCGATTAACATTTGAGATATGTTAACAGAGCCATTCGAGCATCCTTAACAGTTTTGAATAATCGAATATCGATTTAAGTAACTATCCTTACCTTATTTACAATTAGTTAAGTTGGCTGCGCCTGTATTTAATTATCATTTGTTAATGTGATTTTTCACCGTTTGCCTTTGCAGCTCGTTTCATTTGATGGCATGCAGAGTGTACCGACGCTGACAACGCCAACGCTGACGCCAACGACGCTGCGGACGATTGAGGAAACCATCTACGAGCTAACATCGGAGCCACAGAATGTGCCGTTTCAGGCCGGTTTCAAGCCGCCGCCGTTGACACCTGTCAACAGCAACACAGGCACGCCCACCACGGCAGTCGCTACATTGGCCGTGGTCAATGCGAATCCGATTAACAGCCAGCCGCCATACGATCTGATCAGCTCGAATTGCAGTGTACCCGGCAGCGATTCAGAGGACTCCAATGGCTCCTGGAATGATGGCCAGCTGAATGATGACCAAAGCACAACCGACACTTGTAAGTGTTTGTTTATTATGGAACTCACACTTGAATCAAGTCTCTAACTGTAGTATTTTCTTAATTTGCAGCAAGTGCCGCCACAGACAGCACCTCGTATCAGAATGGTGGCAACATATTGGGAAATGGACTAAATGGTGTTGCCCATAATTTCACAGGCGCACTCGCTGCTGCTAACAATGCCGGACGCAGCTCAAGCCTGGCCGGCAACAGCAACTCAAATACCTCAAATAGTGCCACACCGGCGCGTCGCGGCGGTGGCCGTCGTCCTAACAAGGCGGCCAACATGTCACCCGAGGAGGAGGAGAAGCGTCGCATTCGGCGGGAGCGCAACAAAATGGCAGCGGCACGCTGTCGCAAGCGACGCGTGGATCAGACCAACGAGCTGACCGAGGAGGTTGAGGCACTGCAGAAGAAGGGCGAGACCCTGAAGAAGGAGATCGAGATGTTGAATGCCACCAAAAATCAGCTGGAGTATGTGCTCCAGTCACACCGTCCCACATGCCAGAAGATACGCGACGATCTGCTCAGCGTGGCCACCTGCAATGGGCTCATTGCGCCCGCGGGGCTCCTCAGCGCTGGTAGCTGCAGCGGCAGCGGCAGCAGCCATCACAACAACAACAGCAATAGCAATGACAGCAGCAGCGGCACCATCACCGGCTTCGATGCCACGCTCAATTCCACCGGGCGCAGTAATTCACCGCTCGATCTCAAGCCGGTGCTCACCGATGAGCAGCTGCTGCAGCACATCAAGCACGAGCCTCAGGATGGTGCACTGGACTCGGGCTCATCACTGGATCAGGATGGGCCCACGCCGCCCAAGCGATGTGCGCTGCCCAACATTGCCACGCTGAATGCATCGCTGACGACGCCCACTGGCCCCGTCTCGTGCTCCCTGAACACGCCCATTACGAGCGCGCCGCCAATGAGCTTTAACGCCTTTGCCGGCAACATTTGCAATATGAGCAGCCCCACGCTGAATGCCATCAACAAGCTGCCCAAGGCGCGTCCCAACACATTGAATGTCCAGCGGCCATTTGGTGCCCATATACAGGCGGGCGTGGATGGCAAGGCGCCGACGCAGATACAGGGTGTGCCCATACAGACGCCATCGACGGGCACCTTTAACTTTGACTCGCTGATGGATGGCGGCACCGGACTGACGCCCGTGTCTGGTCCGTTGGTGCCCACCTGCTCCTCGCAGAACAAGCATCCGCTGGAGCTGCCCACGCCCACAAGTGAGCCGTCCAAGTTGGTCAGCTTATAACCAGTGTAGGGGGCGTGGCGGGAGACGAAGGCGCATGCGCGCAGCGCAAACAAAGTCAACATTACATTTAGTTTTATATACATACATACATACATAATATACAACATGCAACATGCAACAATTATGGTTACGCAGCGAACGCTAATTAATTAATTGCTAAGATTTATACACGATGTTTTGCTCTTTTTGTAACGATTATTATTTGGTAATTGTAAACAATGAACCTGGCTGCAACGAGCACCATATCTCCCTCCCCTTCAACACTCCCCGCCCCGCAAGTCTAGTCGTGCGACGGTCTAATCTTGTGTGGCGTGGTCTGATGTGATGTTGTGATGTTGCGATGTGCTGTGCGATGCAGCCAACTTTTTATTTAATATTTTATTGTTTTCCGTTAAATGTAAAGCTTTTGTATTATTATCTTTATTACGTTTAATTTATGATTTTCTATCAATTATTCTACTATATTATATATCAATCTGAACGATATATTTACTTGTATTTTTGTGCAATTTTTGAACCATTTCATTTGCGTGCGTTATATTTTCTAAAAATATACATAGAAATATATTTATGCCTAAACATTTTCGCAACTTGAACGCGAGCGAGCAAGTAAGAAATGTAAATGAATATGAATAGAAATGAATATGGAAATGGAAATGTGAATGTGAATGGAAAGGACGTTGATTAAGAAGGATGCGTTGTGATATTTATTATTAAAAAAAATACAAAGGTTAAATAAACAAACAAAAACAAATATTAACAGAGCGTGTAATGAAAGGAACTAAGCCGGTTTTAAAATTGTACATTTAAACAAAAAAGATTGCGTTAAATATTAAAACAAAAAACAAACATAATATAATATAAATGTAAAATCAAATACAAAACTAAATACGATGCCTTGATAATGAGAAATAGGGACAACAAATGAGAGAGAGAATGTTAAATACTATACTTATACTACTTAATATTTAAGCCGCAGTAGAAAAACCCAAATATATTTTTACTAAACGCAAAATGCGCTATTTTCAAATACAATTTTTAAGAAATGACAAAACGCAAAGCAATTATTTAATATGTAATTACGTGTATTATGCAATAATAAAAATACATATTATAAATAAAAGCAAATCAGGCAACAATATTTGGTAGCCTTACGAAATGTCCAATTAACTCCCCTTTCCCTACCATTTATTGCTTATGCAAAATAGCAAAATTATGAAAAAATTAATGCATAAAATTATTGAAACAATATCAAAAGTCAAAAATCGACAACAAAATTGTAAACAGAACTTAAATAACTGCACTTTCAAGGGCAACAAAACGCCAAAATTGATAAAGAGAAATAAATATAATACAGAACAACCTAAAACCGAAATGTCTTCTCATTCCCGAATAGTCGAAGACAAAGCTTAAAGATCTATTATTATACTAGGTTCATCTACGGTGGGATTATGGGTTTATTTAGCAGCAAGAAATCAGGGAACGAAGGTGTGTGAAGCAATTTAAATTCGTATAAAATTACTTATTCGCTTTCTCATCCGGCGATAAGGGAAGCAGGTAAATTAGGCTGAACCTAAACAAAGACGAGAACACCATATAACTCACCTTTTTAATAAGTTGAGCATTTTTGTGAGTTTCAGGTTTCATTCGATAGTGAAATTAAGTAAAAAAAATACGTGTCTAATATAAAATGAGTTACACAAACCAGATGAACGATTGTGTCATGCATTTTTTGTTGGCACCAGTCTAATCTTCAGGTAAGACTCAAAAGGTGCGAGCCACAAAAAGATCTACGTTGGTATGTATGTATGTGCTACCACACACACACACACACACACAGAACAAAGTAGGGAATATGGGCAATATATTCACATAGATACAGATAATTTATATGCATGTATGTACAGGTAGATATTCAGGCACATATGTTTTATGTGCATATACATACAGTATATCAAGAAACTGTTTTGCCACGAAAAAAAGGATAAATATTCGAAAATGTTTTTTATTTTAAGAAAAATATTAAAATACTGTTGTTTATATTTGATTTAATTGCTTTGGAATCTATAATAAATTAAAATAAAAAAATAACTTAGAATTTCTAGGGATTAAAACCGAAACTTATATCGGTTAGGTTTTGGGTTATTGGTTACGCAAAATCTTTGAATAAAGGTTTCTTAACAGTGAACCGGTTTTTGTATGTTTCGGTTTTGAAATACCGGTATGGTTTCGGTTCACAAAAACATATTTTTTTGCAAAAATATAATTATATTCTTAATATAATACAAATAATTAAAAATGCATTACTTTCTTAATGTATCATCACACATTTATTTCACATATTCTTCAGTTTGATGCAGTTTAGTTACATTTTAACAATTTTAATATTTCATTTAACAAATTTATTTTATTTGCGCTTATTCAGTGCTATGGAAATTCGAACATGAATATCACAAATAAAAATTCAAAATTAAGCATAAGAGAAATTAAATCTAAAAATCAAAATAAAAAATTAAAAATATTTTTTTTGGATGTACGAAAAACCGAAGTTAACCCTTATAAATGAAACGGTTATTTCGGTTTACAGAGTTTCAGCTTAAAGGTTTCGGTCAAATTAAAATTTTTTTTCAGTTACGGTTTAAATTTCAATCGGTTTTTACCGGTTAAAGGTTACGGTTTCGGTTAGGGCTTTTATCCCTGCTTGGAAATGGTATATTTTTTAGAAATTAAAATATGCGAATTTTTACTTTGTCAAAAGAGTTATTTGACACACTGTATGTACATACACATGTATGTAAATGTGTTTATAGTATGTACATGATGATTTCAATTTCGGGCTGGTTTTGCATTTTTTTTTGTTTTTTTGGGGGCCTCGCTTCAGTTAATCAAGAACCTCCGATATGGGCAGCTGTAGACAATTGCTGCGTGCTCTAAAGCGCACGCTGGGATTGGGACGACGACAACTGAACGTGGATGAGCGTCAAGTAGTGCTTGTAACCGGCTGTGATTCGGGATTGGGGTGAGAATACAAAAATACCTATAGCTATATTTGTAAAAATAATGAATATATCCCGACAGACACTCGCTGGCCGTTTATTGCTACCGTACGCTCAACATGACGGTCATCGGGTGCTGCCACAATCTGCAGTCCCAGGGCGCACGTCTGCTCCAGCAGATGAGCGCTGGAGAGGATCATGGTGATGATCAGAGACGACAGCATCAAATGCTCACCTGGCAACTGGACTTACTGCAGCCCGCCTCCATAGAGCAGGTCCAAGTGAAACTGGAGCAGTTGCTGAGCAACAGTGATTACCAGTTGATGGCGCTGGTCAACAACGCGGGTGTCATGTGCTTCGGGGAATTCGAGTGGCAGTTGCCATCGCAGATTGAGATGCAGATCAATTGCAATCTGCTGGGCACAATGCGACTAACACGCCAACTCTTGCCATTGCTCCGACAGCATCGCGGACGCATCATCAACGTGACCAGCCACTGTGGACTCCAAGCGCTGCCCGCATTGGCGCCTTATGCCGCCTCCAAGGCGGCTCTGAGGATCTGGAACGATGCGCTGCGCATTGAGTTGCAGCAATATGGCATGGAGGTGGTTAACTTTATACCCGGCTCCTTTGTTATGGACTCCAATATTGCGGCACGCCAGCAACAGCATGCCCAGCAAATGCTGGAGGCCTTCAGCGACGAGCAATTGGCCCATTATGGCAACTACTTCAGGCAGTTCAATGAGTATCTGAACATTTTATCGGGCTTTAAGCCGCCAAACAAGCTAAGGGACGACGGATTGCACTCCAAGTTCAAGGATGCGCTCACAAACACGCAGCCCGCAGCACTTTACATCCATGAACCGTGGCGCTATAAGATCTATCGCTGGCTGTTTGGAATCTGTCCGGCACCTCTGACGGATTGGTTGGCTGTCAGATTCTGCGCCATGCCCAGCTATGAATCAACCAAAAGCAAAGCATTGCGGGATTAATATTGTTAGAGTCTATAGTCAATAGTTTTATTTGAATTGCATTGATATATTTGGCTGTGGCTGGGCATAAATTAAATACACTGAGCACTGGGCACACAGTTTATGGAATTGGCACAAACTCGCATACATACATACGTCAATCATCCAACAGTAGAATAATTAGGAATACATTTACAGTTACAGTTAGAGGGCAGGTTGGGCAGCTTGTCAGGTGAACAGAGCATGTTAATAGCCAGTACTGCGACATCTTTCGTACACAGCATCATTGAGCAGTTGGAACCATTCCCTGGCATAGGTGGAGTCCTCGGCAGCACGGAACAGCAACAGCTTGTCCTGTGAGGATAGCGTGGCACACAGATAATAACTGATGGCCGTCTCAGTTAGCTCCGCATGATAGTTCTTCAACGCCCATTCCAGCAATCGCAGACAGTTGTGAGAGTCGAGAAATTCAATGAGTCGTTCGTGTAGCAGCGACTCCAATTCGGGAATTATGTAAACGCGGGACATCTCGAATGCCTGCAGCAATGCCGCATAGTCGGGCATGCTCAGATGCCGCGATTGGCAGCTAATCAGATGCAGAAAGTATCGCAATCCGCTCGCCGAATAATCGCGCAGTTGAATTTCGCCTTTGTGGCCCTCACGGAAGTCGCTGTTGAGCATCTTGTTGAAGACCTCGCTGGTATCACAGAGCAGCTGCTTGTTAAAGCCAATACTGAGCGTCTCGTCGGCACCTTCCTCGTCAGCAACACCATTAACATTCGCCTCGTCATTATCCCTGTGGACAAGGAATCGCATATCGCAGTTGTCATGCAGTGGCGCTGTGCAGCTTTTCAACTGTGTGGAACAGATGATGGCATTGGGTTCCTCCGCCTCGTGCTCGGGCAGTGTGATGCCCAGCGTGAAACGTGACATTGCAGTGACTGCATCCGCTGCCTCGTCCGCATACAGATTGTCGCTCTTCTTGCGCAGGAGCATGTCAAAGAGCAGTGTCAGAGCATTTCCATCATACAGGAACTGATAGAGCAGACGATGGCTCTTGATGATGTAGGCCACGGAAATGGCCGCACGTTGTTGTGCATTGAGATCCGCCTCGGAGCGAAGCAGACGCACCAATTCCTCCTTGCCGTAATTGGATTCTCCGACATTGGTCAGCGTTTCCAGGAAAGCGAATCCATCCTTGCGCATCTTAAATAAGATAAATCCAAATACAAATTTGATACGCCTAAGATTTGAATATTCCCTTTACCTCTTCCACTTTGGTGAGTTGATACAGCTGATGGACAACTCCATGCTTTATTATCTGGGCAAAGAACTGACTCTCACTGCAGAAAAAGAATCATTTAGATCGGATTACATGTTAATGAGTGGAAGTAACTTACAGCAAAATGTTGGTCAGGGCATTGGCAAAGTTATTGTTGGCACCAAATATATTAATGGCCCTTATGAGCGTGTCCAATGTCTCCGGCTTGCCCAACTCCGGACGCTTGTTAATCATCAGTGTAATGCGGTAAATTAAATTCTCAATGACATCGATGGTGTCGCCGGCCTGGTTGCGCAGCTGTTGCAGCTTTGGGGGCACATCCGAGCTAAGCTCATCCAGGTCCTCCTTGTCGGACAAGGTATCGTCAATAGTTTCGGTGCCCTCCTCGATGAGCTTCAGTATGTCCATGACGTTGGCAGGCTGAGCCCGATTAGTGGCTATGCGAGACTCTCGGCTATCATTGTTGGTTGTGGTAGTTTTGATGTCATCATCATCGTCATCATCATCACTGCAGGCAGGTGAATAGTTCTCATCATCATCATTGGCTAAGAGATTCGAGCAAACCGGCGACATGCTCCGAGAGCTGCAAGGACTCGTCGTGCGATATGAACGCGGCGAGCTGCTGGGCGATTCAAAGTCGGAACCAATTGTCGACTCCTGCGTTTTAGAAAACTGCAAGCAAGTTTTTATTTATTATTATTATTAAATACTATAAACTGTATGTTAATTCTGTTAAATTACCTTGCTCAAAGTTTCTGGCGTCGTGGGATCGGTCAATTTGCGTTTCTTGCCGCCCTGCATGCGCTCCTCGCGACGTCGTCTGTGATGATCCTCGTCGCTGGTCAGATAATCGTTCAGCTCACGCACCAGCATTGGCACCAGACCCTCATACAGCAACAGCTCCATGCTGATATTGTCGTATTGAAAGTTGTTCAATATGTGGAATAGCTGAAAATGAACAAGGCATACAAAGTTAGGACATTTATAAATCAATAGAAGTGCTCTGAACTCACCGACGAGCGTTCGCTCTGCGAATGCGACTCGCGAATCATTGCCACGAGTTTGCGCAATGCGCCACAGCGTCGGATTTTGGAACGACTGCAGGCATCGGCGGATAATGTGGATATGATGTTGACACAATGTCGGCACTCGCTCTCCGAGAGCGGCTTGGCCATGTTGACGGCCATGAGCAGCTCACAGGCAGCCACAATGGCATCTGCAGTGCTGAGCATGTAAAAAGCACACGGATCCTTGCAGAAGTTGGAGAGTATCTTAAGAGCCGACGATCGCTGCTCGCTGTCCTCCTTGACGAAGTACACAATCGGTGCGAAGGAAGTGTTGCGCGATAGAACCTGCAAATGATACTGCAATTAGTATTTCAATTGGAAGTAATTCATATTCTTTTTATCTACCTCCCACGCTCGGACACCAATCTGCTGAGCGGACAGCAACATGAGACACTTTAATATCTCGGAGGCCAGCTCGATGGCCTCCTGTTCCTTGGGCAGCACGTATTCATTGTTACGCGTCGAGTTCTTAAGCATTTGATAATCGAAGATGTCACTTCTAACACCTTCCAGATTGCGTGCGACTTCCTCAAAGTATTTCTCACGATGCTGATTACGCTTGAGGCCAATCAAAGTGGATACCTCAATGTCTTGCGGCGACTCCTTGGGCGCCTCATTGTTCTTCATGACGGCCACGAAAATGCGCATCAACTGCAGGAATCCATTGGAGGACAAGAAGTGCTTGTAGAACTGACTGCTGATCAAAAGGAATCGACAAACTCGAAATGCCATTATCCGTGTTTGGACCGCACTCGTCGACTCGATGATGTGACAAATGGCGGGTGCTATGGCGCCATAATGAACGTTCAGAAAGAGGGAGGCCTTTTTGCTCTTGGCCAGGTTGCCCAGCATACGGCAGGCACGGCATTGAATCAAAGGATTGGGAATCGTCTTCAGTATCGTTATCAATGGTGCAATGACCTTACACTCGACAGCCTGTAAATGTTGATAGTTTTTATTGGTATTTCTGAATGCACTTGATCTGATGATGGGCCCACTTACCTCTATGCATGCCTGCTCATCTGTACAACAATTGCCCAATATGCTGAGAACTACCTCCATTATCTTTTCATTGAGTTTGCTAATCAGGCGAACCATTACCGGAACACCCCCCGCAGTACGGAACAACACAATGCCATCTTTATCTTTGACGAGATCAGTGCGCAGCTTCACCAGGCATTTGTATATTACTGTTTTATCCGTTGATGTTTTTAGGACACCTAACATGCCCTCCACTTGCTCTAATGACCAAAGCATTTTAATTCGAATTGGGTGTTTTTCACACACTTTTTTGTTGCATTTGCAAACACAAAAGCGAAAACAACAAAAAAACGTTGCCGTCAGCTGTTGGATCCAAAATACCTTAAAGCCAAAGTATCAGCTGCACTAAAAAAAATACCGTAAAATACTGAATGTCTCGCATTTTCCCCCTATTCCTTGTTCGAAATATAGTTATTTGCATTAAGTTTTTGTTTTTAATATTTATTATAACAATTTTCAAATAAATATTTTATGGTTTCCAATTCTATATTTCATTTAATTTTTTTATTTAATATAAAAGTAAAAAAGGTTTATTTATTTATCAATAAAAATAAATATTTGTTGTCTAAAATTATAATCAATATCGTCCCTGTTATCAATAACAATTAGAATTAATGCGAATCTTATTTAGTTAATAATTTATTATTTTATTATTTATTATTATTATTATTTATTTATTATTATTTATTATTTATTATTATAATAAAAAAAAATATTTGTGACGTCACATACACACATGCATATTTAAAATTTTGTAAAAAAGCAGCGACAGCCCTATCCATTAGTGATGTGCTTTCTTCGATGTTATGGTGTAATGGTGAAAAAAAAAAATCTTTAAATATCGAGAAAAATTCAACAAAATTTTGAGTGCAATTTTCAAAATTCTAGCTTCAAAATTAAGCAAGTTCCAAATTTAACTCAATTTTTTAAACTGAGTTCATTCTGGAAATTGAGTTATCCGTGGAAACTGATGGCTGCCAACCTTTTTTTTTGCTAGCTTAGCCAAGGTTGCCACATGATTTTTTTATTACCGTCAGGCAACTTAGGCTGCCCATCACATGACAGCTGAGTGTGTGTAGTAGGTTTTTCTCTGTGCAGTTTGTTCGTCATATGATTGAAAGCCTGGCAGAAAATTGAAAATGTTGCAAAACGTCGTCGTTTTTTCGCTATTTATTGCAGCAAGTAAGTAAATCCATCAAGTAATGCATCAAATTCATCTTGCGCGTTGTGAAATGTGAATAAATCGTAAGAAATATTCTCTATCTCCGATTCCCATCGATTCAGCTGTCAGGGGTGGTGGTTGCAGGGCAATTTCTCCTGCACGCGCAGAATCTGAGATTGTCAAGTTATTCGCACTATTTAAAGTGTTTTACATTGTAAAGTAAAGTATATACATTACTAAGTATATTTTTCATCAACAGTTCATGCTGCAGGCGAGTTCACCGTGCTGAACAGCCCCAAGTCGATTAGCTTCAAGGGCAATGATCCACTGGACAGCAATTACGTCGGTGATGTTTTGTTCTCGGCTATGGGCAATGCCGTCGTTGGCGACTATGACTGGAGTGGCCTCACTATCAACGATCCCTTCAACCTGGCCAAGGGCGTGATTGCCGTCCATGTTGAGGGTCTCAGCCATGTCACAACAGCTGGTAATGTCAAGTCCTATGAGCTGGCTGGATCCAACACTGGCCATTCGCTCAATGCCCTGGCCGCTGAGCTGGAAGCAGCCAACGAGCCAGTTTGCGACATCAACTTCGGACAGTACGATGAGGGCGTAAGTTATTCAAGCTTGTCAATTTATGTGTTATATAAAATAATACTGTCTTTTTAAGGTTCAATCATTCAAGGCCTGCTTTGGTGCTTCCGATGCACCAGCTGCCAAGCCCACAAAGCACTTGAATCCTGCTCTGCACAACGCTGATAAGCAGTTCCTTCAGGAAATCGGTTTCATTAACGCTGCCTCCGAGAACTTGGCTGAGATGCTGAAGCCCTCGAATGTTTTGATCATCCGCCTGTCTGTCGATGGTATTGCCAAGGCTCATGGTGAAAAGTCCATTGCTGTGGATGAGGCCAACAAATTGCTGTCCGCTGCCATTGGTCGCCTTCTGGCTGCCGCACAAAAGTCCAGTGATTCGGTTCTCTTTGTGCAATCCACCGATAAGGATGCATCGATTTCACGCTCTAAACGCGACGTTGTTCAAGCCGATACCAAAAATAAGTTCAACTTGGCTACCTACTATAACGATGATTATCCAGTAATTTTCAACATTATTCTGTGGTTCATGGTCATCTTTGGCCTGTCACTGCTGGCCATCTGCTATGCCATTGCTGCCATGGATCCCGGCAGAGATTCCATCATCTACCGCATGACATCCACAAGAATGAAGAAGGATAACTAAGCGGTTAGTTAAGGCTACATACGAGAAGCCGCACAAAGCGTCGGGCCTTAAACCTACAACTTCTTCGTTATCTCGCCCCATTTTTCTGTAGCAAATAGCCAACATACCCTATTAACATACTGTTCTATTTCAATTCAATAAGCGGAAAAATTGTGTGTGCGTGTGTGAGCAGTGTGTAGTTGGCTTTATGAATACCACCCATAAGCTATAAATAAGTATTAAACACTTATTAATTTAAATGCAGTTCAGTAATTCCATTTATCAGCTATAATAATTTGTTATATTTTGTGTTTTTGTTGTACTTTTTAGGTCAATATATTGTCAAGCAGTCATTTCTTTATCAAACTATGTAAATTATCACATGTAAAATGTTTATAACTTACCGTTAAATAAATATAGCCTAAAAAGACAAAGCACTGACTATATTAATCTCTCTTAAACTTTCCTAATAAGAACTTTATTTTATATTTTTATTTATCAAATATGTATAAATGTATTTTTCAAATTCAAGACACAAGGCGGGAATTTAAAAATTCCTTAACATTCAACACAATTTAGCTGCATTTAAGTTCTTTGGCAATTGAAGACAAACTGTGTTGACCTACGACAACTACGTATTCCATTGTTCCTTGGGATTCGTCTCATAACTGGGCGAACTGCTGCTGCCTCCGCTCCAATTGCATCCATTCTGTGATGACGCTGCCACCGAGGCGCTGTTCTCGTAATCGTAGTTCCCGGGGTGATTGTGATGCTGATGGGATTGGCCATCGTAGAGGACGGAGCTGCTGCTGCACTTGAACGAAGCTAGATCCGTTTCGGGCATAACGTGATTCTCACGCAACATGGCCTGCAGATGATTAATGTAGTTGATGGCAATGCTGTGGATTTGAATGGATTTAATTGCTATTAATTTAATTACATATCTTTGGACAATGTATACCTAAAAAGTTCAAAGAGTCTATCAAGTTGACAACTCAAGCACTTTAACTCGATTATGTTTTTGACTATCAATCGAGTTAAAAACTGATTTTCATGAAAATTTACAACTCACTGAACAAGGAGTTGAAAAAAGTATTTTAGATTAAATGTAGAATAAAACAAGTAGGAAAGGCTATAGTCGAGCTCCCGACTATAGGATACCCGTTACTTATTTAAATAAATTTAAAATATTTTTTATTGCGTGCTTTTAGGCACTTACACTGCTTAAAAACTTAAATCAGCCATTGCCACCTTTCTATTTGTCCGATCTTGTTACGGTTTAGTAGGATTATAGGTAATAATAGTTGTTAACGTTAATTAGTAAAAAAAATCCTAATATCTTGAAAACTGTGCGTGTGGTGGCTTTTCGCGATTTCAGTAACGGGTATAATAAAGAGACCAAACCATGCTCGAGATTGGCCTGATTTTCAACTTAGCAACTTTACAAGTCAAGTTTTTTGCTCATTTTATTTTTTTTTACAGAAAAATGTAACGTCGCAGAATCAATTTTATAATGTGGTTTTATACTAAATAATTAGGACTTAAGAAGTTGATTGCAAGTTAAAACTTGGTATTTTAAATTTTGAGTTGTTGAATAACACACAAGATCGATATCTTGAAGCAAAAATTACATATGCGAAAAAGTTGTGAAAGTTTGAAATTGGCCTGATATTCGCCTTTCAATGTGCGCTTTAAATTTCACATCCCGAAAAAGATTAAAGAGAGTTGCACTTCTTCAATACATCATCGGGCCAAGAAAGGAAACTCAAAATCCTTTACTTCAACTAATAGTTTTCAATTATCACTGCGGACGACAGTCCGCGCTAGTGACGAAAGCAGCACGAAGGCGACTTGCAATATATACAGAAAGAATGGAAAACTTGCTATGACTGTCCGATCAGGTCGAGTTATATACCGATCGAAAGGTATTAACTTAACTAACGAATGTGCATACTAAGACTTTTGAAAACTCACCTGGTTCGTGAGACAAACAGGTGTAAGCGAGAGGGGCAAAATTTAATCGATTGGACCAAATGGGGCCGTTGGAGCCTTTTGGTACATTTTTTAATGTTTCACTATTATCAAAAATACGCGTCGAATGACACCTCGATCATTAATCTGACTTTTTGTCACTCGCACTGCTCAAAAAAGGAATATTTATTAGGTATGACATTTTGTTTTTAATAATTTATATGTATGTAAAACTTAATATTATTCGTCCCAAAATTGGATATCAGAAATTTTGGGTCATGAAAATGTTTTCGTCACTAGACTTTTACCTCGTGAAGAGGTTCTTTTTATAAGATTGCTAGCTTACCGCAAACTCTCGATCTTGGAGTACTTCTTGCCGTTGGGCTTTGAAATGGGCAGCTTGGAGCGGAGCAGGTCGAAGGCCTTGTTCATGTCCCGCATGCGCGTGCGCTCCCGATCGCAGGCGGTGCGTCGATAGTCCTTCTCCATTTGCAGGGCTTTCTCACGCCAGGCCGGATTCGGTTCCTTGGCGATCTCCACTTCGATGGCGCCGCCACCGCTGTAGGTCATGTATGTGGGCGGTGGCACCGAAACGAGCTCATTGCGCTTTGTGTCGACGAGGGCGCCTCCTCCGCCGTGCCACATGGACACGGTCTGGGGAATACTTATGCTGTACGATGGGTTGCAAATGGTAGTGGGTGCAATGAGCGGGGAATTCCCCTGCTTGTCATAGCCGGACATCAGAGTGGGCGAATAGGAAAGGCTGTGTGTGTGTGGACCAGAATAGGTCAACATTCCGTCGGCTGCCAGAGTATAGTTGAGACTGGCCGCCGGCGTTGTTGCGCCCAGCTCGAGAAGCACCGGCTGCTCTGTGGACTCCGCATCGACATATGCACTGCTGGTCAACGCCACCGGTGTGGGCAACAATGCAGGTGGATCTTCGGCGGCAGCACTCAACAGTTGATCCGTCATCGCTTAAGCCGATTTAGTTGAACGTTTCTCGACAACTTGCCGCTGGCCAATGATCCCAGTTCCCAGAGTGCGCAGTGACTGCTGTCGGATGCGGGGAATATTACGTATATCGTTTACCTGACCACTATTTATTTATTTATGTATTTGTTTGATTGAAATGCTTTTCCGACTTTTAATAAACGTTGATGGCTCAGCCAAAGGTTTTGAGTAGAAGAGTACCATCTATTTATCATCATGGGAGCAAGTGGTCATGGCGTCTAGTCATCTAGTTGTTGATAAATTCTTGCACAGTTCCACAGTTGACAAGTGCCCTTTGTACGTGTGTCAACAAGACTCGTTGCCGAGGATCGTGATCTCGATTGTCGATTGTCATTCGTTCGTTCGATCGATCTGTCGGCTTTTCCTTTTGTCTACCTGTCCGACAACAACAACAACAGAAACAACAACAAAAGGTGCTGCGGCTTAATTTCCTTCTATTGTGAAGCGGGAGATGAAGATGAGCGCGTGTGCAAAGTTGGAGTCGCGTTTGGCTTATGGGCTGCCTTGGATCGTTGCCGTTGTCGTCGTCTCGATCGCCACAACTTCAGTTTGAGTTTTTCTTTGGAGCAGCATTCTTCGTGTATGTTACACACAAGCTCAGTACATAGAAGGAGCTATAGGTGTGTGTGTGTGTGTGGGTGTATACATATACATATGTACATACATACATGCATATATACGGTGTATATGTACTATTTTCAACGCGTGTAAACACAAGTGTTTTGGGTTAATTAAAAAAATATATCCACATATGTATATACAAATATACATACTTACATACGTTTATACATACAGACATATTAATAAGAAAAAGGTAACTAACTACCTTAGCTGAAATTATTACCCTATTTTATTTTTAACTTTTTTTTATTTTATTTTTTTTAAATTTATTTCTTATTTTTTTATTTTACTTACCCCCAACCAAAAGATTAAATAATTAATTAATAAAAAACTATTGTAGCCTCATAGGCACTCAAATTTCAGAGGAAATTATTTTCCGCTTTATTAACAAAATAAAATTAAAAAAAAAACAATGCATAAAAAAGCCTCATCCAAAATAGAAATGTAAAGCATTCAATAGCTCTCGGATTACACGGAAATTATTACATTTTTGCGAAACTACGTAAAGCTTGTTGACTTAGCTGTATTTCCAGATGCATAGCCTATAATAGGAAGTAAATAATAGTATGTATATGTACAACCGTATTATGAACTCACCTTTAAGGTAAATCGGAGTATTTTATAAAGATGCATTTAGATCCGAGGCGTCCGGCCAAGCGAATAGGTTGAGTTTTTACTGCATTTTTACAACCGAACAAGCGAAGTGGGTCAGAGACGTTGAGTTTGAAAATCGGAGACGTTTATTGTTTTGTTTGCTTTTTGAGTGCTTATAAAAAATATACAATCAAAACAATAATATATTATATTTTGTTTTGCTTAGTAAATAAATAGCGAGCACAACGAGGCTTAAATGTGCAACAAGCTTTCAGCTGTGACAAACGCACATACAAATTGTGAATTAATAAATATATGCATCTATTTATTTTATTATTATTTGTGTACATATCCACTATGTACTTCTCTAACTGCCAAATTTCAGAGCTCGAATCTCAAAGTATTTATCCAGCACGTCGTCCGTTATTAATTTGCGGGCTGTCTGATGCTGTTCCACAATGGGCGAAACAGTCTGCAGACAAAGGATACAATTGTACCAGAATTTATCTAATATGTGATATTATCATTAGCTCACCTCGATTGCCAACTTCTTGATCTCTCCGGTTAACATTTCACCTTTGCTGTAGGCCAAACGCACTTCCTCAAGCTTCGCGTCGTCCTCGAGGAAAAATTTAAGTAGTTGATAGGCCACATCAATGTCGGGAATGCCGCCCAGCTGACGATGCTCCTCCACAGTGGTGCGTCCACCCGAAAATGCATACTTGTTGATCTTGTTCTTGATTTGCTTGGGTGTGTCAGTGAGAAACACGGCCGAATTTTGCTCACTTGCAGACATTTTCGTCTTGGCACCCTGCAACGCCGGAAAGAAGCTGGAGTGCATTAGCGCACACTTGGGGAATCCTAGGCGAGGCGCTACATCACGCGTCATGCGGAAATAGGGATCCTGATCGATGGCGCATGGAATGAGGCAGTGCACCTTCTTGTTGCCAAATATAAAGGGAAATGTGCTCGACAACGCCGGCGCTGCCTGAGCGGCGGGAAACCCAATCTTGCCAATTATATCCGAGTCGCCAAATCCGAAAATGCCTTTCACCTGGTTAAAGGTGACACACTTTTGAATGCGAATTATATTCTGGTACATTGCAGGACACTTGCTGTAAGATAATAAATTTTAATATATAATTCCATTTAAGGGTAAATAGACTGAATTACCCCATGAACTCAAGATTGTTGAATATGAAGGTCTTGTTCAAGTCAAAGCCCATTGCGACAATATCCTTTGCATTCTCGCGCGCCAATTTAATAGCATCCTCAATTTTGAGGTCTTTCCACAGTGTCTTCTCATCGTCCGTGAGTTGAATGATCAAGGGTACATCAAATGTTTCCTGCAACCATTTGGTCATAATAAACGGCACCAAGTGACCAATGTGCAAGGATCCGGAGCTGGGTCCACGTCCCGTATACAAGTAAAACGGTTTGCCCTGCTCACGCAGTGTGAGTATTGTGTGCAGGTCACGATGCGAGAAGAAGATACCGCGTCTGATAAAGTGGTGAGCTGGCTTTCCGGTGATTTTTTCGAATCGTGCGATAAGTTCCTCATCGATTTTACTTGACCCAAAGCGCTCTGCAACGTGTCAACGAACAAACATACACATTCACACATGAATAACTAATCTGTACGCCTAAATGGTACTAGAGCATATTGCATACTTATTAGCTTATCGTAATCAATGCCTGCATCGTTGCTGCTTGCCACATTCCATGGATCCACAACATCATCCGCGTTTGTTGTTGTTGTTTCCTCTCCTCTCGCTTCTTGTGCCTGTGCGTCCGTTGCCGTTTCCATGGACTCAGCGTCTGGTTTGCCATTTAGTGTAAGAGCGTCGACTCCTTCAACGACCATTTGCTTAACTTCCGCCATTGTTTTATAATTTTCTTATTTATAAATCGAATTAAGCGTATTTATTTGTGTAGCGAATAATACTGGCTGTTGAAATTTTGCTTTCACATGTGCAAGAAATCAGCACTAAGGTGAGTGTGGGGCTCACACACGTATCAAATACCTGACACTTGAGTTTGTCGGTAGTGCTCAAACGCAGCTTCAGACAAATTCTAATTTCAAATAAATAAAAAAAGATTAACACGCATGCATACCTTAGATAACTAGCAAATAATACAATAAAAGCTTTGTTGCTTATGACTTCAATATGAACGGTATTTTAATACGAATAGTTAAATCCTCGGTAATATCGTAGCGTGTATGGACTCCGTGGTAATAAAATTAGAGATGTGCAATATTGTTTCAAAAAACAGTGACAAATAAGTGTGACGGTAAATTTAATAAATACAGATTTTTTTTATAAATAAATATAAAGTTGAAGTTTTTCCTTTTAAATTGTTCTAGTAATATTAATTATTGTTAAATTGGTAACTGTATTTTAATATTAAAAAAAAATCGTGACTTGTTGCTTAACTGTTCGTGATGAGTAACAGTTACCCCCGCATTGATAGTAGTGTTGGGTAAACATTGCTCATTTAGGTGAACATGTTCACTTGTTCTTTTTTTTTAGGTGAGTCAACTCACTCAGATTGCTCAGTTACTCACTTGTTCAGTTGCTCACTTGTTCAGTTGCTCAGTTGTTCAGTTGCTCACTTGTTCAGTTGCTCACTTGCTCCGTTGCTCACTCTCGCTCTGTAATTCACTGAGCTATTCACTTTGCTTCTCAACCAACTAATCAAATAGTGAGCAACTGAACAAGACTGAGCAACTGAGCAAAACAGAACAACTGAACAGCAAAAAAGAACAAGTGAAAAAAAAAAACAAGTGAACAAAAAAGAGCAAGTGAGCAATAAAGAGCAATTTGGAAGGAACATGTTCACTTCAGGGAGCAACTCTTTTTTGTTCACTTAATCATGAGTAACCCAACACTAATTGATAGTGTCTACCAACAACAATAGAAACAAACAAAAACTTCACGGCGGTGGACGTTTATTATTTTTTTCATTTTAGCTATTAAATAAATCTCGCAAAAATGCCGATTATGTACAATACGGGAGAATGGTTCAAGGTGCAACCAGACTACTACAGGTAATTATCCAGCGCATCAGATTTGGACAATATATTGATGCGAAAATTGTTGCATTCATTTTGCGGTTTAACGCCCACAGAAAAGTAGAACTGGCGACACCCGACTGGCCAATCGATATTGACTTGGAGTACATGCAAGTTGTCGCTGCACCGTACGGCGGCCCCTTGGCTGCAATACGTGATCCGACAAAATTGGCACCAGTTCAAGGTAATTCCAGATCCATGATACGGATTTTCGACACCACTGGCAACGAAACTGGACATATATTGGTAAGCAAGCCAAAGAATAAAATATGAAGTGGAAAATAAATGTAATATTTTGCAGTGGAACCATGGAAAACTTATATCCATGGGCTGGTCCGATACTGAGGAGCTTATTTGTGTGCTGGAGAATGCCAAAGTCTTTGTTTTCGATATGTTTGGCAATGAGAAGGAATCCTACAGTGTTGGTGGCGAGGCGAGCGTCATCAAGATTGTGGAGGCCAAAGTCTTTCAATCCGCGGCCGGCACCGGGGTGGCAGTTATGACCACGTCCGGTCGTATCTTCCTCAAACAGAACAGCAACAAAACTGAGCGAAAGCTACCCGACATACCGAGTACAAGTAAGAAGAATAACATTAAAATTAATATTTCATTCTAACAATATGTTTTATTTTAGACTCGAACGCAATCTGTTCCTGCTGGGAGATAGTTACTGAGGGTCGTAATAGTTATTGTCTACTGGGTCGCGAAAGAGAAGTAATCAAACTGTTGCACGGCCAGACAGTTGGCACCATAACCGCCAATTTGTTTGAGAAGCCACACGACCGGATTATCAAGATATCCGTGTCCTACAACCATCAGCACCTGGCATTGTACACCAATAACGGATTGCTCTGGTTGGGCAGCGTCGATATGCGCCAGAAGTATTGCGAATTTGATACTGGTCGCAAGGATATGCCACTGCAAATTGAATGGATTATGAACACCGACAACTCGGATGCTGATGCCGTAGTCATTTCCTATCCCTCATATCTGCTCATTGTCAATCGCAATGCGGACAGAAGTGAATTTCCCTATGACCCCATAATGTTTCTGGTTGCCGAAATGGATGGTGTGCGCATCATAACCCAGAGCTCACATGAAATGATTCAACGTTTGCCAAAATGTGTGGAGAATATATTTTCCGTAAACAGTCAGGAGCCCGCTTGCTATCTGTTTGAGGCACAGAGGAAGTTCGAAGAGAAGTCCTACAACTCCGATGTATATCTAAGCCTGTGCAGGTCAAGAATTGAATTGGCTATAAATGAGTGCATTGAAGCTGCAGCCTATGAATTCTGTCCCGAAACTCAGAAGAGTCTGATGAGGGTAAGTTTAAGATATTGATTAAATAGACAGAATTATTCATCTTAAATGACTTTACAGGCTGCTTACTTTGGAAAGGGTTTCATACCCTCGCACAATCCTGAAGAGTACATGCGTATCCTGAGAATATTGAGAGTTTTGAATACATTGCGCCATGAGAAACTTGCCATGCCGCTTACATATAAACAGTAAATTGGCAGTTCATCAAGTTCTTAACCATTTTGTACTAATGATAATTCTTATAGATTCTCTCATCTCAAACCCGAAGTAATATTGAGTCGTTTGGTCTTTCGTAAGCACTATGCCGTTGCCATACAAGTGGCTAAGCATCTAAAGCTACCCGAATCATGGATACTGGAGCACTGGGCTTTTCACAAAGTTATGCATGATCAGAGTAAGATTCTTTATACTATCTTAAGAGTATAGTGACTTATTAATTGCCATTGATTACAGACGACAATGAGGTAGCCCGTAAGATAACAGAGAAGTTTAAGAATCCGTCTGTTGAGGGTATTTCCTACTGCAATATAGCTGAGAAGGCACATCAAAGTGGGCGCGACGAATTGGCGATTAAGCTACTGGAGCTGGAGCCGCGTGCATCGCTGCATGTTCCCTTGCTGCTTAAGATGGGCAAGTTTGATCGTGCCGTGGCCAGTGCTACACAATCTGGGGACACCGAGCTGGTCACGTCGGTGCTCCTGGAAATAAAGAAGAAAATGATGCTGTCCAATTTTCATGTAAGTTATTTGATTCGTTGTTCCATTGTCAAATCAGTTTAATTGTTTGATTCGTAGATGGCAATACGAGAGTATCCTTTGGCGTTAAATATGTATAAGAAGATGATGACCGAGTCAAGTCGATCCGCAATAGGTCAAGTCGCACTCTATGACATTTACAACACCGAGGATGATCACAAGTCGATTGCCGAGTATCATTTCTACAATGCCATTGACAGCGAGGGACTTGAATCCAACCTGTCCACTATTGGGAATAGCTATGCACAGGGCAGATGCACCGTGGAGGCAGAACTATGCACAGATACGTCACGCATCTTAAAGCAACAGAGATCATATGTTTCTCGGCAGAATAATGCTAGCTCAATTAACGGACTATCCATACATGACACCATGCTCCAGTTGCTACGAATGGGCGATTTAAAGGAGGCCGAGAATATCAAAAGCGATTACAAAGTGCCCGATCGCAGGTTCTGGTGGATGCGTATACTTACCTTAGCCGAGAAGCTCAACTGGGCGGAGCTCGAAAAGTTCTCGAAGAGCAAAAAGAGTCCAATTGGCTACGAACCCTTTGTAGAGGTCTGCCTGCAGCAGGACAACATACAAGAGGCACGAAAATATATACCACGCTGCCCAGATAAACGCAGAGTACATTGGTATATGCGAGCCAAGTGAGTTAACCAACCATACATATTAACTGATCATCCTTATACTAACACTTATTTTCTATCATTTACAGTTTGTACGAGGAGGCCATTGGTTGCGCTTTCGAGCGAAAGGATTTGCCTGGCCTGTATGAGCTGCAGTCAAAGATTCATTTGATTAGGGATCAGCAGCTGATCGCAAAGATTTGTAATTCCATAGCAACGCTTGAAGCAAGACGTTGAACTCCATACATTCCCCCATATTAATTCGTGTCTATTTATTATACTATACCATCAATTGTTGTTGTTTTATTAATTGAAATGGTATAGCCCGTAAATCGTATTACCGATATAACCATACTCAAACTATGTAACCAAATAAATTATGAATTAATGTTAAAAGTTAAATAAAGTTTGCTTTGCTCAAACGGCATTATAAGATTGATCAATTACTGGTGAACATCAAAAATAAAGATTCAGTTTTTTCCAAGGACATTTTTTTTATTGTACACATAGTATATGATATACATACGTATGTGTAGTTTATGTATATGTATAATAGATCACATAAAGCAAAAAAGAGAATATTTTACTACTTGTTTTTTGTGTGGATGATGAAGGTGATGATAATGATGATGTCGTTTGTGTAAATGTAAATGTAATTAGGTTACTTGATTTTAGACCCGTTATAGTTCAAGTCTCTACAACTTTAGCCCTTGTTACAATATATGCTATGTATATATGTATATATATAAGTTGATTTGATGGTTACATACACGCATGCTTCAACTATTTCGCTACATATACATAGTTATGAGTTTTAGTAAATTACAGTACAATATATTTGTATTTATGTATATATAGTATAGTACATAATCAATCGTATGCATGTAGATAGAGTATGAATACATTTATTATTCATATCACTTAAATATTTTAATTTTTTTTTTGTTTGTTTTTATTTTATTTATATATATAATTTTTTTTTTCATTATTTGTTTGTATGTTTTTTTTCGTTAATTATAATATATATTAAATATATTTACGAACATAACAGCAGTCTTATATAAGATGAAATACATTTAAATATAGAAATAGGTATATTCAATTTATTGTTTTCATTAGAGGGTTTTGAGTTGATTTCCAAAGTTTCGTTTTTGCCTATTTCCACTTTCATTTTGTAGCGCAAAAGTATGGACTATTTATTGACCTTTAAGCCCCGGCAGATCTGTAGACAATTTCGGTACACTCTTCACCACTTGAGCATAGTGTACAAAATCTGTTTATATCCTTAAATGGATCTGCAAGGGTATTCAAGCCTCGGCGTGCCGAAGTTGCTATTTCTTCCTTTTTTGATATATAAAAGTTGATAGCTAAACTATGTCGGCCAGTTCGAGCCGTGTAAGCGTGTGTTCTTAGAGATATACATATATTATATAAGTTTAGGGGCGCATATTTATTTTAGTATTTATTATTGTAGTCTAATTTAAGACGCTGGGCGTCTGCAAATGCGCTTCAAAATTTGTTTGGCGGTTGGCGGCTTTAGGTATACTAATTATTTATTTGTTATTTATATATTTATTTATGTTTACTCTCGTGTATATGTAGTAGGTAAAATTTCAATTATTTTTTTGTTCAGTTTCGCTTCAAATCATTTCAATTTTATGCATTATTCGTACATAAGGAACCCAATTACATGTTTTATTTAATGATTTAATGTTGGGGGAGGGAAGGGCTCTATATAACGCTTCCATATTTAATAGTTTTCACTTCATTTCATTTGTTTAATAATTTCTAATAGTTAATGTTAATTTTGTATGCATGCATAAAATACTTTGAATATGACTCACTTTCATAGAAATAGAACATACACTTTATGTAATTGTTAATTATATTACAATTAAGGACGATCAAAATTTGAATTAGTTACATTACATTAATTATATCATTGAACACACACACAGATACAGATACAGATACAGACAGACACACACACATAAATAGAACATATTATCTAATAATTTGCAAGTAAAAATTAAATTTACAGATATCTCTAGATATATTATACCATATAATACTATAACTACTACAGAGTTATTGTGGGTTCTTAACGAAAACGGAAACGGCGAAGCTTTAAAACTTCTCTAAATTTTTCTTTATTCCTTCGATTTAAATTAATTATTTTTTTTTTCTTTTTTTTTTTTCATAATTTTTGTAGCTAGCTAATACATTTGCCTGCATATTCGATTAAATGATTTTTTTTTGTTTTTTTTTTTTTTTTGCATACCATTTCAAATGATTACGACACGAAAGTTCTTGGCAAGAACAATCTCGTGTCTACCGAAAAAATTTAGCTAATGTGAAGAACACGGTTTTTCATGGTTTTTGTTTTTTTTTTTGCCAATTAATGAATTTGTAATGAAAATTATAATTACCAACTACAACGAAGCAATTTAAACATGTCCAAAGTAGTTGGCAGCTAATTTGTTTTGTGTGTTTGTAAATCAAAAATTTAATTTAACTACGATAATGACTAGTTGAAGAAAGACCTTCAAAAATTTATTTACTAAATTTTACGGTTATTGTTAATGATTTTCTTTTTGTTTTGCATATTTTTGTTTTGTTTTGCATTGATTTCAATATTTTTCTAACGCAGTGTTCAGATAAGCAGGGTTTTTTAATGTTGGGTATTTTGCTGCCAATCGTATATTTAAATTTTTTTTGTTTTGTTTTTTATATTTGAAGATATGCTTTTTGGATAGTTTCGGAAATGTGTGTAAAAATGTTGACCTTCCAGTCGTATATAGACAAAGTGTTAGTAGAATTTTCCCTTTCTTTTGTTGTTTTCTTGATTTGTGTGTGTGCTTTTTTTTTTAATCTATTCTATTATTTTTTTATTGAACTGCTGCAATCTTGCGCCCTCGGTTTTCTTCTCTGCCTATACCTCATCTGCCATATTGACAAATCCTCTTGCTCCGCACCTCTTCAGTAAGTGCTTCTCATACATAAACATACTTCATCACAGCCAACTCGATGCGGTCGAATCTCTCAATTGATTGTTTTCTTAAAGAGATTTTGATGTATGTGCTCGTTTTGCAGCGCGCACATTTGGCCCACAGCAACAGCGCGCAACATGTTGCCCGCATTGGGCCCGGGTCCGCTGCCATCTCCAGCACCGTTGGATGCAGTCAGATTGTCACCATTCGATGAGGCTGATGATGCGGTTCTGGAAGCGCGCAGATTCGAGAAGAATTTCTCTTTGATGGCCAGGGCGGAATACTTGTGCTCGATAAATGTCGGTGAGTTATGCATGGGCGTTGTTGTCACCGACGCCTTGACAGCAGTTGTTGTTGTAGCTGCTGTTGTCGTTGCTGCTGCTGCTGTGGGCCTGATGTACTTGGCTGCAGTCGCCACGGTTGCAGTTGCTGCTGTTGCACTTTGCTTGCTGCTGCTGTCGCTGCTGTTGTTGCTATTGTTGCTGTTGATGATGTGTGAGCAGGAGTAAGAGGTTTCTGCAATAGGTAGAGAGAAAAGGAAAAGAAGTAACGAAATCATAAAATAAAAACCAAAATGCTAACAAACCGAAAAAGACAATAACAAAATTTTTGGGGTAAAAATTTGCAAGATGAGAAAATACAAAAAAATATTGCACAAGAGTGGATAGTATTGAAATGCGATTGAGTTGTGTGTTTTGTAAAACTTAAATATAATGAGAGAAGTGTGTCGCTAATTCTAAGTTCCAATGCTTGGGCTTAAAAAACTAAATTAGTTTACGTCTGTATATATGAAATTCATTTTCCTAAAGCTTAAATCATAAATAATACTTTTCTTTTGCAATTCCATTTTGCCTCTGACAATAAAATTTTCGTTTTCAAATTGTAAATTAAATTCAAAACTTTTCATTTTATTACAATTGTTGGATATTTTTTTTAAAGTTGTTTTTCTTTTGTATCGTTTTTAATTTCTTGTTCTTGGTTTTGCAATCATTTCGTCTAAGTATGTGGTCTTATAAATGTCTAATTAAATTAAGAGGAGATCAACTGTTAATCGCTAACTAAATGTTGTATACAAAATCATATATTGCACAATCTTTACGATTCGTGTTTCCATAATACATATGTTAAGAGAATAAATTGATTCTCTGGTTTATAAGCAAAAAGCAGTCTACGAAATGTTTTCCAATGGGTTTTGGTGAGTGACTTTGACTCGCCTCTGACAGGCGAGGGCGTCTCTTAAAGTTACAATTAATCAAAATAAAAAAATGAGTAAACTAAGAGTAAACTAAACCATTACAGAATACAGCTAATTGTTAGAATGTTTCGTTTTCATTATGTTTTTGATCGTATACGAAAAAACCGGCGCGCGGATTTATATAGGTTGTTGGGCCGTAGCCGATTCCAGAGCGCACTTTCGACGCATCAGTAGCTTCTTTAGTATAGGCTACGTTTCACTGTTGACAACGCCAGCGCCAACAACTTCAATGGCCGCCACGGTGATGGTGCCCGAAGTGACAGCCGCGGCAATGGAAGACGGCATATCCTTGCTATCAACAACTGTGGAACCATGACTGCTGTCAGCGATCATATCTGCGGTTGCAACAACAACCGGCGACTCATCTGTTTCCATTGGCTCGACGCTGGAAGAACTTGTTGTTGTCATTGCCAAGTTGTTGGTCATGACATGCTTCTGTTTAATAGAAACCGTCGCTGAGTTCTTCGACAAATGTTGTTGGTGCTGCTGATGCTGTTGTTGTTGATGAGTTGGTGTCGGTGAGCTGCTCTTGCTGCTGCCAATGCTGCTTGTGGGACTGATGGGCAGCACATGCTGTTGTTGCTGCTGATGCTGCTGCTGTGGTGACTGAATCAGATGAGTCGTGACCGTGTTCGGTTCCTGTAGCAGCAGAATGTTCGTCTTGGTCACATTGGGCAGCTTCTGCTGCTGCTGCAGCATGTTGCTGGTGAGCGAGGCCACCAGAGCCTGTTGTTGTTGCTGGTGCTGCTGCTGTTGAAGGTTGCTGGCCGTTGTGGTGAAAGTCAGTGTCTGTGTATTCTTGGTGGGCGAGGTGGCCGGCGTCAGTATGCCAAGGTTAACCAAATTGGGCAGCGTGATTTTAGTGGGCGTGTTGTTGTTGCCAACGGCCGTTGTTGCAACTGTTGCAACGGCATTGTTGCCGTTTGCCTTGGGCATGTTGTCAACCAACTTGTGCTGCTGAGCAATGTCCACGCCGTTGGCCACATTGGTGGCCAGCTTGAGTATTTTGTTGGCCGTTGCATTGGCAGCTATTAAATTGCTAACGGACTTTGTATTGTTGTTGTTGCCGCCAGCAACAGGGGCAACACTATTGTTGTTGTTGTGGTTGTTGTTGGCTTTAATGGATACTAAACCGAGTGTGCTGCGCATTAAACTGTTGTTGCTGTTACCTGTTGTTGTTGTTGTTGTCGGTGTTGAGTTTTGCGACTGTGTGTTGATGTTCATTTGCTGCTGCTGCTGCTGCGGCAGAACTTGTTGATGCTGCTGCTGCTGTTGTTGTGGCACATTTGTCACAGTCACAATGTTGCCATTGCTTAGCTGTTGCAACATGTTGCTGGCAGCGGCAACGGCAGCATTGTTGGACAAACTATTGCTGCCCAAACTGCCGCCAGCACCGAGGCCACTCGTGCTGGTGCTGCTCGACATGTTGCTGCTGGAGGGGCTCAGCGAGCCCAGTGACTGTGAAGGTGAATTGCTGCGCTGAATCAGACCGGGGCCATTGCTTGGGGCAGTGTTGCTTCCAACCAGACCGCCGCTGCTGGCAGCTGGCTTGCATCGGGTCACAGGCTCTGGGTCCGCAGAGGATGCTGCCAAATTGGCCAGCTGCTGTGTGGTGAGGACACTCTCCGGCTGTGTGTTGTGGGTGAGCAGCGCATGGTTTTTCAGGCCCTGTGCCGTTTTATAGCTCTTGCCGCAGTGACACTTGTATCCCTTACGCACTCTGTAGAATTTGTGGGGGAATAATGGGCAATGAGTTTTGTGTGAATACATTTGACTCTGACATTGCTTGCTAACCTGCCGTCCTTCTTGTGTCCGTTTTTCGAATGGTATTTGATACCATTCACGTTCTTGTAGCGCTTCTTACAGCCGGGCACGGGACACGCAAAGGGCTTCTCATTTCCTGGCGTTCCATTGCTACCGCCACCGGAATGCCTGCAAATGGAATATGTTTAGTATGGAATTGTTGTCAAGTTTTGGTCGTAACCCACCTGCTGCCATAACGCATTATAAACTCCGAGCTAAACTCCTCGGTGGTCCAAGAGTCATTGCTGTCCTCTGATTCGGTGACAACCATTTCATCCTCGTCCATTTCACTGCCTGTAAGACAATCAAAAATATTACTTAAAATTTTATTGAATTAAATAATATACACTTTACCTGTGGGCGTGTTGCTGCGATTGGACGATGACATGCTATAGCTATGATGCTTAATAGCCAGCTTGCGCTTGAGCTCCGCATTGCCCGTGTTGCCGGTGCCGGTGTTGGTAGCGGTGCTGTTCGTGCTGCTGCTGTTGGACAAAAATGTGGAAGCCTCCTTGCGAGCATCATCGGAGATGAAGCGCAGCACATAGCTCAACGGCAGCGATGCGGGCTGTGCCAGCTCCTTCTGCTCGACCACCTTAGGATCATAGTCTACAGTGGATGAAATGGAATGAATAACCATAATTAGCATATTTAACAGTCAATATAAAATTATTCTCTGACCCAATGCGGGCGCACAAATTAACCTGCAACTGAAATCACTTCAAAAGGCCATAAATTATGTGATTTTTTTATTTATTTGTTTAATAAGTAAATAAATAATGCAAATACAATGGAAACAAGTTTTTTTAGTCAGCCTGTGGTCGGTATTAGAGATGTGAGCATAATCGAATGTTTTCAGCACGACACGACACACCTGCTATGGACAGGGTATTGTGATACTGCTCCCTCGTATCAGGCACGAGGTGCTTCTCATCTCTAGTGTGTAAACACAGACGGAGGGAGGCACAGCCATCACTGGCCGTATTTATTATTGAAATGTTAAAATAAAATAAATAAGTGAATGTGAGCGTATGTTAAATTTTTGTGCGACTGGCCTACAGACGTTTTTAATGCGGTTGCTGACGCATTTTATAGGGGTCTTATGATTGTACATGTGTATTGTATGTATTTAGATAGGGGTGTGTGCAGGGATGGCGGCTGCTCCACAGACGAGCACATGGGCTATGACTATCTTATCGAGCGACAAACGACAAGCATAAGCTCAAAGCTTGCTTAATCAGTCAGTGCATAATAACGGCGTACAGGTGATTACTTGGTTGGGTGAGAGATGTACATAGGTCGCATGTAGTATGTATACAAATTATGCACCTAACCTCCCCTCAAATTTATATTGATTGTATGCATTTATTTAAATGCACTGCACTTGCATTCAATCGATAGGCGTGCAACAGGTTATCGAAATATGTGTACCATTCTTTCCAGTCCTGTTATCGCTGTTGCTGACTACGCACCCACCCACTTACTCATAGCACGATAACATAAGTGAATCGATAACAATGAGCTGCTTTAACTGCGACTGCAAACAAATACAGATTTCAAATGCGAAGCATATGCTGCAAATTAGAAATTATATCAAAAACATATGTATGTAATGTGCGTGTCTTATCAGTTGATATTACTAAAATCATACTGCGTACATGTACTATGCAACCGATGACAAATTCGCACGTACAACCAATAATATTTTTAGAGTGTTATTAATTAATAATTTATTGCTAACACAAACGTGTTTTGTCTGATGAAATATCTACGTACATACACATATATAGCCTTATCACCACTCTCTCTTTCTCTCCAACACCCACCTTATTGAAAACTATTGTGTACTTTGTTACGGCCAAATCAGTTTACAATATTTTTCGCATTCATTATTGTTATTATTATGATTTGTGATTGTTGCGGCTGCGTTTGCTATAGTTGATAACCTCAGGCAGTGACGCAGTTCTTGTTGCTCTCACAAATTGTTTAGCACTTAAAAAGCAACAATTCGTTTGTTTTTAAACAAATTTGATCCAGCTGTATTTACTATAACACCTACTACACACATGCATACAATCATATCAATACTCTATATATGTAAATCGCCCGCAATATTTAATGCATTCACATTTTGAAAAAAACAAAATAAACACAAACGTAGACGCTGCGTTGTTGTTATTCCTGTTATTCTTATTGCTTTAGCGTTGTCATCTGAGTCATTCACTTGTTGCAGAATTTTGTACCAGATAATAAAATAATTATATACACATGTACACACATACATGCACAATATGTGTGTGTAAACAGTACAGATGTTGTTATGGACGTTCAAAATATTCCAATCGAAAAGTCAACATATCGAAATTTGATAAAAAGAAAAGGCCAAAATGTCATTGACTGAGAGAATTGCCAGCTAAATTAAAATTGTTGTTTTAAATACTGCAATAATCAAATTTGGTGCCACCTTGTGTCATGTTCGCCTAATCATATTGCAAATAACAGCATATTGCAATTTACAGTGTGCTCATGTTATCGATAAAATTACACGGCTTGTGTAACTCTGTCCCTGTATGAGAGTGTATGTGTGTGTGTGCACAACAGGTGCCTGGCAACTGTGCAAAGGACAAACTTGAAGGTCTCGCCTGAGCGTTGCCATGGCAGCAAAAGGAAACAGTAAAAGAAAAAAAGCTTCCAGCGCTCGCTTACCAAATAGAACGTATGAAGGTTGATGCGATAATCAAGAGATAACCGGGCAACTGGGCCATATAGAGATATTACATACATACTTATGCACATATGGCTGAACAGACATACTTAGTATATTATATACATTTGAAATGCATATCAAGTAAATGCGCACGCAGCGCAAATCCTTCGAGATGATAAAATGTTGGGCAAAGCTTATAGATTCATTTGTATTTATTTATGTTTAAATACAAATAGATATGAATGTACATACAGTAGGTCAAGTAATTGTTTTGACAAAGAAAAAGTTACTTTTTCTATATAACATAATAAAATACTGAGATCTATTGAGTATAACTTTATTCAAAAATTAAAATCAAATATGTAAATAGCAAATAGTAACTGATGGTTCCTATAAGTTAGAAAGTAAAATGTCCATTGAACTTAACTGTTTTTAAAAATAAAATACATAAACGTTAATTTTATATATTTTTTTTTGTCGAAACAGTTACTTGACATACTGTACGGAAAAGCAATGCGTTTATGTGTGGGATCTGTAAGCACATGATTATTGTTGCCATGGGCGCTTGGTAGGCGTGGAAACCATTAAAAATGCCAGCTTTATGTAATGTCAACCCCCGGCAACGACGCCATTTACTGTTGACCGTTATCACATCAGCAGCAGCAGCAGCAGCAGCAACAACAATAACAACAACTACAAACAGCTGCTAACGCACCACCACCCTATAAACAACACCCCTGCGTGAACACATAGAACACACAGCCAAACACAACGCTACAGCATTGAAGCCAAGTGGCAACACTGAGCTTAATTTTATTGATTTTCCACCCCCTCACCGACGCACACTGGCAACGATGCTGCTAACGCTGACGCAGCTCAAGTACCTGGGCAAAGCAGCGATGCTAAAATTAGAAATTTGTGTGTGTTTAGGAAGCCCAAGTTGCGGGTATGTTTTGTTTCTGCTCCTCTTCGGCAGCCGGCTTTAGTTCACGTAACTTGATTAATTGGGTAAACGGTGAAATGTAGGTAATCGGACACGTGTGTTAGACACAGCTCTGACAAGAATTGATTACAATTATCGGGCGTGGGTTCAACTGGTGCACATATTTCAAATATATAGCCAACTGTCCGATGAGTTGAATAGCAAAAGCACCAGCTGCACCTGCAAGAAACGAGCTCAAAACCCAAGTCCAGGTAAGGTCAGAAACAAAAAAAGGGCGCTCACTTGCCACTTGCCGGCTGTGGTACAGATGCTGCTACGCTGGCGACTTACCAGTATATACTCAAAACATACAAACACACACACACACACTCTTCCACTTGAGCCAACATTTTTTGTTGTTTAATGGATCACCGGCTTTTTGCTTGCTTGTTTTTCTGTTGCCCTCTCGCTCGCACTTGTGCTGTTTGCCAATCTATGGCAACCATAATATGTATGTATGTTGCTTGTATTTATGTATGTAGCTGTGTAGAATGTATGCTGTACATGATTGTTTGTGTGTGTGTGTGTGTGAGCGAGCACAGGTAATTCAGCTTGGCTTGTCGCCTATTGTGAATGCGCTCGCTTGTTTCAATTGAAGGCGACGACGCGTACGCATTAAAACGTGCGTGCGTATTTAAGGCCTGGCCATATTGATTTTCCATGGCACACTTTATTATATTGCACTGCAGATTGCTGCAGCGCTAACAAATATGTTTTTGAGCTAAAATTTATTTCAGGGCTGGGGCAGTTTAACGAATAACAACAGCAATTTAATGCAAACACAAAAACGCTGCGACTTGCGTACACTCACACTCACAAACTTATCTATTCATTAGCGCGATATGCCCACGGGTAAATATGCATACATATGCACATGTATAAATAAATAAAATAAACAAAACAGCGTACCGATGACAACGACGACGATGCCGCCCCGACATCACGCGACTAATTAATGTTGTTTGTCATTGACATTTCGACCACTTTTGCACTTGTTTATGGGTCAGTTTGATATTCTTTTAGTAGTACTTACCTATGTGTGTGTCCTCGATGTGTGATATTAAGTCGCTCAGACTTGGAAACGTTTTGAAACAGCCATTAAATTTGCAGATGTTGATCAAAAACACGGCCATATCACTCGACGCACTCGACTGACTGACTACTGCGACAAATTGGCTCCAAATCACCGTCTCTAACAATCGATAACAAAGTCAACGATAACAGTGGATAACTATCGAATATATAGTTGCAGCCAACTAATTCTGCGGCATCCTTAAATACAAAATGAATTAATTTTCTTGCATTTGACACCAACAAAAATGCAATTTGGTGCAGCGTTCATCGAATTTGATTTGTATATTTAATTGATGTGCCAGCCGAGATGTGAAGCTTTCTGCCGATTAGTATGTATTTGTGTGATTCCTCCCTGGCTTGTCGACACTCACGCACACTTATGCAAAAATGCTGTTATGCAATTGAGGGCTGCAATTATACAAAATGGAAAAATTGGAATGTCTGGTCAATATAAATCACATTTCAGACATTTGCCACGGTAAACACGGTTGTTTGGACTACTTACAGCATCCTGTTTTGATTGTGCTGGGTTTAAATTTTATCAAATTCCCAGACGATGTGACGACACGACGACGCGTGGCTGTATACGGACCAGGGCTGAATGCGTATTCGATATACAATCGATTTTAAACATGAACGCTTCGTAATTGTTTTATGTAAATAATTTTATTTTCAAGCATTATAATAGTTTTTAAAATAGTACAATTTTTCATATTAATTTCACCTAATAAATATCAACAATCAAAAATAGAAATATTAAAATACTTTACTTTTAAATTCTCGCGCCTTTAAATTTCTAATCAACTCTTCTTTCTGAAATTAAATTTGACATTCGAAGCTGTCATAGATACTTAAAATTGTATTTTTGGTGCATTCCGACAGTTCGTATTAAACGTTTGCCAAAAGCATATTTCTCGTTTTAATTAATTATTGTCAAATCGCGTAATTTGAGGGCTGTTAACTTTTGCCGGTAGTGGTTTCCAAGTGTCTTTCCAATTCACCACAGCGCAGGTTTGCATTGAGAGACGATAACTGCATCGGATCCAGAAAAAAATTTTGATAAGGCAAGTATAAGCATTAATATAATCAGATTGCAAGTTCATTTAAATAAAACCTTTACATATGTAAGTGCTAGCAATATGCAATTTGTAAAACATTTTTTTTTTAAGAATATCATCAGTTATACATACATATATGTATTATTTTTGTCAGATTACAATTTCTTATATGCTACATATGAGTTTGGCTAATATCACACTCATTTGAATAATCTTAACAATTATTAAAGACAATTGAGCTCTTTTAGTTTAGTATACATTGGGAATACCTTTACTATACTGAACAAAATAAAGTTATCGACAAGCATTCATGCGCGCGCAAGCCATCCAGTTTTCTTTCCAGTTCACCACGAAGAGGCTCTTTCATCGCGATTGTAGGGTAAAGTAAAATTTCGCGTTTAATACGGTTCCACTGTTGTTAAGGGTTTGTTCGAAGTGAGTCCAACGGCGATCTTCCGCTTAAAAGAAAAATGTGGAGCACCCCCCCCGCCCTGCCTGCTGCTGTCACTGGTTGAATAATCAGTGCCAATGAAAAATTTATTTTCCAAATACGAATTTTCAATTGTGATAAAGTGATAAAGAGTGACCAATGGATATTAAGAGAAATATAATTTTCTCGAACGTGTTCAATGTCGCCATCTTGCGGCACATGAACACACATTCACACACAGTAGATGTCACACGCCCGTGTCAAGAGAACTGTCAGTGTTACTGTGTGTCGTAGTGTGCGTTTGCAGATTCGTTGCGTCACTAGAAAAGTTCAACGATTCGAGAAAATCGGTGAAAATTTAAACAAATCAAGTGAAAAGTAATCAATACTTATTAAACGTAATTAAATAGCGCGTCTGTATTAATTGAAAACTGAAAAATTAAGCGGACAGACAACTGCTTCTTAATTACGTAACCATCAGCAACTTGCAGTCGGGCAGCGGCATTTGGAGAACCAAATTTGCAACAACTATATTCAATATACATATATTTACAACAGATCTCCATCTATATCTTTTGCAGAGCTCCGTGCGCTTGCTTCAATTTTGTGCGAAACGCCGATTAAAATTCAATTAAAAATGTTCGTGTCGACAGTCTCTCGCATTGCCCCCGTTGCCAGGACCGCGGTAAGCACCTATAATTTATGTAGTTTTGAGTGAGATAAAAAAAGTTGTGTTTTTGCGTCCCAATAGTTACATAATTTTTCATAGCGGCATTGATTTTTGTTGGTTGTAAAAAAAACCTTTGGCTCGACGTGTGGTGACTTGGAATTCCAATGGAAAACGCATACAGTTACATAAGTCGATGGCGACTTTTGAGGTTATGTTTAACTGATTGCAATTATTTTTTTTCTATCAATGCAATTTAAAACAGATTTTAACATATTAAGTAGTTTTGAAACCTTTTTCCCAATTTAATTTGACAACCTAAAGGCCATTTAAGACTGTCGTAGACATTGTATAACCAGTCGCCAAATCGGTTTGCTTGCTAGTGAGGTTAGAACCGGTGAGAAAGCTTTCCAAGCCATTTTGTGTATACATATTCACCATAGATCTTTTAAAAGTTTAAAAAATTAATTTGTTTTTAATGTGTGAATACTAAGCAATGTGCTTTTTGCCGCCTTCGAAAAATGACAACAACAACAAATGCTCTTGCCAAGTTGCTTAACGCATTGCATAACTTGGCAATTGAACGGAGGGAAAATGGCAAAAACAACAACTTTTATATCTCACTTGAAACTCAACTCATTTTCTTCTTGGTACATATTGCATAACTTTTTTTATTTTAAACAATTTCAGCTCCTTGCCAACTCCAAGCAATACTTGCGACCATTGAGCAGCGCCGTTGTCAGCCAGAGCCAAACTTTGGCTGCTCAGAACACAACCCCCGTAGCATTACTGCCACAGATCAGGTCATTCCAGACCTCGCCAGTCACTCGTGACATTGATTCGGCTGCCAAATTCATTGGTGCTGGTGCTGCAACAGTCGGCGTCGCTGGTTCCGGTTCGTATTGGTTACATTTTCATTTATCTCTTGTCCGATTCGAAAAATCATGTTTATGAACTGTTCATCATCTTCAGTCAGTTACAATCTAGCATCTGGGGCACACACAACGAGTATCTGATTACTCCAAATACGCCCCGGGAAGGTCTGAGATTTGGTCAAAGCTCCTACATTGTGGAGCTTCATTTCCTAGCAGGAAACTTGTGTAATCACAAGGCGAAAGTACCAGAAATGCTGCAATGTCGTCGTTGCCGTTGCGCTTTGCCGTTAACCGCCGCCTCGTTGCATTGAAAGCTTTCGTGGCCAGCAATTTTAGTGCGATGTGCTTGCTGCAAACCCCTCCATGGAGTGCGCAGAACTCAATTCAGACTAATCTGTGACTGACTGGCACCACAAGATCAGATGATAGGCTCAAATGCAATGATTCCAACTCATTTTCCACATTGCACACAGCTCACTCGATTCATTTGCAAGTGAGCTGAATGCATTTGATTCGGCATTTGCCGAAGTTTATTTAACTAAATAATATGTATTTGTCTGTGCAATTTTATTAATCTATTGACCTTTTTCTAATTCTTTCTTTGACAATGGAAACCAATACAACAGGTGCTGGTATCGGATCAGTATTCGGTTCCCTCATCATCGGTTATGCCAGAAACCCATCGTTGAAACAGCAGCTGTTCTCTTATGCCATCTTGGGCTTCGCCCTGTCCGAGGCTATGGGTCTGTTCTGTCTTATGATGGCTTTCCTGCTGCTGTTCGCCTTCTAAGCGTCGCATCCTCGTCCGTTTTTTCGTGCAATTGTGTGCGGTGTGTGTGTTGTGAGCGCGCTTGGAATATCATTTCAGATGATGCAAACAGCATTTCAACCGTAAGCAGCGGCAACGAGAAAGCAGAGTTAAGAAGAAGAAACAACAAACAACCAACATCAACGTTCGTTTTTCGATTATTAATGATAAATGATTGATAGCAACAACATCCTGTGTACTATCTAATTATAAAATAACAACAACATAATATATCTAATTTTGTTTTTAAAAAACATTCGAAATTGTAGTAATCGCATAAACAAGCAAACAACAACAACATCGCGGACGAAGAAAACACATTGATTTAAATATAAAACAAAAAGAAGCAACAACACTAGCTAATAAAAAAACCACTGGAAAACACTCGGCTAATGTGGTTAGAAAATAACAGTGGGCAATAAACCGAATATACGAATCGAACGATATATAGTGCATTGCGAAAAGTTGCGATCAAATGTAAAATTAATTTTAAAATTAATGCAAGCTTTTAGGTTCACACAGCCCACATACAAAGTCTACAATCAACATTCACTGCCACCCTACGGACTTTTAACAAAGTGAGAAGGCGGTTGACCGTGTTATCCAACTCTCTCTCTCCCAGTGCATTGGCAACAACATCCGCCGAGGCGGCAGGTAGCACGTGCAACTTTCTTACACAATCAGCATCCTGGGGCCGTGGCGTGTATGCAACTGTGTGATTTCTGTTAGTTTTGAGTTTATGTGGCGCGTACTGATAACGTTTCTTTGAATATTTAAAATGGTTTATTTTTTAAAGATTTTATTGCCACTTGATATTTAATTTCACGTTGTTGAATTAAGTTGAGTGTTTTCAAGGCTAGAGCAACACAAATAATATGAGGAATTCAAATAATTGTGAAATAAAGGAAAAATGAATACGTTAAAGGAATAAAACCCATTGTTTTAGTTTTGGATTTTCTTTGAATGGAATACGAATATTGTGAATTTATTTAAATATTTCACTTAATACCCAACTATCATTGAGCAACATTTACCTAGTGTTGGGTTGCTCATGAGTGAGTGAACAAAAAAGAGTTGCTCCCTGAAGTGAGCAAGTGAACATGTTCCTTCCAACTTGCTCTTTTTTGCTCAGTTGCTCAGTCTTGTTCAGTTGCTCTGTTTTGCTCTTTTTTGTTCAGTTGTTCATCCTTGTTCAGTTGTTCGCCCAAATGTTCTTATTCTTTATTTCCTTTGCGCTCTGAATTCTGTTACGACGGCACTTTGCGTATATTCGTTAGCTCATTTTGGAGAAAGTATAAAGAAGTGAAGGGAAATCAATACTTTCATTATTTTACTTTTTAATTTGGTTGTTTGTTATGAAGGGAATACATTATCATTATTTTATTACTTTAGTTTTATGTACATGTATATTATACATAATAAAGTGATGAATCCGATTTAAATTGAAAGTATGAAATGTATAACGTATGCAATTTTTCATTTGTTGAGTGAGGGACTTAGAGAGCAGTGAGTGAGCCACTGAGCTACTGAACAAGTGAGTGACTGAGCAACTGAGCAAGTGAGCAACTGAACAAGTGAGCAATCTGAACAAGTGAGCAACTGAACAAGTGAGCGATCTGAGTGAGTTGACTCACCTAAAAAAAAAAGAGCAAGTGAACATGTTCACCTAAATGAGCAATGTTTACCCAACACTACATTTACCACAAATTTTTGTGATAGTCCCATAGTTTTGCTCGTGCCGAAATTTGACCATCCGTTCCACCATTTCTTTTGAGGTCGATACTTATCGAATGCAGCACTGAAAATTTGGCATTCGCTACGAAAATGTAAACAATGTCAACTAAAATGAATGGCAAAAATATAAAAACAAGCAATTCAAATGGCCAGGTCATGTGAGTAGTAAAAAAAGTTAAAAATGTTTTATAAATAAGTATTAATTGGAATATTTTAATTGAAAGGGTCAATAAAGGAACTACCAACAGCCAACTGTGATAAAAAAAAAATAATCTTTGACTTTGTTTTATTTATTTATTTTTTAACCAGAAACTGCAATTGCAGAAGTGGAAGTGTTGCTTGGCTGCGGCTGCTTATCGTGTCCAATGTTAATATTAGTTTGTGCACTAATTCATTGCGTTGCTGAGCAACAGCAACAACAACGACCAATTGCTCCTCGAAATTCATTTTCTTATGACAAAAGTACAAATTTGTTCACAATATCGATGCGTGTGAATCTGGGTTTCACTCACATCTACCACCTTATGGTGGCACCATTCCCAGGCGTTCCCTGAAAACCGAACTGTCTTTTTCGCGCCATTCACCCGACTGAGCATTAATACCACGCTGTTATATGTTATCGATAACTTTTATTTTGGTTCACTACGATATATAAACAACAGAATCACCACATTGTTTATTTAATGGATTTTGCCAAGAAAATATTAGGTAAATATGGGTGGAAAGAAGGCGACGGATTGGGAAAAAACAACAATGGCATTGCGGCTCCATTAAAAGCCAGCTTAAAGTTTGATAACGCCGGCCTGGGTGTTGATCGTGCCACAGAATTCAACGATCATTGGTGGGAACGTTGCTTCAACGAGGCGGCTTCAAACGTGACCGTGAAAGTGGAACAAAATGGTGAAGTTAGCACAGCACGCAAGGCGGGCGAGGATGCTGTGGAGATCTCCACAAAAGGCTACTCTGCGCGTAAACTGAAGAAAGCAAAGGACCAGCAGCGGGATGCAGAAGGAGGCGCTGTATACGAACACTTTCTGAAATCGGCGCTGCTCACCCAGGATGGGGGCGAAGTGATCAGCTCGGAACGCATTAAGCCGGAAGACATTGCTGTCTCCAAAGTCCACGTTATGACGGACGATGAATTGTTCAAGGCTTGCGGCGGACGCACCGCCCACAAAGGAGCGCGCCATGGACTCAAATTGAGTGGGAAACTGGCTCGCTTGGAGCAACAAGAGCGAGAGATGCTTGCCAAGCTGCAGACCAAACAGAATGAAGCCCAAGAAGTGGAGACGCCCAGAACCAAAAAGAAGAAACGTAAGAAGGACAAAACGGAGGCAACAGAACTGGAGCAGGAGGATATGAGTCAGACAGTAGCGGATGAAACCGAATCAACGGCACCTGCTAAGTCCAAAAAACGCAAAAATGTGGAGACAGTGGATGAAACCGAGGAGCCTGTCAATGATGAACCAACGGAGCCTGTCAAGTCGAAAAAAAAGAAAAAGAAGAACAAGGAAACGGAATAGCTTTTGATGTACATATACAAAATGTATTTAGTTATAATAAATCCTATATTGGGTCCATTTAAAATCTACTTGGGGTCACTTAATCATAAGCCTGATAATCATTACTTTCTAGCCTTGGCCTTCATGCGACGTGATTTGCCCATTCGCTTGTTGACCGAGGCGCCAGCCTTGACACCGCGCTGACGACGCGTCGACTTCTCCGATTCGAGGCCGGCGGCAGAGGCTTTTGTGTTGCGCTTCAGGCCCTTCTTTTTGCCACCGAATCCGAACTTTTTGTTGCGCAGTTTGCGGCTAGCTGCCGTTTGCTTTTGCTTCGACTCCAGTGCCTTGGCATCCTCCAGGAAGTCCAGATTCTTTAGTTTGCCCTTGCGGAACTTCTTCAGTTTATCAAGCATTTCCTTCTTCTCAGCCTCACGCTGTACTTTCGTCTGTTTGGCCAACATTTTGCCCATTTTACGTTGCTCCCGAATCTGTTTGATTCGCTCCGATTTCGCCTGTCCTTGTTGCTTGGCCATCAGATTGGAGCGCACCTTCTGCATGTGCTCGTCGGACTTGGCCATTTCGGCAAAGTAGTCGTCGGGACGACGTGTCTTAATGCCCAGCTCGTGCAGACGCTGAATGCCTTCAATCACGGCGCTTTGTGCTTGCCGATGGAACAGCATTTCCCTCTTGAAGTCATTCAACACGGGATCCTCTTCAGGTCGCACATAGGGTATTTTGGCGTTGCCCTTGAACTGATTAGCGCGTTTCTGTTCGTGTTTCTCCAGCTGTACTGCCAGCTCGGGCGCCATTGGTGCCAGACTGTTGACCATGTCCAGTCGTTCCACCCATGGCAGCTCCAGTCGTATGGTCTGTGTCTTGGCCAGCAGCTTGGTCTGCAAATGCGATCATTAATAATACCATGTGAATTCAGCACCAATTTCTCTACTTACTATATCATTTATTTTATCGCGCTGTCCGCTGAACTCCACATTGAGACCAGGTTTCAGATCGCCACGCTCAAATGCCGCTTGCAACTAAACAAAAAAAAGTGTTTATGAGCTATGCTGACTGGTAATTACGACAGTGTTACGTACCTCAGCATCAGAATTGTCATCAGAATCGAACTCCGAGCCACTCTCTTGCATTTCAAAGTCAGACATGTCTTTCAATTATTAAAATAAATGAATTGGTCATATGAAAACAATGTCAACACGTGCGAGTCTCTCAAGTTGCCCACACACGATAAGTTCGATGATTTTCCGGGCACCAAGGTTGCCACACCTGTGGGTAAACGCTGTGGCAACTTTGGTTTATTGACAAGACAATGTTATGATTTGAATGCAAAAATGCTAAGAAGAAGAATTCCCGTTTGAATTGCAAAAATAAGTTTAAGCATTTTTTTTGCTGTTTTGAAAATTGGCTTTTAATTTGTTTTTTATCAGTTTTTAATTCTTTTGTTGCTGCATAAAATGTCGAATCTTGCAAATATATACGCCGAATTGTTGCGCAAATATGGCGATAACTACACAATCACTTATAGCCCGCCGCCAAGTTATTTGGTTAAATTAATTGGCGCGCGCGAAGCGGCTGCCAAAATTATTTTCATTTATCACGAGAACCGAAAAGGAGCGACAACAACGACGCCCACGAAATTGATATTACGATCGGAGCGACGTGCGGCAACCGATTCGGCACTTGATCTGACTGGAAGTCCATTAAAGGACGATTGTATTGTGGACGCCATTGGCGATCTGTCGATAGACTTGAATATCGTCAATCGAAATCCTTGGAAGCCGGAAGAGGAGTATCATCGAGGTCAATTGGCGGATAAGGCGCGGGCAATCATATGCACGGAGCAGTTCCAGCAAGGCGATGGTCTGGGATCCGTTTGGTTCCTGTGCGATGGCAGCGACTTTGGCCAAACTTTGATGCTGCAATATGAATTTAATCCGACGCACTTTGCCCGGGGCATTGTTCAATATTCGGGCGTGCTGCCCTCGTACATGGTGACATCACAGTCCCTGGTGCGACAGCATGGCATGGCTGCGGGCACTCCTCTGGAGACGTACATTGAGAACTGCTATCAGGTGAATCCTCACATGATGCTGCGCTTCAATTGGTCAACATCTGCTCCGCTGCCGCTGCTCGTCGATCTCAGTGCATGCAATGTGATCCTTAATCAAACGTTTCGGGTCGGCGACTGTGGTCCATTGACGGATGACTTTTTGAACCAACTGAGGATCTTAGTTTACATCCGCGAGGACATCGTTAGCTATTACAGCGATGAGAAGGCGGGCGTGAGCCGTGATCCGGTCTATCGCTGTGGGAGTGGCATTGACATGGATGAGCTGCGAGAATCCATCAATAAGACGATGACCGAAGTCTCGGGCTTCACCGACGTCTTTACGGACGGTCATGCCGAGAACGATATTGAAGAGGTTGTCCAGCAGGCCAAACTGCGCCGTGTCACCGATTTGACCGACAAGCTCTGGGAGTTACTTAAATGTATAGACATCAATGACAGATCTTCCACTTGATTAATTAACTTTGTTGCTTTCCTACAGGTTGCTCCTCCTATAAGGATCTGAAAATAGCATTTAACCTGCTCTTTCAGTGCGCTGTGCGTTGCAATATTGTGGTAGGTCAACCGATAGCGTCCGTTCCAGCTTTCGATCCGTCTGACATTTCCCTTTACTGCAGAACATGCCCACCAACAAGAATCGATTGGCGGAAATAATATCGAATCTGGCCAACAGCCGTCTGGCCATGCCATGTCTCAGTGGCGCTGAGCCCTTGGAGCTGCTGCTGGAGATAGGTCTGGAAAAGGTTTACAAGGACTATGAGTTCATCTTTACGGCAAGCAAAGTATGCAGCATCAGTTTGCTAAAGGGCGCCGGCACGACTGCAGAGCCCGATCCATCAAATGATCTTCCCAAGCTGCGTAAATCCCTGCACAATGCTGTGCGCGGTGATACTGCGGCGAACGGCGGCGCTGGCATAAGGAAGACACTGTTGCATCACACCGCCGATAGCAAGCAATCGGGCACAAAGTTCCAGAATGACGACATGTCTGGCTTCAAGAACAGCAGCTTTGATGAACACGATAGTATGACTTCCATTTCCAAGCTATTCCAAATACATTCAACGCTGGAGCACATCCTGATGATACACATCAATTTGAATTTACCCAATGGTTAGTTAAGAGTTGACTGTTGTGATTTATTCCATACTAATACTTTCTGTTTCTTTGACAGTTTACGCGGATGTCTGCACTCAGCTGTTGAGTAAACCCCCAAGGCAATTGGAGGGCATTGATGATCAACTCAGTGATGTGGTGGAAATACAATTGTCCGCTCATTATGTACGGGAACACTTGGACGGCAAGGATCCACATTCACGGCAAATAATAATGAAATCGCAGAATAAATTCAGGGAACTCACAACCACATTCTATTTCAATGTGGAAAACATTTGTCCGCCCGAGCTGGCGCAGTGTTTTCAATCCGATGGTAAGACAAACATTAATCATTTTTAAAGAGTTCAATTAACCATTTGTTTTCCAGACAAGGAACTGGTCAAGGAGCGTACATATCATGCGTGGCTGTATCGCAAAATTCGCACACTTAAGTAGAGTTGATTCCATTGTCAATTTGTAATTGAAAGATTTTGTATATAAAATTATTGCAAATATTTGCACAACAATTGTCGGCACGTCTTGAAATCATGTTGACCGAATTCCTACAAGTTTTAATCCGTGCCCATGTATTTTGACTGGGCATAAGTCAGGCATGAGCATTGCCTTGGATTGCTCTCAAGGCTTTAAATCTTTGGATTTTGGATACTAAGCACCTTCCGCTAACCAATTTGCCTATGTTTTGCTTTCTATATTCTAAACAAAATGCAATGCAAGGAAATGAGCAGCCAACCAGGCGTATAGTAATGTTAAAAATCGGACCAAATGTGATGTGCATAATGGCCATTGGCCAAAAGAGAAGGTGGTGGCCATAACGAACAACCCAAAATGTTACAATCCAATTAGCGACTTGCGCCACTTGGTCGCTCTGTCGTTGAATGCTTAACCCGATTGATTTTCAAGTCTCAGACGTGCGTGGAACGCGTTGCGGTTCGGACGTGTTTTTTGTGGTGCCTTTGCCTATTCTCAGCGAAACGATAGCCAATAAAGAGCAAAATAGGAATATTTGGCTTGGACGCGCACGTTCGAAGCCTTGAAAGTGACGCACATCCTGTGCAAAAAAACAAACGATTTTCGCAGACTTTAAGGCATCCTAATTGAAACTAACTTGCTCTAAATGCCAATTATCGCGTGTGGATAATCCAATTAACAAAATGGTGTGTTGTGACTTAAATTAAATAAAATATTTGCAACCTCCTCAAAATTTCTAAGATTTTTGTTAGGATGACAAAATATTATGAGTAAAATTTAATATGAAAAAAAAAAACCAAAATAAGGATGAAAAACGGAAGTCAAAAATTGCAAATTTAAAAATCTAGGAAAATCTAGTTAGGGAGAAATTTTTTTGAATTTTGGTAATTTGCATTTCCTTTTTACAAGCTTCCTAGTTTTTGGTTACTTAACTTTTCCAATTTTAATACACTTGTCTATTCATATTCTTGTAGAAAATGAAAAATTTAATAAAAAAAAACGAAAATAAGGATGAAAAACGGATGAAAAAGTTGCAAATTTAAAATTCTAGGAAAATCTAGTTAGGGAAAAATAACTTTTTTTTTTGACTCAGTTTGAATTTTGGTAATAAATATTTTTTGATACTACAGAAATACGTTATGTCAATTATTTCAATTTAAAAATCGGAATACTAGAAAAAACCGAATTAAAAATATTTTTAATTTGAAATACTAAAATTTTTTTGTTTCCAATCTTAAATCTTAATATGTATTTCCTTTTTACAAGTTTCCTAGTTTTTGGTTGCTAATTTATTCATTTCCAATTTTAATACACTTGTCTATTCATATTCTTATAGAAAATTAAAATATTTACTAAGAAATTCTTAAACAAGAAAACAAATAAGGACATTTGATACGGCAACTTATAGCCTTAAAAGTGCAAGGGTTGAAAAATTTTAAATCAGAAGAAAACTAAGTGAAACCCCACAAACGTCTTTGTTCTTTTCACTTTCCCACCTTTAGGATATTTCAATATCGCCTAGAAAGAAACATTTTAAATTCAATGCCGTCTTAATTGTATTATCCCGAGACTAGTTATATTTCCTTTTATTTGGGGGTCTTTCAGGGTCTAGAATTTTTCTTCAAATTTGGCTATGCCTTTCTAACCATAACGCTGATCATCATGATCTGGATGTCCTTGGCCCGTGCCTCGATGTTCAGTCGCGAGATGGAGGAGACTCGCTATCCACCGTGTACTTATAATGTGATGTGCACGTGCTCCAAATCCGCCACAGATCTTGGCATTGTGCACTGTAAGAATGTGCCGTTTCCCGCACTGCCGCGCATGGTAAACCAGTCCAAGGTAAGTTCATAGGATTCACAGGATTCCCAGGAGAACAGTTGATAGGCTCCATTTCTGTTAGGTTTTCATGCTGCACATGGAGAATACGGGACTGCGGGAGATTGAGCCCTACTTCTTGCAGTCGACGGGAATGTATCGACTGAAGATTTCGGGTAACCATTTGACTGAAATCCCAGATGACGCCTTCACCGGCTTGGAGCGTTCGTTGTGGGAGTTGATTCTGCCGCAGAATGATCTGGTCGAGATACCCTCAAAGTCGCTGCGTCATCTGCAAAAGCTGCGCATTCTGGATCTGTCCCACAATCACATAACTGCCATCAATCACGATTCGTTTCGCGGCCTGGAGGATTCACTGCAAAGCCTGATTCTGGGCGAGAACTGCATCTCAATGCTGCAGACGCATAGTTTCTCGGGTTTGCTCAACCTAGAGACCTTGGATCTGAGTGGAAATAGTCTGTTCGAAATAGATCCAAATGTTTTTATCGATGGCATGCCCAGATTAACTCGTCTGCTGCTCACGGACAACATTCTATCGGAGATACCCTACGATGCATTGGGTCCGTTGAAGAGTCTTCGTACTTTGGACATATCCCACAATGTCATTTGGTCACTCAGCGGCAATGAGACCTACGATATCAAGGCCAGCACCAAATTGAATCTGGACAACCTGCACTTGGAGTACAATCATATTGAGGTGCTGCCTCCGAATTCCTTCAAGTATTTTGACACTGTTAATCGCACCTTCTTCGATGGCAATCCCATACATACTCTGAAAGTGAGTGTATAATTTTTTCAATTTGATACCACATCAAATCAGCGATCCCATATAAGAGTTATAAGTCGAAAAAATATAGAAATATTTCAATTTTTTATTTTTTAGATTATATTTTTAGCTTTTATTATTAATGTTCATGATTTTTATTATACAAATTAAAAATAAATAAAACTTTTTTCAATTAAAAGTTTCCATCATAGCTTTTTTTTTACATTTTTTAAATACTAATTTTAAAAGAGAACTTTTATTTAAATTTTAATTATATAAATTGCAACAAAAAAAATTGAATTAATATGTATGTATATCTTTTCATATTTATTTGATCTACACTTCATTACTTTTCTATAACTTTGTGCAAAGATATTTCAATTCATTTTCTATTTTTAATTTTTATAATACAATTACAAAAATAGTTTTTTTTAAAAATTGAAAATTTAAAAATATGTTTTGATTACAATTTTTATTGAAAAAATTGCAAATAAGAGTTAAAGTACAACTTTGAAATACAAATTGAAAAATACGTTTTATTTTCTTTACACGCTTTTAAATTGTTGTATAAAAATCTAAAATAACTCTTAATTCATATTTTTTTTCATTAAACTGTTAATCGTTACGATCCCTGTAATCCTATTTTTTAGGATGATGCCTTTAAACCGGCTCGCATTCGTGAGATTTATATGCGCTATTGCGGTCTGACGAATATTTCCCCCGTGGCCTTTGACAGTTTGGTGAACAGTTTGCAAATTTTGGATCTATCAGGAAACAATTTAACCATGTTGCACCACAAGCTGTTCAATAATTTCGATGTCTTGAGGTAAGTGGTTGTACATAGACTCAAAACCTAATCGGATTGTTGGCGCCCATCTGCTAAAATGTGGGGCTTCCCCGTAAGTGTGTGACCTGCTTTTTGAAAAACGGAAACGTGACGACGAAAAGAGGGAAATGAGACAATAGTAGAAATAAGCAGCCAACCCTATTAACTCAATCCCCTCTTTTCTCCCCTCTTTCCACTGCTCTCGTTAACAGGGTCATCAGCATGCGTGACAATAAGATCAAAATCCCGAAGCCCACGGAAACCTTTAATGCCATGCATTATACGCTGCTAAAACTGGATTTGAGCGGCGATCGCAATGATCCCACCAATCTTCAGACTCTGCGCAAGTAAGTGACCCCAGCACAAATGTCCTGCGCCCCACACACACCCTTTATCCCAAAACAATTTTGTATTTATTTTCAAAAAGTATGACCAGAATGCGAAACATGCGATCGCTGTCAATATCGCGCATGGGCGCCACCTCCGTGGGTTCCGAGGACTTCAAGGACTTTGGAGTCGAGCTGGAGGATCTGCAGATAACACGAGGTGGTCTATCGGCCATACAATCCCATGCCTTCAAGCATGTGCGTGGCCTGAAGCGTTTGGATTTCAGCGAGAACGGCATTTCCAGCATTGAGAATGATGCATTCCATGAAGTGGGTTTAATAGATCCTCAAGTTTAGGTCTTGTTTTATCCTGTTGTCTTGTTTCCAGATTGGTCACTCGTTGATTTCGCTCAAGATGTCCCATGGTTATTCGGGCAGCGCCTTGCCAGCGGAGGCTTTGAGGCATCTGACATCGCTCCAGGAGCTGGACTTTAGCAACAATCATATAACCAGCATGAGCGATACTAGTTTCCATTTTCTGAAGAACCTGCGACTCTTGGAGCTGCACGATAATCGCATTGAACAGGTCCTGAAGGGCACCTTCCAGGGCGACATTCACTCCAAGCTGGAGGAGATCTCACTGCGCTTCAATCATCTCTCCTCGATCTCACAGCACACATTTTTCGATCTGGAGGCACTCAGAAAATTGCAGTTGGACGATAATAAAATCGACAAGGTTGAAAGACGTGCATTTATGAATCTGGATGAATTGGAATACCTGAGTCTGCGGGGCAACAAGCTCAACAACTTGGCCGAGGAGTCCTTCCAGAATCTGCCCAAGCTCGAGATACTGGACATGGCTTTCAATCAGCTGCCCAACTTCAACTTTGATTACTTTGATCAGGTTGGCACTCTGTCCAATTTAAATGTGAACGTCAGCCACAATCAGATCCGGCAACTGATGTCCAATTCCTCCTGGAGTGGACGCAATGAGCATGGTAAGATATTGTACATAAATCCATTTAAGATATAGCATTTTAAATAAATATCTTTTCAGGCGGCATGTATCACTCGAATATTAAAATTCTGGATCTCTCACACAATAACATTTCAATAATATATCCTGGTTATTTCCGGCCCGCTGAGATCTCTTTAACCCATTTGCATCTGGGCTACAATTCACTAATGGTTAGTACTTAAATCTAAAATTATTTAAATTTTAATTTAAATATTAATTTTTCATCTTAAATTTGAATATTTGGTTATAACTTTAATTTAATGAATTTTTAATTATCTTTTTTATTAGCTTAATAAATTTAAATGGGATCTTTGACAATAAATTTATAAATAAAATTCAGCATTAGAATTACTAAATCTAAAAATATTTAAATTTAAATCAATATATTGATTTTTAATATTAAATCCTACTTTTGTTATATTATTATAAATTTTTTTATTTTTATAATTTTTTCTTACTAAATTTAATTGAAATCTTTTCAGTTAAAAAATTATTAAATCTGATTTCATTACAGAATACTACTCGAGATGTGTTTGGAAACATGCCGCATCTGCAGTGGCTTGACCTGAGCTACAATTGGATACACGAACTAGACTTTGACGCCTTCAAGAATACCAAGCAACTGCAGCTGATCTATTTCGATCACAACTACTTGACCGATATACCGCAGGACATCTTCAAGCCCGTTCAAGGACTGCGCATTGTGGACTTTTCCCACAACAAACTCCGCGGTCTGCCCGATAATCTCTTCTACAATGGCGGCATGGAGAAGTGAGTTAATGGGAATGAGGGTTCATTGGGGTCTTTTTTAATGGGAAAATCAATTTTAATCAACAGATTGGATGTCTCGCACAATATGCTCCTGAAGATACCATCATCGTCGCTCTCCAGCTTGGCTGCCTTGACGCTCTGCGAGTTGCATTTGTCCAACAACTTTATTTCTACCATACACAGCATGGATCTATCGAATAAGTTTAGGGTATGTGAGAAGAAAGAAAAATATATTATTTATTATAATTTGATCCTAAGCTTCCGTTCTATTAATAATAATTTGTATTTATTTTATAATATTATTTTATTTTATTTTTGTAATCAAAAATTAATTGTTTTTAATTCTTTAAATTTCAGTCTCTTCGCTATCTGGACATCTCTTATAATTATTTGCTCCGCATAGATGATGCCGTGTTTGCCACAATGCCAAAACTGGCAGTCTTAGATCTATCCCATAATCGCGATCTTAAGGTCATGGATAAGTCGTTTATGGGTCTGGAGAACTCATTGATCAAACTTGGTCTGGAGAATGTCTCGCTCAGCACAGTGCCTGAAATACGTTTAAAGTATCTGCGCGAGTTCCGACTGGGCTACAATGAACTGCCCTCCATTCCTCAGGAACTCGCACACAACATGAGCAATCTACGCATGTTGGATCTGTCCAATAATGATTTGACCAATGTTCCTCTAATGACACAATCGCTGCCACATTTGCGGTGAGTCTGTCATTCTATCAATCTCATTAAACATTCTAAGTGATTTCTGTTTTATAGCCGTCTAATGCTCTCAGGGAATCCGATTACATCGCTCAACAACAACAGCTTCGATGGCGTCAACGAGGATCTTGAAATGCTGGACATATCCAACTTCCGTTTGCACTACTTTGAATACGGCTGCCTCGACTCTTTGCCCCACTTGCGATCCCTTAAACTGACTGCCTATTCGCATGTGGAGCACTTCAACATTGCCCATTTGTTGCGTCATCATCACAACATTCGGGAACTTTGGATTGAGGCACCCCAGCCGTTCACACGTATCGTCAAGAAGGGTTCGGGACCCACACAGGAAATGCAAACTGTGCAGCTTGGAATGCCAACGGATCTGCTGCGGGAGATGGAAGGACATCTGCCTTCGAAGTTGACAAATATCACCTTCAGTGGACCGCAATTCACGAGTCTTCATGAGCGCATTCTACGGGTGAGTCTTTTTAAAATATCATTAATATTCAGAGAAGCCAACTTTTAAGAAACATAAAAGCATAAAATTTCGAAAAATTACCAAAAACTTAAACAAAAAATACTGCAAAGTATTTGATGTTTTTTCTTGTTTATTAGCAATTTTAAAAAATTGTGTATATTCTCTCGTAGTTTATAAATACTCAAAGCTTCTTTTTATGATATTTAAACGCAATCTAGTAAAAATGTCGAAAGCAAAAATTATTTTTCCAAAAAAATTCTAAAATTTTGTTGATGTTTTTTCATGTTTTTCTTTAATTCAATTTTCAATCATTTTCATTATAAAAACGCAAAGCTCCAACACTTTTTATGATATTTAAACGTAATCTAGATCATTCATTTTAAACCAAGTTTCAACTCAAAACATAGAATGTCAAAGAATTTAATTGTTGATACAGTTTTTAGACTTTGCCATTTAAGTTTTCCATTGCGTTTTTAAAGTTAAATGATGAATAATTCTCTGTGATCCCCCTAATTATGATTTATAATCTAACTAAAAATATAAAATTCGGTCCTGACAGCACAACATTTATAATATTACCTTCTTCAATCTTATCTTATTTACCGATTTAGGGCATGCGCTCTCCTTACCTCTATATGCAACTGTTTAACACCTCGTTGCAAGCACTGCCGCCAAACTTCTTCAAGAACATGGGACGAGTACGGAACATTTCGCTGGACATTCGCTACAACAATCACAACCTGAAGAAGATACCAAATCCGAATACTGGTGCAGTGCCTTATCTGCCAAATAGCGTCTTTCTAACTGATCTTAAGATGTCCAACACGGATCTCAACTGCGATTGCGATTTGGGGTAAGTTTTTGAAGAAGGTTTAAATTAACATTAATTTTATATTTTATTGACCTAGTTGGGTGGAGTTTTGGCAACGGAAGAGAAGGCAATATATTTGCTCATCGCAAACCTGGACCGATACAGTTTTCCGTACGTTTATGAATTCACCGTGTCAGGTGTACGGACGTCACAATTGCGATGATCACGACGACGATCTTCGCGAGACGCATTGTGATAACAAAGGCGGCCAACAGCTCTTAGAGGTGCTTAATTAAAACTTTCCTTTTTTTAAATAATTAATTAAAATTCTTTATTTTTATAGGCTTTAAAATTCGATCTTGAATGCGGTTGGGATAATGCCAACTGCAAAGAAACTGCCATGGTTATAATATCCGTATGTTTGGTCTTTGTGTTCTGGATGTGACTTCTGTACTTTGCATATAAGACGTCCACCGACTTTTATGATATTCTAGAGCAAGTCTATGGCAGGCAGGTCATCTAAGTTGGCTAGTTGGTTCCCGGCAACGGCCTAGTTTATGGATTGTGCCTGACCATCTAGAAATTAAGCGTGATGAGACTTTTTTCTTACCTGGTTTTATGTTCTTCGAATCCCGGTTTAGCACTGAATACCCAACAAGTTGACACGTTGGTTTCCAATCTTTAGAGTCCTTTGGTAACGCCTTATATGTAGGAATCCTCATCCTCACCTCACCTCACCTCACCTCACCTCATCAGTATATACCATTTTTAGCACTTAATTCAGTTTATAATACTCGAAATAGTTTTTTGTATTTTATTGTAGAAATCTCTATATTATCCATCTATAAAGTCCTCCGATTTATTACTATTTACATACTTAAGTAAGGTCACTTCGCTGCTTAAACAATTCCAATTGAAAGTCTGTAAAATGTTTCATAAACATAATAAATATTTACGGTAGGTTTAATGGGCTTTTCTTTACTTTGTCCAGCATTAAATCTTGTTTTTTTTTTTCTTTATGTACAAAATTAAAGGCCACAACAGCAAATGATTTACTCTGGACACATTGCCAACAAACAATTATAAACTTTGCCATAAAGTTTTGAGTTTTCTCTATATTTTGTTTAATTTGTTTAATTTTTTTTTTTCCTATTTTTCTCTGTTTTTCCTGGGCTTTTTTCGGCAGTTTTATTGAGCTAAAGTACTTTGTGATGTATGGAGTGGGGCACGGGATGGTGGCAGCTCACTAAACTTCAAATGGGGCAGCAACAACCTCATCAGCTTCCCGTCTGTGCACTTTGCCGATGCCAGTGGCCGGAGTTGGTGCCTCGGAGCGACCGCAGTACTGGAGCTGTGTGTGTATACAATAAGTTGGATGTGGGTTACATGTATGACTCGGTGGGGGTGTACACTGAGAAAAGATTCGGGATTCCGGAATAAAATCAATTCGTGCGGTGGCAAAATACCGATAATCTCGGATTTGCTTATTATCCGCAAATATTTTGATTGATTCCTGATAAGAATTTTTTTTCAGGGAAATTACATAAATATTATCAATGGCTTTTTTTGACTGTTCTTATGCTGAGTGGTTGCAATTTTTGAACGGATATTGAGTTAATTTAACAAATAAATAGTTAATTTAACTTAATAAATACTTAAAAAATACAAGCTAAAAGCAAGAATTTTGAACAGGGTATCAAACTGAAGCGAATATCAGTTTTAGTTACGGTTTCGGTTAAGTTAGAAAATAGTCAAAATTCTTTGATTTAAAAAAAGTGTACTCAATGGGAGTTATAATCAAATAAAATATAAGAATCGAAAATTAGTTTTAAAAACGATGCTTACACAGTTACAACCAAATTTTTTTTTATGAATAATTGAAAAAAAGGTAACCGTTCTGCCCTAACCGGTTATTTTGGCTTGAATAATTTCGGGTTTTCTGTTTCGGTGTAATTAAATTTTTTTTTGGTTACGGTTTCAGTTACGGTTTCCAATTTCAATCGGTTATTACCGGTTAACCTTTAAGGTTTCGTTCTTAATCCGTGATTTTAAACTTGAATTTAGAAAGCTTTTTTTCTGTGTACTCGTACATGTATGTATGTATGTACATATGTATGTATGTGTGTCCTACCTGCTTGCCAATTAAATTTTCAAAGCGTGGCCGCACAAATGTCCAAGCTCCCATGTTGCGATGCTCCTCCTGGCTCCACACAAAAGCTGTATAATTTTGGGGCAGAACAAGAGAGATAGAGAGAGAGAGAGACAGGGAGGGAGAGGATAGTGCAGTGTAAAGTGTTGGCTGTTTGGTTATTAACTTGTTTCGCGCCAGTTTATGATGTTCACTTACATTGTACGTTGCCATATTGGGCCAGTTGTGCTTGGAGCTCCTGGACGGGGAAGGGACTGAGGGATTCCAGGCGGACAATGGCCGTATCGTTGGCCTGACGCTTTTGACGCTCCTCGGCCAGGTTGTAGTAGTGTTTGCCACTGCACAGGATGACTTTGCGCACCTGTTCCGGCTGCACGGTGTTATCACCTGGAAAAGCAAGAGTTTAAGGAGTTAACAAATGAACAAAGGAGGGTATTCAATTAAAGGGACTGCAACACACCAAGAACATTGTAGAACATTGTGCCGGGCTGGAAGTCCTCGTGGGTCGAGGTGGCTGCCGAGAGACGTAGCAGCGTCTTGGGTGCAACAACCACCAGCGGTTTGCGGAAGTTTCTGGCGAGCTGGCGGCGTAGGACATGATAGTACTGAGCTGGGGTTGTGGGATTAACCACGTGCACATTGACGGCATCCCCGTCGGGCGTTGTTTCCTTCGAGTCGGAGAGTTGCAGGAAGCGCTCGATGCGGCACGAACTGTGCTCGGAGGCAACACCATCGTAGCCATGGGGCAGCAGCATGACCAAAGCATTTGAGTCCATCCATTTAGCTAAGGGCAGTAAAAGAGGTAAATCCAAATTAGGGATCCAGTTTTAAATCGTAAAAAAATCGGGTTACCGATAAAAGATATTGAGTTAGAAATCAATTCCATAAAAATTGAGTTGTCGAATTTTCAATATTTTATTACATTACTAATGTTAATGATTTAACAGATCTAATTCAAATTATGAATCGAGTTTAAAATCAAAATGTTAAAATCGTCAAAACCAAAATCGAGTTGTCGATATATCGCCAAAAAATAATCGAGTTAATCGAGTACTTGAAAAACGCTTTTGAAAAAAATTGAGTTGTCAATTTTACGATACATTTTTACATCACTAGCTAACTCACTCAGAGTTCATTTTTCGCTCAGTACTTACTTTCACCAGAGGCTATGAAGGCGTCGATAATGATCTGTGCACCATTGGCAAAGTCTCCAAATTGAGCCTCCCAGATAATCAGATTCTGTGGATTATCAATGGCCATGCCGTACTCAAAAGCCAGCACTGCCTCCTCCGACAAAATACTGTGGGCCAGCTCCAATTTGCCACCGTTGCCTCCGTCCATGTGGTTGAGTGGGATGTGCATATCGTTGGTCTTCTGATCCACTAACATGGCATGGCGATGGGAGAAGGTGCCACGACCCACATCCTCGCCACTGATGCGCACATTGTGGCCCTGATACATGAGGCTGCCAATGGCCATTGATTCGGCAGTGGCCCAGTCGATTTTATTGCCAGCTTCCAATTTCTTTAGTCGCCCTTGGATGTGAGTCTTCAGCAGATGCGGATGTACATTCTATATTGGAAAGAGATTAGTGATGTAAATAATATTTACACAATATAAATATTGAATCGAGTTTAATATCGAAAATCGACTAAAAGTATATCGATCGAGAAAGCATTATTATCGAGGGAGCCCCAGAAATCGCTTTCGCTTGAATTTCACTTAAATTTCATACAAATTCCAGTGAAATTCAAGCGAAAGCGACTAAATCAAATTAAATTTAAAATTTTCATAAATTTGCGAAAACTGATCCAAGTTTCAATGTCATTTTGATCATGGCTTGGCTTCTAAATCAATATGCATTCAAATTTAATTAGTTTCGTTCAAGAAATCGACTTTTAAGCAATAAGATCTTTAAGTTTTCGAAAATTTAAAATCGTAAGCTTTAACATTTAATTGAATCAATGCTATAATAAACTGAACTAAGTTTTGTAAATGAATCACAATGAACTAACTAACTTTAGTGAGTGTCGACTTTTCTTAAAAATCGATTAAATTCAGGGACCGTAAGTAATGATTATTTTTATTTTTTTAACTAAAAAAATCACACACTTCTAGTGGACCTAGAAAGAAATGGTTTACACCAAAATTTATGATTTTAACGTATTTCTTCACTGATAATAATTATTTTTGAGTAAATCAAGCGTGCCACAGAAATCGCTTTCGCTTGAATTTCACTGGAATTTGTATGAAATTTAAGTGAAATTCAAGCGAAAGCGATTTCTGTAGCACCCCCGAATTATGATTACGGTGTAAGTTTTATAAAATTACTCAAAAATAATTATTATCAGTGAAGAAAAAAGTAAAAATCATAAATAATCATTATTCTTGAGTTTTATTTTTTTTTGATCAAAAATAATGATTACGGTCTAAGTTTTATAAAATTACTCAAAAATAATTATTATCACTAATCAAAACTGTTAAAAATTAAAATATAATCATTACTATGTAATTTTTATTATATAACTTATAATGATTACGGTCCCTGATTAAATTAACCAGATTAAAAGTCAAAAAATGATCGAGATAAATTAATCAAAAATCGCACAGCGAAAATCGAGTTGTTGAAGTATTTTTACATAACTAAAAGAGAGTAAATCTTTTCAGTGTGGAAAATGTCAGAACTCACAAAGTCTTCAGGATAAGTCACACTCTGTTGGCCAATCCAGTGGAGTAGACTGTAATCCAAGCCAGTGTCCCAGTAAGTAAGTTCATTAGACGGCGCCGATGTCAACCCGGCCCATTGCTTCTCAAAGTAGGATGGAGGCGGTTGATAGGTGGCAGCCAGTGCCATTTCCTCACCCAAATATGCCATGTACTTGTCACGCAGCTGATTCGCTTGCTCCGCGCTTAAGACACCCTGAGTCGCCAGCTGGGCGGCATAGAGATCGGGCACAGATTTGCGCTGATGAATGATCTGATAGACCAGGGGATTGGTAAATGTTGGATCGTCGAGCTCATTGTGACCCCAGCGACGGAAGCAGTTGAGATCGATGAAGATGTCCTTGCGGAACTCGCGTTGATAGCGGAACGCCAAGTTGGTAATGCGAGCAACAGCCTCGGGATCATCGCCGTTGACGTGGAAAACTGGCGCCTGTATGGACTTGGCCAGATCGGAGGAATAAGCCGTCGACCGTCCACGTTCAGCAGGCGTGGTAAATCCCACCTGATTGTTCACAATCAAGTGCAAACTTCCGCCGACTTCAAAGTGCGGCACATAGGCCATATTGAGGCACTCCTGATTGATGCCCTGTCCGGCAAAAGCCGCGTCGCCATGGAGTATGACATTGAGCACGTGCTGACCAAAGGGTCGAGCATTTTCATCGCTGGCAAAGGCGCCATCTCCACGACTCTGCTGCTTGGAACGTGTCTTGCCCATGGCCACCGGATTAGCTGCCTGAAAACGGGAGAATAACTAGTTTCAGCTCTGGCTAAATTATAGACAAAGTTTAAGGGCTCACCTCAAGATGTGAGGGATTTCGAACCATGCTAAAGTTGATGCTCTTGCCAAGCACTTGCAGCTGCTCGGAAACATCTGCAAAAGATGTGAGTTTGATTAAATTACGCATACGCAGCGTGTAAAAATAAGAGAAAAAAATATAAAAGAAATAGTAAAGTTTCACTTACGAAAGTGACTTATGACATCGGACATGGCCTCGACGTCGTCGGCAAACTCCGATGCGCCGCTTAGTTTGCGAAAAACTTTTGCCGGCCGCATGTTGAACATTGCCGCTTGCAACGGGGTTCGTCCTCGATGTGGCATCGCCATCACCACGTGCTCAATGTTCGCTGTTGTCATCGTTTTCGTTGTTGTTGTCGTTTTCACCATAGGTGGTCATGCCAAGGAAACAGAGTTTTGGTAGAAAATCATTAAAGTGCACGCTGATATTTGTATGTGTAAGAGTAAAAGTTTTTCGCCTCAAGAATGTTTGGAAACAAAGATGAAACCACAGTTGACTTTTACAATTAGAACTTTGCTTTTCGAATATTTGATTGAATTCTAAAATTTAATAACTTTGTTGGTTTTTTGAACATAATTAAAAAGCCGAAAGCATTTAAAGCAGTATAAAAATATTCCTATCTGCATTAATATCTAATACTGTCATGAATATAGAATATTTCATGAAGTTCATTTGATACTTGTTTTAATTTGCAAAATCAGGAAGATAATGGATTTAATAGTGTTCATTTGATACTCATTTTTATTTTTAAATATCATGAAGATAATGTATTTCATAGTGTTTACTTTTGAATTTAACATATTAAACAGTTTCACACTACTTAATTTTAGAACCTTTTTTTATTTAATATTTAATTTGATAAAAACATTTCATAAAAATACGTATTATTGAATTTTGTCTTTCCACGAGTTCTCTGACTTTAATTTAATTTTAGAATATACAGTGAATTTAAGTATTCAAAATTCAATTTCTAAGCATTTCGATTTTGTCGAGTTTTAATTTGTCTATCTCTACTTTATATAAGTTTTGAGACTATTATTTCAATCGCCAATGAATGGGCATTTTATAAAATTACTAACTTTAAAATTCAAAACAAAATGTTGGTTAATGTAATGTGTAGTTTTTAAATTTGAACTATTTTTTTTTCGAATTTTGTAAGTCAAGTGAATATTATAATTTACAGTGAATTAAATTATTTAAAGTCTAATTTCTGAACATTTCGAACTTGAACGAGTTTTAATTTTCATTCTCCTATTTTTATATATTTTGAGAGTATTATTCCAATCGAAAAAAAAAAGCTTTTGGCCAAGTGAAGCTATTCATCCCCTTGGCGGTTTTGACTTATTTCTTGGCTGTTTTGGCTAAATGGATGGTTGGACTCACCTTGAACGCTGTCGCGTAGAAGCTGCCAGAAGAAGGCCAACATGGATTCGGCACCCTCGCCGCTGTAACGCTTGACCGTGGGATACTTGAGGGCCATGAAATTATCCCATGCCTGTGACTTAATTAGCAGCTCGGCAATTTCGCAGCGCTCCGCTGACTGCAGCTGCTGTTCGTTGAGTGTCTCAAAGTTGCGGGCCAACCATTCGCGCTCCTCCAAATCCTGCACAGGAATGGTGGAATGGAAATGGGAGCTGGGTTTCAGCTACTATTTTATGTGCTCATTATATGGCTGCTTACCTCGACATAGGCAAACTCAGCACTCGCTGCGCTGCCGCAGTAAATGTCCTTTAGCAGCTGCTCCAGTTGCGCAACATTCTGAACATTTTGGCCATCACTGGGAGCACTCAAGAGGTTGGCGGTGCGCACCGTTTGCTGCGTCTGCAGTCCATAAAATGCGGGATTTAATTCCTGCAGCTCGCTGTGTTGACAATACAAAAAGAAAGCAACAAAATTTATACATAAATATAAATTATTTGTATGTTTTTTGTGCTGCGATTGAGTTGGGTGGCCGTTTCCTTATACTATACACATATTATTTACCTTTCGCTGTTGGGCTCTTTGATGCTGATAGGATTTACGGCCGCCAATTTGTGTCCGTGCTGGCGAAAGGCCTCGACCCAGCGATAGACATTGCCCTGTGAGTTCCTTGCCTGCTTCACCTCCTCGGCAACTTTGTAAAAATAAAGAAACACATGCGTAAACAATATAAATTTTCTCTCGCAGTTATAAATTATTAAAAAAAAAAAATACGAAAACGAATGCGAACACGATTTCTGGTTGTGCATTGCCACATTGTGCGGCCTTTTGAATTTATTGGCATTTTACTTTTATGGCAGATACTTTGGGTTTAGGCCATTGCCTTGACCTAAGTTTGGCGGGCATATTCCCAATTCCTCATGCCTTGCTTTTCATATAATCTTAAATAATATTTGATAACTAGTATTTATTTGTGTGAATTCATATCAATTATTATCATCAGTGGACACAATAAAATTGCATAAATTAAAATAAAATATTAAAATGAACGAACAAATTTTAAATTACGTGTTAAGAATTTGATAATCTTGAGTTATCTAAAATGTGAATAAATTTTTGATAGTAAATAAATCTATGATAATAATAAATCTAAGGCTTAAAGGGTATTTTAGCTTCGGTGCCATAAAGCATACTATATTTGATTTGCACTTATACATATGTGTGAGATATGGCTCTGTTCGTTTTATTGGGTATTTTACGGTCTTTTATTTTATTTATATATTTTTTTTTTGGCCAAGCCGTTGATAGCTCGATTTTGCTTAGGTGTTTATGTGCCAAAGTATTATGCGGATTGCTTTCTATATAAACGCCAGGATCATTGACAGTTTCTTAGACAGCTCACTTGAAAATGCATTAAAACTTGATTCGCTTAACAATTTATGCAATTCCTTTGACAACAAATTGGTGATAAATCAATTTGTTCTGCGCAGAGCTCGAACTGAAATAAAGGACATGCATGCGAAAGGAACACATTGAATGATGAATTATAAATGTGGCGATATATATTTCAACAGAAGCGTGTAAATATTATTGAAACGGCGACGCAAATAGCCAAGAATAATGGATATTGGACAATATTGTATGAGTTGGAGCAGGCACAGGAGGGACAGTGTGCAGGAAGGATGTGACTGAAATCCAAAGAATGTCCGTGGACTTGACCAGTGCCAGTCTGATTGTGAATTAAAACGGAACGGGACAGACACAGCAGCTCACAGAGTACAGCTCACAACTGATGTCGTCAGTGATGCCAATTACTAGCAGAAACCGGACAAATAGTTATTTAAATCAAAACTAAAAGTCGAGTTTAAAATTAAATATGTATTGACACAAAAAATCGAAGTGTCGATCCTTTGTCAAATAATACCGATAAATCGAGTTTGATCAATTTTTGTTTTTGAAGTATACTGCATTTTTTTAATTAAATAAAATTTTAACACAGAATCATTCCGCTTGGAAATCTATTGAGTTTTGACAAAGTTATGAAAGTTTGAAGTCGGTCTGATTTTCTAGATAACAATTTTACAAGTCAAAATTTACGGGTGTGTTTTGTATTAACAACTACGATTTCTTTGGGGAAAACTCGGTGTATCGGTATTATTTGGAGATATGTATTATTATTATTTGATATTAAACTCGATTCACTGTTTGGATTTCCATCCCACCGAAAAAAAACGAACCAAATAATGTAGTGCGACTCCAACAGGTTGCTTCATACATGTTGCAAGTGCGTGCGAAAGTAGTTTGACAATTGCAAGAATCAAACATGTATGAGTTCGATTGCTGCTTTTTGTTTTCATAGTTTTTGTTTTCATAGTTGTCCGCAACAATTCATTTTGTCCGTTTGTTGTTTTTATTGTTGTAGGTGAAGGGTTTGCGGCTTCACTCAAACATGCATTGATAAACTGCCCAGCGGCAACAAGAGCAACAAGAGTTTGAGGGGTCAGCAATGTTGTACGAGTATTTGAGTATATGTATGTACTCTTACATTGATTTATAGCAACACTTGTTTATTTCTGCTCTAAACGATTCCACTGTTGTTTGCCTCTCGTTCGACTTATCACAACTGTTTGCCCGTAATGATTGTTATCTCAGCGACAGGAAATTTTATAGTATTAGATTAAAATGGCAGAGATTAAACGACTTAAATTTAGCACAATTCACTTTCAGGTACAACATTATGAGTAGCTAGTTGGCAAGTTGGCAGTTGCCTACCTTCGAAAACACGCTTGTTGATGGGTCGATAGCCCCAGACGCCTTTCTTGCTGTGATAGCCGCGTTGTGGGCGTGTCTGTGCGCCCAACATGCCGGCAAATTTTCGTTCCGAATTCACAAAGTGGCGTAGCATTTTAATTGGTTTATTCAATCTTTGTTATTATGACAGCAGCTTCTGCCTTCTGCGACTTTTCCGTTGTCAACTGCAGCTGCTCGCGTTCGACCCACAACTGAAACTCACTCCGTCTGCTTCTTCAAATCAGACCCCCTGGACTTAGCAATGCTGATAAGCGAACTGATCAGCAGACCAAGTTGAGACAAGCGATCAATTTTACTCTATTCCAGACGCTCTCTTTCTCTTTTGCTCTCCCTATGAATATATCTATATCTTGACCATTGAGTTAAATGTGAAACGCAAGAATATGTGTGTTCTTATTCTCATTCATGCTTTATTTTTATTTCTACATAAGCATTGAGCGTGTTTTTATTAGACAGTAGATACTTAGTTTTGTTCGATGTTCGATGTTCGATGTTCGATCTGTATTGTTGTCTCTTTTGAGTAAAGCGTTTACCATTGAATACTTTTAGGCTATGCATTTAAAGCAGTAATTAAGTTGGACCATGTTTATTAAAAAAGATGAAAAGAGTCCACAACAAAACATTTAAATTTATTTTTTACCGCAAATAATTCCTTATGATTCAATTAGTATTTATAAGTATCTTCATTTAATTAACCTTTTTTAAATTATCAAATAGATTTTTCAGCATTGAAATGCTGCCTTTGTATTTTAAATATCTTATTGATGCAGCAAGGTAAACTTTGTGGAATAATAAATACAATATTCTATAACACTTCTGTTTCAGATGATTATGCAAATGAAACTAGTCATTAATATATAATTAAATTTCTTTAATTACTAAAATTGAATTGATTCTGAAAGTAAATTTCATCAGATGAAGTTTATGTGAAATTCTAGGTATCGGACTCAGTGGAATGTCCACATTTAGTTTCAATTTAATTTGATTGAAATCTACACTCAGAGCCAGCAAACAACTCTCTTGCAAACATATTGCATTTCAAATTGAATTAAATACTAAATTTGATTTGTGCTGTTTCCACGATTTTAAAGCTCAGAATTTAAACTAGATATTGCTGTGTTTGGTTTTCATTTGGAAATGAAAGTTATGTGTTGGTTTATGTGATTTTCACAGTTTGTCGCAATGAAGTGGCCAAAACTCACGTGCTGCATTCATTCATTCATAAAACAGAAGCCAGAGCGGAAATGCCGTCTTGTTGTCAATTATGGCTCATTGTCTATAATTATAATGGGACTCTAATGTGGCCAACGCCTTTCGAGCACTGTCCAATGAATCGATGACAAGGAAGACTGGTGATTAACTGTAATGGAAATGAATCACAAATCGTAATGTAGACAAAGATAACACAGCAAGAGAGAGAGCCAAAAGAGAGAGGTTTAAGAAACGGGAGAGCATTAAATAAACAATAGAATTTTGGAAACTGGCAACTTGCACAATACGCCGACCAACTAAAATCGACTAAAGACCTGGCCAACAAAATCTAGAGCGCCAAAAGGAATGCGTTATCAGTGCGTGGTGGGGTTTTAATGATAAGATAATAGAGTGAAGCATAAAACAGATAACGGCGACATTTCACAATCGAAAAAAACGTTGACAGGTGAGGCAGTTTACAGGTTTTGGCAACGCCCAGACTTCAGTCCTAACTGAGCGTGGCACCGAATCGAACGTATTTTCTGGCTTTAAAGGTTGGTTGGTAAACTGGTGAAGAAATAGTGTTCAGTGCGATAAGAATAAGAATGATAATAATGCTGATAAGCCTCATAAATTGATGATGTCATCAAGTGAAAAACTCTTCGATTGTGAAAAACACAAAGAAAATTCAACAATTCAAATGCTAAAATTAATTCTAGTGTTAATTGCATAATATGCATTCCTTTTTTTGTGTCATTTTTACAGTGAGCCACGCATAAATACGTAACGAAACGAATCAAAACGAATACGAATCAAATATATAATAGAATTAGGTGATAGAAGGCGAATAAAGTGAGAATGCGCTTTAAACTGTTTGTGGTTTGTGCGCTGGCCTGCGGCTTTATGGCCTATGTCCTGGCCAACGAGAATGTCTCAACGGAAGTGGAAGATCTATTGCCCGCGAATAAGGCACCCAAAATTGCACAAGCTGCCGAATTTGTCGAGATACCCGTGGATGTGCCCAAAAAGCAGCTGACACCCGCTGACAAAAAGGTTGAAAAAGTGTCTCCCCAAGTATCCGCATCAGCATCCGCACCAGCATCCGCACCCGCATCCGCACCAGTATCCGCACCTGTTGCAGCTAAACTGAGTCCGGAGGTCAAGCCAGTTGTGAAAACGGCGGTGACGCCACAGAAATTGATGCCTGTTGCCTCCAGTCGTGGCACTGATGACATTCTAACCGTTGCTGGCCTAAAGCCACAGCCAATGTCCGGTGCCATGGTTATGCCATTTGAATACCTTGGGGAGCTGTACGATGTGGATAACAGTGGCTACAATTGGGGTAAGTTGAAGAGTCGTGAATCAGTTCAAAAAATTACTCATACGCAGCGTTGACTGTTGACTGCGTTTGCTTATCTTATCAACAGTCGCTGCTTACCAATATTTGCTCGATAACTTGTTCGACTTTTGGCGACGCAATCGCAGCAGGTGTGTGTGTGTTCTCAACTCTCTCAACATACATACAACCATGATAAGATAAAGCACATAGTATTCTGGTATTAAAAGCTAACGATTGTTTTGTTTTTGCTTTCCAAACAAAACAAGTGACTGTCACTGAGAGCATTGAGCAGAGTTTTACAATCATTGGAAGTATTTAAGGCGGGTCTTTATTTAGTTAACGGGTTTTTATAGCATGCTTCCAATGTATGATTCAGTTTACAGCAATTGCGATACACGATAGTGAGCCTTGTAATCGAAATGAATGTTACGAGTACACAAAAATGGTATTCGTGAATGCATTAGTCAGTCCACTGATTACACACATTTATTAAATATGGTTATATAAAGGCCTGCAAATCAAATATTTTTTCTCTTTTCTTATCAGTCTATCGACATTCATATAAATCTTATATCCTTTCGCAATAATTAGTCAATATAAGCCTGAGTCATCGTTTTTTTAAGAATACTGAATTCTAAGAAATATATAAATATTTATCTCTGAGCTAAACATTGTGAGAAATTTTTAAGAATTCCAAGAGTTAAATTTATTTGAAATATTGTCTGAGCATTCACGGAAAAGATACAGACGGATCTGTTTTTTAAAACTCTTAAAATTTTGATTGAGTATTGGCTTTGATAACAACCAAACCAACCTGTAACCACAGAACTCTGTTTTTATTGTCACACAAAAAAATCAGGATTTTGGGATAAAATCAGTCTGATACGGTATTAAAAGTTCGGTAATTCCGGATTTTCGTGAAGCAAGAACGAAATATTTGATTCACATGCGATTCTAGATTCAAATGATTTTCTTTTCCGCGTAAATTTGTGTAGATTTATTTTTATTTTCATTTTGTTTTTTGCTCTTAAAGTTGGTCAAATTAGTTTTTCTTATGTTTCGGGACGGGTTTCTTAAACCTTTTAAACATTTTCATTGAGCATTGGCTTTTATAAAAACCAAACGATAAGTTGATTTTCTTCTTATTACAGAGATTTCAATATTCTGATATATTTTAAGACTAATAAACACTAGAAAGTGCGTTTTTTTTGAATAGTTAGTTAGAGATTGAAGAAAAAGTCAGAGATTTATCTTTTAAATTTCATTTTATTTATTGCTCTTAAAGTTGGTATAATTAAATTTTCTTATGTTAAACATGTCGTTAGGTTAATATATATGACTAATATAATAGTTAGGGTATCCTTGGGAGCTAGCACTAAATTAATAACTCAACCAGATAGAATGCTGAGTGTTCTTAATTGCATTCCTATGCACTCATTGAAATGCGTTGTTCGTATTCGGCAATGCGGAGTCGCACGGGAACCACCAGACTCAGATCCTCCATCATGGCATGGCGTTGTGGCTTCATTGTCGCATTCGCATTCGAGTTTTGGCGTGCGATGGTGGCCCGGGATTTCTCCATGGATGGCTTGCGGCGCAGTGAACATTTCCGTTGAATCTGGCCCGTTGTGGGCGGCTTCGCATTGGGCGTGGCAAACTGATGCTGATGCTGCACTGGATCCATGATTGGTGTGGCACTCAGACGTTTGGGTTTCGGTGGCGGCACTTGTCCGTTGGTTGCCGTGGATGCCACATTCATTGGCCGGCTTGAGCGTAACAGGGAAATGAAGCGATTGTTGTTGTTGTTACTGTTATGGTTTTGGCCAAAGCCTCGAGCGGACTCGTAGGTGTTGGTTAGTTTGTTAAAGAAGTTGATTTTGTCGCTAACACTGCGTGTGGTTTCATCGCCGTGGGTTTCGGGTTCGTGATTGGCACTGAATGTGCCATCTAGTTGGGCTGTTGTTGTTCCTGGTTGTTTTTGTTGTTCTTGTTGTTCCTCCACATCGGAGGCGTTGTTGCGCTTGGACATCTCCAGCACCTTTTCGCGCAGTTCCATGGACCAGCGCTTCTGCGACTTGTGCAATTGGGGACGCAGAGCCAAGGGCTTTGGACTGTTGACAACATCTGGATTGGTAATTGCCAATGCCAGTTCGCTGGTGAAGCGTGGTGTTCTGGCTTGTTGCTTGGCCAACGGCAATGGAGTCGAGGTAATGGCTGTCGTCGCTCCCGTCGCCATTTCCTCATCGATGTCCATTTCAAGCTCACTGAAGCTGGACGCGCTCAATGCCGGCACTGCTGCGGGCAATTTGTAGTTGTAGAATTGAAAATTGAACGTGCTTAAACTCATCTCGAGGTCCTTTCGCTCTGACGTTGCAAAACTGAATGTGTTGCCTTGGAAGGAGTCGACCAGCTTATATACGTAAAGCTGTCTACCTGCCACAATTTACCTGCGTCCCAGGTGATCAGGTAGTTTGTGGTGGCCTAAAAAGTTGCCCAGATTAATGCGATCATAAAATCCTTACCCTAAACTTGACTTGCCATCTCGATGCATTCCAAGAATTTTCGCAAAAAATAAATTGCAATTATTTCCAGTGAATTGCAACCCGAGCACGCGAATTTTGCGTATTTTCCGCGCACCAATTTTCCCGAATCGCGATGGGCTGGACCATAAATCAGTCAAAATGCCCGGGCAGCTCTGCGGCTAATCCTCCGTCCGTCCGACCGGACTGCTGTTACCGTCTGTTACCCAAAAAGGATTAGTGTGCCACGATAATATTTTATGGCCTGACAACTCTCAACACTGATTCATAAATAGATTATAAACTGAAAAACTGATCCACAATGCGACAGCTGGTTGGAAAAAAAAGCAACTGCAAAGATTTTTATTAGCCCTCAACTCTGTGCTGGATTTTAGGTATTCGCCACACTCGCCATGACAGTGAATCAACTGACTATTAATTAGCCAACAGCTGTCATCGACAATTATAGCGCATTATACACGACTCAGGCTCAGAAATCGCAATTGAAAAGCACTCTCAATACTTGCGTAATTGACGGCTAAAAGAGTTCAGTTCACTTTAATGGATAAAAAATGATGCCTCATTGCAAATTGATGCATTAATTGCCGGTTGGATGGACATGGAAACAATGCCATTGTCATGAGGCCTGTTAATGCAATATTAAGTACGTAATTAAATTATAATATTTCATTAAGTGGGATAATGCAGCACACAGAGTTGAGCTTTTAATTTTCATATTTCTAGATTTACTCAGCTTAAAGTAAAGTTATTTAATTGGCATTTATTTAATAAGCAGTCGACTCAATTTAAATGCTACTCAAATATTAAAGAGCTGCACAAAATGCTTTCAAAGTCGACTTCACTACTGTTCAGCACTTGTAAACAGTTTGCTTTAGTGTCGTTTTGGCGAACTATTTAACTGTAAAATAATAAAATATTAATGAAATTCCAGCTTAAAATATAAAAGATAAAATTTAAGGTATTTGGAAGTTGAACTTGCAGGAAAGTGTCTTAGCTAAATATTCTATTAAATAATGTTCAACAAATGAAGAAATATAATCAAGGGAAAACTAATTGAAGTAGTTGATATAATTTAGGCAATTGCTATCAAAAGAATTTGTATTGACTTTATATAAAAAATTCTTATATAAAAATAATTAGGTTGACTTCTCTATCTATAAAATCTATTAGGAAGTTAAGCACATAAATTAGAGACCCTATTCAAACAATTTCAAATATAGTATATCTTTGACATATTCCAACGACACCTTAAATCAGAAATTTTTTCAAAATCAAGAATCAAGGAATTTAAGAGCCTATTCAAAGTCAATATCTATATTTTAAATATGGAATTTCTTCAACTTATGCTAACGAGTTCTTAAACCACAAATCATGAGAGGCATTTCAAATGCAATTTGAATTGCAAACTTGCACTGTTTGTCTTTGGCCAAAATTAAGAGACGCTTGGTCAGCTTATATTGCCTTTATAAAGGCAACGCCACAAGCAGCAACAAAATGAAATTAGCACGGAAAATGTCTGGTAAAAAAAACGAAGAGAATGCAGGAAGCATACAAAAAAAAAGGAGAAGCAAAGGGAGCACACGGAAAATTGTAGCTGGCAAGTTAGCAAAACTGAAATGAATATTAACTGTGACCTTTAATAGCTAAGTGCACAAGCAGCCGGAGGGAGAGGCAGAGACAAGCAGAGAGAGAGAGAGAGAGAGAGAGAGAGAGAGAGAGAGAGAAAGCAGAGTGCGAAGTTGCACGGGGCAGCAGCAATTTTGTAAGTGAGTCAGCAGGAAGCTGCAACAACTAAAGATGGGCAGAAAAGTGGGAAGAAGGAGATAGAGAGAGAGAGAGAGGAGAAACGAAGACATGAGGCTGGCGAAGATTGCAGGGCAACTGCAAAGTTTTAAGTTTATGTGCATCCGGCCTAAATTGAAATGTTGGGGAATAAAATGTGTGGCGGCTTTTAGCTTTTTGCGGAATTGAAATGCGTAATCTCCGAGGATTAGGTGTTGAAATTGTGAAATGATTATAATTGCGCTTTGCCGTTGACTTGACTTGACTTGAATTTAATGTGTACTTATCGTTCGTTACGTGTTACGTGTGTGTGTGTGTGTTGCAGATCCCAACAACAATGTGGCGCCACCGGATACGCCCTCAACCGCAGCTGGTGGCTATACAATTACCCCCGCCCGTCTCGCCGAGCTGCGCAGCAATTTCATGTACTGGTTCTATGACAAGGACAACTATGGCGGCCGTGGCGACTATCAGTTCGACATTCATGCCTCGATGACGCAGCTGCACAAGAATCTGAACTTTCAGATGCCCTTCTACGGTTTCCGTTTCAACTACACGCGGGTAAGTCGACCTCAAACTCAAAAGATGAATTATCTTCTCGGATGACTCACTAAATATATCTTGCTTACAGTTGTCGCTTAATGGATACTTGGAGTTCTCAGATCCACCAGAGTATCTCACCTATCCATTGGTGTTTCCCATCAAGGACTGGCCCTATAAACGTGATCCCTCCTTCATGGGCATCTTCTTCAGCAAATGCCGTGTGGGCAGAATTTATCCCTCCGATCTCGACCAGCGCACGCCTGGCGTCTACTTCCGGTGAGTTGGATTCCGAGTATATATACATATATCCATTTGCTTCCGTCATGTGCTGCTCGTTTGCATTTATAATCACAATTATTGTTAGATTCCACAGTCATTTGCATATTTAAAATCACTTCAGGCAACATATACACATTCAAAACAGTTTTTCTCCTTTTTTTCCACTCCCAAGTTGCACACATTGTGCGCCATGTTTTCAATGGTCGGGCTCCATTTCCGCTTGCACATTGTGTGCATCGTCTGCTCGTTGTTATTGTTTCTGACTAGTTACTGTCATTTATTGGCGCAGCATTTTTGCATTGTTAGCACCACAGCCACCACCTGATTCTGGCCCTGACTCTGACTCTGGCTCTGGCTCTGGCTTTTTGGTATGCGCTTGGCTGTGTGCTGTTCCGCTATCTGCCTTCCATTTGTTACCCAGCGAGCTGTCAGTGTCGCTGATTTCAGCAACAGTCATTTATGCGTGCATCCATTTCAAAATGGCGCCGACACAGGCCACAGATATGCGGCAATAGAGATAGAAAGCTGGCTAGCTAAAACCCAAAAATGGCTAATTGCAAATGAAAAATGTGGACAAAATACCAGTATTGATTGCCATTTTATCATTATCATATAAATCGAAGCCCAACTTTAAATTGTGTCAAAATGTTCGGTAATCTTGAAGTTTCTTAATTCGAATACGAATAATTTGATATAATTACGCGTTTTCAGTTCCTTCTTCGGAAGTATTTTGATTAGAGCTAAATTAATGTTTTTCAGTAAACTAAATTGTTTTAGGATTTTTTGACTATTTAAACAATAATATCCTGAATATGTGCTTAAAGGATTCATTCTAAAAAACCTAAGCGATACTGTTTTCTTTTCCCCAAAATATAAATTAAAAGAACCTACAAGACTGTGATTTTATCATAGAAGTTCTCAGTTATCATTTTGTTTTCTTTACAACATAAAATCCCAACTTTAGGCTGACATTAAATAAATCAAAGTCTTGATATAAAGTAAGAATACTAGCTAGTTTAGTGAGTCAAATAAATGCCTATGAGCATCGCCTGCATCACTGCTGGCACCTGATATCGATGTCAGCTCAAACCCATCACGTATACGAGCCAATTTCATTATGTCGACGCCATCGGGGACTTTGGTTGTGACTCTGGTTGAAGCTCAGGTTTTTGGCTCAGTCTATTGCATTTTTCATGGCCATTAAAGTGGAGCATCGTTGTCAAATTGGAAACCGAATTCCACGTCTGCTCATCTCCATTGTTTTGGGTTGTTACGATATAGGTGCATGTATTACATAAAGCTCATTTGATATTTCGTTTTTACTAATTTCGGAATAATTAAATTCACTTGTGACTGCACATTTCCTAAAACTTTTCATGGCACATGCACAGAATTATGCTATCAACTTTACTTTTGCTGTTTATGCAAATGAATATTCAGTTTTGTATGGTTTTGTTTGCCACAAATACTCTTTCAACTTTTTGGAGCCCCTAGCTTTGTATTGTAATGACCAAAAATTAAACAGAGAAAGAGAAAGGGGAAAAAGAGGTATAAATTGCATTAATTAGTCGCATTCACTTAAAGTTGGTCCAGGACATTGCTATTTGTAGTCTTTATATGGCACTTTTCTTTTGACTCTCATTTGCTGTAAGCTTGAGAGCATTTAACACATTGAAAACAAGAAAAATTTCAACCCTTTGTGGCATGATTTATTGGCTTATGTTTCCCCAAAGTGATAAAAAAACACAGAGAGCCCATAAATAACTTTGAAATGTTGTGACGGTCATAGTCTGTATAGTCTGATTTAGAGTAATTGTTTTGACAAAATAGAAAATTTACATAATACTTTTTTTTTCTTAAATATGAAAAATAAAATATGTGATACTTTTTTATTTTGTTAAAATGTTTATTTTTTAATCTAATGAAAAATTTATTGCAAAGAGCTTTCAACAATTTTGTAGCCCACGCCAGCAACTCTAGCTTCGCATTTCCGCGAGTTGTTGTCAAGCTCCCACTTGGCCAAGTGGATGTCCAGTGGACGACAAATTGGTGCGACAAAGCAATTAACGGACTGTAAATCGCATTTGTGAAGAGTGAAAAACACTCAGAAATAAAAGTGAAAAGTGCAAAGCGGCAAATATGACAATGGGAGTAGCCACGGCACGTTCATAGTTCATAGCACTCGCTTAGATGTCGAACAATATGTCAAACTAGCAGTTGAAATGTTTAAAGGGCAACGAATTCGAGGTTTGGGATTTGAGTTTGGCCAGTTGCTTTGTTGGGTTTGGACGGGTTCACATTCTGACATTTAATTGTCTTGGCAAAAATGCTGGTCGAAACTTTGATGTGTGTGTGTGTGAGGGCGGCCATCGGTTGGAATTTAATTTAAATAACTTTGCATGAAGAGCAGCAGGAGAATTCACCAAGCAGCGCAACAGCGAACGTTGTAATGGAAGCTGTGTAAATTCCAGTTGCCTTACAGCATTTACCCCCTTTCAACACATACTATGTACTACATACCCACATAAATTTAATTACACGCTTATTGTTAACACTGCGTACAGGATTAGCTGATGTGCTAAAGCGGGGAAATTTGATTGGCAGCTGCATTACGCATACGCCACGTAAGTCCTCTTATGTCAGCTTGACCATTAAAATTCGTAATTAACGCGTGATTAATTACACACTCTGCTAAAATAATATAGTTCCTAAAAGCATTAAATAAGTCGAAAATTATACGCCTCTTTACTCCAGTTAACACCATATATATATCATACATATGTATACTGAATGAATCAATTGAATATTCGGACTACATTCTGTTAATTATATTATGTTAATGTTAATATTGAACAGTTTCTGTTAAGTGCATAGTCAGCGATATGGTCGTATAGTTCGATAAATCAGTATGGTCAATAAGTTAGTATTTTTGCAGTAGATTATGCTAGCTACATTCTGTTAATTACATTATGTTAAATATATTATAGGTAAGTTTCTGTTAAGAGCATTGTCAATGCTAACAAATCATATCATTTTAAATTAAAGCGTTCATTGGAGAAAGAGCTTTATTTATCTCCTTTAAGTTCATGCATTTGTTACACATTGAGTGATAAATTAAAGGGCATCCACTCTGTTAGGGTATGCAAAAATTATTGCCTTTGCTGGCAAAACTTCCTCGAAAGTGTTTGTTAAGCGTTCAAGTGTGTAAATCAGCGGCGTTGAGCTTTTAATTGTTGTTTGCCAAGGGCAAACGGAACAACAGAGAGAGAGAGAGAGAATTTCAGAAGTGGGCGTGGGAGCAACCGTAATGGGCGTGGCGTAATTAAAACATTATGTTGCTGGGCATTGCACGTTTATTCCACAATTAAACTGGCCAACTGGCCGACTGTGGATCCAACATGCAGCCTTATGATAAGTCTGTCCCTCTGTCTGCAGTTAAACTCTCTCTCTTTGGGCTTATTCAGTTTTGCATCTATTTAAATTTTCATGCTAACACTTAAGTTGATCAACTTTCAACAAACTTTATCTCCATCTCAATCTCTCAGCTGTTGGCCTATTTTGTTGAACTATTTTCTTTTACGATTGCAATTCTCTTTTGGCCCAAGTCGAAGTATTTCTGCAGCGTATATGCAATTTTCGCCATTTTCTTTAAGTATGGCCATTGTTTCACTTTCATGTACACACACAGAGAGAAAGATGAAATTGGGCCAAAAAAGTAAAAGAAAAGTTAGACAGAGACGAGTCGACGACGACGAGAACAAAAGAGGATGTCGGGACTGTTTCATGCAAAACTGTGAAAAAGGCATTTTAACCCAAAATGCAGACAAAACTGTGTGGCGGTCGCGGCGGTGACGACGGCGCCCGAATGTATGCAATAAAGTACATAATGGCGTAGTTCAAGAGCTGGCATGCCAGCGGGAAGGGAGGGGGAGGAGGTGAAATACAGTGGCAATGGAGGTGGTTTGCCTGAAAGAGTCGCTGGTTGACGACTCGCAAAACGAGCAGCCCGACGTGTTTATATATGAGCCTTGCGAATTTCCATTACTTTTGTTACTCTCTGTCTCTGTGTGACTGTGTGTGTTCTGTATGTGTGTATGTGTGTGAGTGTATGTATATTTAGCTTTCAGCTTACTTTTCACGTGGAACTCGTTCTGGGCTGATTTTGGCTGCTGCGCGCGCATTTGTAGGCTGTGTGACAATTTTTCCTTTTATTATTTTTCTGTCTTTTTTTTTTGTCTATTTTGGCTTGAATGTCAATTGCAGACATTTAAAGTTTCATGGCAAAGGCAGCTGAGTATTGAGCTCAGGTGGTGGGTGGGGTGCAAAACAAATGATAAACTATCCAAATGCATGTGCATGTGACTTATCTGTGTGTGTGTGTGTGTTTGTGTGTGCTCAGTTGTCTCTTTGTGGCATGAGGTTTTTACTATGTGGTTTTTGTGTCTTTTTCTTACATATAAACTTATACCCAGCAAATAAAATAAAGGAAAAGCAAGGCTAATAGCTAAAAGTTATAAATTCTTCTACCTTTTTTTTTAAATTCTATTGATTCAACCACGTCCGGAACTCAGAAAAGCAGCTGCCTTTTCAAGACAGTTTGCATTTCATATTTGCAGGGTATATTCTAGTCAAACACATACATATTCATGTGCAATTTGTTTGTGCTGTATGGTTTCAATTTTAACATCCTGCTGGTACTTTTTGCGGTCTTATGGGTTGGCCTTTTTTGGCTGTTGGCTGTTGGTTGTTGGCTAACAATGTCGACAGCATGTGTTTTCAGTCAGTTGAGACTAAAATGCAATTTATTTTCGATTGCCAGCTGCTGTCAGTTATAATTTATGAGGGCCCTAATTGCATCAAAATCCATACTAGGCAAAGGAGGTGTTCCAGTTAAATAGACTGAGAGACTGACAGTCAGACTGACAGACAGACAAGTATTCGTACTCGTATATTCACTTTACAATATAATATGATGCCAATTTGTATATTATAAGCATTTATTGCAATTTACTTGCCATGCGTTTTGCGCGTTGAATTGTAAATAAATAAATGTTGCTCATACGCCACATGGAACAGCACAGCTGTGTGATAAATGCGCACATTCATGAATGTTCATGAATATATGCTCAGAATGTTGCCCAGTTGCTGTTCACTTTGACTGGCTGCTGTGTTTGCTTTACTCGTATTCGTAGTTTTTACCCATTGGAATGAATAAATAAATTGTTGGCTGGTTGCATAAATGCAAATATCGCATACACATTTATCAATGTTGCAACTTTCATTCAACACATGCTGCACAAACAGCAAACAATTCGATTTTTTCTCCATTCGCTTCGTTTGCCATAAATATTTGCAATTTCCTTTAATTGCAATCATTTTTTGTTTGTTAGCTTTTCCCTCTTTTGTGAGGGAAAAGTCTCAAATACCTGCAAATGAAACAACATGTATATTTCAGTTTCATCATCAATTATTCAATGCAATCATTATTATAAATAATTAAGATTGAAGGCTAGAAATAAAACCCTTAGTTAGTTAAAGCAATTAAGAAATTTTGTCTTACTTCAATTTCTGAAAATTTATAAATTGCTGAGTTACAATTGATACAAAGTATTCTCAGAAAAGGAATGTATTTCAATTGAATCCTTTATTGTTTTTCTATTTGTCTTCTGAAACTAAAAATTACTTCATGTACATACAATAATTTGCAAGACTTAAATTGAGGAAAAGCAACGAATGAAAGAACGGGAAAATTCCTTTTACATGTGGCATTGAATAATGAATAATTAAAGCACATAAATCATGCGCCACGTTGCCAGAAACCACTTGAAAGTGTGCGCACAGAGAGAAAGAGAGAGAAGAAGGAAGAGAGAACAGCGAAAAATACAGAAAAAATCTGTATTAAATTATGGAAAAAAGTATTTAAAAATCAGCAGACTGATTTATATGCCAAACATCACATGCATTTATCTTCATACAGAGAACTGTGATGTCTTAGAACATGACCTGCCATTGATTTGATTTTTACATTAGACACATACTCGTACTCAAACTCATCTGAATTCGTTATCTGCATACTTACAGCGTCGTACGTGATCTGATGGGACGCACCGACCGCTTCGGAGTGGAGGTGAGGGAGCGCACCATGTGGGACATACGAACTGGAGTTGTTGGAGCTGATACATTTGTGCCCAAGCACGTGGTGATCGCCACCTGGAAGAACGTCTCCTTTGCCGGCGGCATTGACAACTCTCTCTTTACGGTAAGTTGGCGAACTGACTGCAGTGGCTTAAACTTATGACTCATTTTCATACAGACAAACACCTTTCAAATGGTTCTTGCCACCGATGAGGTCTACACTTATGCCATCTGGAACTATGCGGTGCTTAATTGGTTGTCCCACACTGAAGCTGGCGGTGATACCACCAAGGGTGAGGGCGGCACTCCGGCATATGTAAGTAATAACTTTTGATATCTATGCGAGGTAGTCGACGCACTTAATTAAACACTCGACACAAAAGCAAATTCACTTACACTCTCACACAACCACATAACATACATTTAAGTTTGTTGAGCACAAAGCACGCGAATCACAAGAAACGACGACGCCATTTCCATTAATGGTTGCCACGCAATGCAAAAGTTTCCATTGCTTTTCACAGTTTCACTTTTCGAATCAGTTTTCAGTATGTTCGCATTTAATGCATTAGTTGTATGTTATAATTTGTGTTGCAAACTGAAAATTAACTCAACGTGATGCAATGCCATTTTCGTGTTTTTCCCTCTTATGTGGGGCAGTTGACGGGATATATTCCTTAAAAATTAAATAACAAATATTAAATAATAAATAATAAAATAATAATAAAAAAATAGCTGACACACTTATCTTAACTCAAAGAGTAGCTGCGATTATAATATAAGTACATTTATTATTTTATTTGGTTTATTAATACACATTATTCCTTCATTCTACAAAAGTAGTTATATGTTATTGAAAATTATTATTTGAATATTTTCCTCTATTTCGTAGTCTTTCATAATTTCAATTCATTAAATCATCAATTCTTTGTTAGGTGACTAATTTTGAATGATATGCAATTGTTATTTAAATATTTTTCTCCCTATTAATTAGTCTTTTATAATTCAATTACATAAAATTCGCTTTCGCAAATTTGTATTTATTGATTTTATATTTTGTGCTAACTGTCCTCACAAACGATTAGTATAAACCAGGGACCGTAATCATTATGAGTTTTATTATAAAAATTACATAGTAATGATTATTTAAAGATTTTTAAGGATTTTCTTCAAAGATAATGATTAAATTTGAGCGAAAAAAATAAAACTCACAAGTAATCATTTTTTGTGATTTTTATTTTTTCGTTCAAAATAAAACTCACTTTTAAAAAAGATTACGTAATCATTTTAAAGATTTGTTATTGCGTTTTATGGGTCCTCTGGGTTTCTTTTAAAGGGATATGCAAAGATACTCTGTGAAAATCCATTGATTTTTTAATGTGAAAAAGGTTCAATAATCATTATTATCGGTGCCTGGTATAAACAAATACAGGGTATCCTGCAGTTGAGTTAACTTAAAACTACAAACTTATATTAATTAGCAAACCAGTTAGAACTTTTCCTACACGATTCCAAATTGTTGTGCAAATTAACTTTGCAATTTATAACATTTGGTCAAAAGTTGCAAATTGCACAAGCCGGACACTTGTTTATAATTTAATTAAAATTCAAATTATAACCGCATGCAATTGGATATATAGCGAGAGAGAGAGAGAGATAGAGAAAAAGAGAGAGTGAGTAAATAGAGATTGTGTTATTATTTATTTGTGTTTTATTTGCAGGTTGGTTTCAATGCTGGCAACGGAACTCAGGCCTATGAGTATAAGCCATACAGCCAGAACATGGTAATACGCGACTTGGCCAACAGGGGATGGGGCAATGGATTCCCAGGCAGACATATTTTCCGCATTGACGAGCAAATTCTGATTGGCTCTTGTAACAAGGATATAGGTGCGTATACGTGATTTACAAATCGAACTGAATTTATTTCTAAATTACTGCCACTTTTAACCGATAGATGCCGCTTTGCTGCCACTGACATTTGCCCCGGAGTCTGGCAACATGTTGGGCGGTCAGGTTGTCAACATAACCGGGCCCTGTTTCGATCCGAATATCCGTGTGACTTGTCACTTTGATACGGAATCTGTGCTGGGCACGTATGTGGATAGGAATCGCGTGATCTGCGTCCAGCCGTTCCTCAAGGCGGAGGGCTACATCCGCTTCCAGATCTCGGTGGGCACACAGCGGTTCAAATGGCGTGGCAAGTACTTTGTGGAGACACCGGCAGCGGCCACCGAGAAGATCTTCTTTGCCACCGATGATGTGCACAAGCGGAACCCGAAAGAGATTCGCATTACGTGGAGTGCCTTCAATTTGACCTCCAATTCGAATGCCAATGTCATGATTTCACTGTGGGGCTATCGCGAAACGAAAATCGAACCCCAACTGGAATATATTGATGTCATCGAGGCCAGTTACACCAACACGGGCAGCTATGTGATCACGCCCTCCAATTACCTCACTCGCCACAACATCAACAATGACATGCAGTTTGGCTTCCTGCAGATCAATCTGACCCAGCCCGAACAATACTCCGGCCTGGCGCTCAGTCCGTAAGTGCTGCACTAAGTGCTGATGTTATCCATTATACGCCACGTTGTCCACACTCCACTGTCCACTGTTTATTATGCTTTAATTGACTTTTAGTTGTATCAGCTGCCTTTGCCCCTTGTGTCGTTCATATTTTTATTCAATTTGCAACAGCAATTTCCAAAGAGCTGCCTGTGTCAGCTCTATATTATAGATAGACCTTGCTGCCTTGGGGACCAATCAGTTTGGCCATGACTCCGTAGGACGACAGTCTGTAATTACAGGCAATGGCTAATCAATAGCTTAGCGAAATGTGCTTTCGATGGCCACAGTCACTTGCCATTTGACTGAAAGTGTTGCGACGTTGTTATCTCAACATTCTGCCTCATTTGCATAGATTGGCTGAAACCCTTTTCTTAATTTACTACCCTGTACCTGCAAAAACAAACTCAAGCTGATACTATAAATTGTTGCCAATGCTTAAGACACGTTAAATTATAATAACTTTACTGAATTACCACTTAAGCTAAAATTTATCCTCTCATTTATACCTTGTTTTAGTACAGCGCAGGGTATTTTCTAGTGGAGCATTTTTGCTTGTTCATTTTGAACTGCGCTTTGTAATTATTTCGCACTTAAACTAAAAGTATTTCTAGCTGCTGAATTCTCATAAAGGACAGCTATAAAAAAATTACAACAACCAGCTGAGAAAATTCTCACTCGAAATGCAATAAAAATACTGCGAATAATTGAAATAGCTCGAAATATTTTTACTGTATAATCGAGTTTGCTGAATTTTTAATGATTATTTTCGCAGACTTTTGCTAAGTTTTATATATTTAATGCTGGAATTTAAATTCGCAGCGAATTTCTTTGTATTCTTTTTTTTGAGGAAATTGGTACAATCGGCAGCTGTGTTTTTAGCAGGCTAAAATTCGAATGCTTGGGATTTGAGTTTATTATACCTTTGGGTGTCGTTACTTTTACTTTGGACCACGTGGCTTGTACCAATATAAAATACGCCAGTATTTTAGTATTTAATTTGTCTTTAATGAGAAATAGGAGTACTTGTTAAATTAAATTCTTTAGAAAATATTGATCCCCCAAAAAAACCTCTTTACGCGGTAAAAGTCTAGTGACGAAAACATTTCCATGCCGCAAAATTTCTGATATCCAATTTTGTGACGAAATATATTAAATTTTTTATATATGTTAATTTATTATATACTAGGGGGCTCCGCCCCCTTCTTGCTTCGCTCGCCAACCCCCGCTCGTTTATTATATATGCCTAAAAAAAAATTAATATACATACAAAGTAAAAAAAAAATATTGGCATTCGGCACTGCGCAAAAAGTTATTTTTTAGGTGCAAAGAAGCTGAAGCTTTTTGCGCAAAGTGCCGAATGCCAATTTTTACTTTGTATGTATATTAATTTTTTCACCTTTCCAACGACATATTGAACATATCTGTAGCTTCTATCGTTTGGATGCTATGGGGGCTTTAAGGTTGGCAGTTTTTAGCGATTTCCCACTAAACTAGCAATTTTCGAAAAAGTCGTAGAACAAACGTTTCTAGATTTTTGAACAGGAACAAGTCCTCATTCAAACATTTAAGCTAAATCAACGACTTGATACAAACAAACAAACAGACAAACAGACAAACTGACTTTTCATCTCATTTTCGGAAAGCGACTAAAAATTTTAATTTTGCTGATTGAGGTGGCATTCGACGCGCATTTTTATGAGAAATATTAAAAAATTAAAAAAGTTGACCAAAAGGCTCCAGCGGCCCCATTAGCTCCAATCATTTAAATTTTGCCCCTCCCACTTACACCTGTTTATCTCACGAACCAGGTGAGTTTCCAAAAGTCTTGGTATGCACATTTGTAAGTTAAATTGATACCTTTCGATCGGTATATAACTCGACCTGATCGGACAGTCATAGCAAATTTTCCATTCTTCCTGTGTATATATGCTAGTCGCCTTCGCACCCTTCGTGCTGCTTTCGTCACTAGCGCGGACTGCCGTCCGCAGTCCGCTGACATGGCGTAGGATTATTGTCAATAGATAAATTAACTAGAGTTTTTCTTGTTCTTGCCTAAATTTTATAGAGTCCTTTGGTCACGTCCTATTCCATTGGCCTGGTATATGGCGCCTCAGTGGGAGCAGAAACATGGCAAACGCTGGCCACGAGCTCTATGTGATAATTGGATACGCGCCGACCGATTCCTCAGGTAAGTGAAGACTTTGGATAAAGGCAAAGCTGCCGGCTGTGCAAACTATTGATCTAGTTTTAAAAATAAATGTAAGAAAATCAAAACAAAAGTCTAGCTGTCGGGATATTAATAATCAAAAATCGAGTTGTCGATACATCACAAATGTTAATGATTAACATGCGTATATCTTCATTTGTAATAGATATGAATGTTACGGCTCTTTAAAAACATTTTTTGTACTACTTATATGAACACTTAACATATCTAATCCAATTTATCGATCACGTTTTAAAATGAATTGCTTAAATCGTAATCAAAAATCGATTTGTCGATATATCGGCAATAAATTACTTATCTGAATAATGATATTTTGTATGATACAGAAACTTTGCTGCCGACCTGCCGCTGTGTCCCTGCACCCTGGAACAGGCTGTGCTGGACGAGGGTCGCTTCCGGCCGGATCGTGAGTGCGACAAGGACTCGAATCCCAGTTGCCTGCGTCATCGTGGCGCCATCCATTGTGTGGTCAGCGGAACGCCAGTGTAAGCATTCAATCGGAATATCACTTGAATCTTTGATGTCTATTCATATTCATATCCATCCATTATCTTCTGGTGTAGTGCGCAGGGTGCTGAGCAGCAGTGTTGTTATGATCGCTACGGTTTCCTGATGCTGACCTATGATCAGATGTGGGGCTCGCGTCCACGTCGTATCCACAACCTGGGCAAGATGCCGTGGAATGAGGCCAGCAAGGTGCCCTCGTTGTCCATGTGGTTCCACGACATGCGTCCCTTCTACTCCTGCTGCTTCTGGCAGGAGGAACAGGCGGTGGGCTGTGAAACCTATCGCTTCGAGCGTCGTCCCTCACAAGATTGTGTCGCCTATCAGGCACCGGGTATTGCCGGCGTCTTTGGTGATCCCCATTTGATAACCTTCGATGGCAGTGCCTATACCTTCAATGGACTCGGTGAGTTTGTCTTGACACGAAGCACAGATCAGAGCGAACGCTTCGAGGTCCAGGGACGCTTCGAGCAGCTTCCTCCGAATTACTACGGCCAGGTGATGGCCACCCAACTAACGGCAGTGGCCATGAGGGGCAATACCACCACCACAATTGAGGTGCGTCTGCGTCCCCTTCACGCTCGTTGGCGCTATCGTCTCGATGTCCTGGCCGATGGACGCAAGGTTTACTTTGATCGCGAGAGCTTGAAGTTCCAGCACTTTGATGGAGTAACGGTATACACTCCCACCACCCTGCTGAATCAGTCCCAGGTTGTGGTGCAGTTCGATGCCGGCGTTGGCGTGGAGATTGTCGAGAACGAGGGCTTCATGACGGGTCGCGTTTTCCTGCCCTGGAAGTTTATTAACAAAACGGCTGGACTGTTTGGCAATTGGAGCTTCAATCCGATGGATGACTTCACGCTGCCCAATGGCCAGGTGGCCTCCATCAATCTCAATGATCAGCGCAGCCTGTACAACAACTTTGGCCTCAAATGGATGCTCACGGATCGCGATGTGCCCAAGGTGGGTGCGGCTCTGTTCACGCGGGAATTCGGTCGCATGGCCAGCTACTATTCGAATGCCTCCTTCCTGCCCAACTTTGTGATGGATCCCGCCGACTTCCTGCCCTCCAATCGCAGCTACGATCTGGAGCGTGCCGAGGAACTGTGCGGCGAGTGTTCACAGTGTCAATACGATTATGCGATGACTCTCAATCGGGATCTGGCGCACTTCACCAAGAACTACTACGACAGTTTGGTCAATATGCAGGCGGAGAATGCCCAGTGAGTAGCTGACAATTTATTCATTATTAAATATTTCTTATTTATTTTATGTTATTTTTTATTTATCAATTACTTTCAATACATTTATCGTCAACTAAACGGAAAGCAGCTTACAAGAGTTAGAAAATATTTTGAAAAAAAAATGATTAGAAAGTCAGTTTTACGATTTAAAAACATTTTAAAAAAATTTCAGCTTAAAGCATAGTACTCAAACTCAAAAAAAGGCCTGGCGTAAACCCAAACTCCATATAAAAAAAACGCTGGCGTAAGGGGAAGAAGAAGAACTTGACATTTAGCTACGCTCGGGTGTCCGCAAACTAAATAAATTAACAGAGCTGTTACAGAAAGCTGTTACAGCTGACAGGCCCAGCGAAACATCAAACTGTTTAGAGCAGTGGTCGGCACCAACACAGTCATATGTTTGCATTGCGTTAGTGTGCATTTTTGTTCGCCTAACAGCGGAATAACAGCGACGTTAACAGAAGCAAATCGTAGTAGTGTGTCGTACGTGAGTGTACATGAGCGGCAGCGCAGTCGCCACGAAAATTTCCTATCCCTTCAGACACATTCACAAAGGAATGTCAAAAGAATCATTAGGGAATGTTTCCCTATGCTTAAGGAATCCATAGGGATTTTGTATGAAATTCCTTAGGGACTTTAACATTGCGAAGTCCTACGATTGAGGAAAAGGGAACTCTCCATAGAGATTCCCTTACGTTTCCCGTTAGGGAAACCTTGGGGAACTCTGCCGAGAATTCCGCAATGATTCCCTAACGATTCTTTTGCCATTTTCGTTAGGGAATCTCCCAGGAATTTTCTGAAAATTCCTCAATGATTCCCTAACGTTAAAAAATTAATAAAAATTAAAAAAATTTAAAAAAATTAAAAAAATTATTCTTTTAATTATATATTTTTATTTAAAATATTTTTTTTTTTACATTTATAAGTTAATTTATTATTAGTTTTTAATGCCCAATATACGCAGTTTATCCTGCCAAGTAGATGCAGCTCCCACCATATGCCATTGACCACTGCCCTCAGAGAAATCCCAGACGAAGCTCCTTGCATGCTTCCAAGATCAATTCATATTCTATATAAGAAAATAAATGCGTTAGTTTTCTTATTTTAAAAATTAATAAATTATATTATAAAATACTTACGATTTGTTTTAGCAGTAGCAGCAGCCGGCAGCGACATTGTCAAATTTTTTCCTATTCTTTTTTTCTTTGACACGTGCGCTTGCTGCGTTTTGTTGCATCAATTTTGTCTTGCTGCCAGCTGCAACGTTCGAAGTTCGACGTTTGTTCGACAGAGACGGAAACACAAAAAGCGAACAGAAACAGCCTCTGCTTCCGTCGCACAATTTTGGTTGACGTCAACGCCGAACCAAAACTTGCACGATAGAGAGGGAAAGAAACAAGAAGAAACGAACAGAAACAGCCTCTGCCTGCGTCGCTTAAGCAGCGCACGCACGACGTGCATTTTTTTTGGACGTCGGCACGCAACGAAACAAGAAAAACGAATAGAAACAAACGAAAACTAACTCTGCCTGCGTCGCTCGAGCAGCGGCCGGTCGACGCTGGCAGAATTATATGAAAAATAACAACAAAATGTCAAAAAATAACAACAACATCAGGCGGCCGCAAAGGAAAAGGAATTTTATTTCTGAAGGGATGAGATCGAGATAGGGCCGTGCCGATAGCTGGTTTAGAGTTTCGCTGGGTATATCTATCTCGCTCACTCACATAAATTCAAAAAAATGGCTGGAACTTCGACGAAAAACAGCGACGTTGACAATAACGACGACAATATTAATGAATTATAAGCAAGAACGAAAACTAATATTGTTTTTATAGACATAAACCAAAGACTTTGCATTTTTTCATTAATATAGAGGGAAAATCCACGTAAAAAGTTCAAAAGCGATGTGTGCACCCAATACCCGCTGTGCTTGCGTGCCATCGCATATTTCTCCTCTATTAACTTTAATTTGCATTTTTCAATGCCTATTCTCTCCTCTTTTATCCAAATCAGTTCTGCATGTTCATATTTAAAATCAACCGCTGTTGACGCATAGAGTTACCACTCAACTTTTTGTTATTTTCCGTGTTGCATTGGCAACTCTGGCTTTACGCTCGTCGACAGCTAAATATTGAGCACTTTACGCCGCGTAAAATTTAGTTAGCTTGAGTACTAAGCTAAAAGCTAAAAAAATTAAAAGTCAATTAAAATTATTCTGCTACATTCAAGATTTGTTTCAAGTATAACAAAATGCCAATTAGATCAATAAGTATAAGTCTTGTTTTAAGAAGATACCCTGAAAAATGTGAAAAACAAAGAAAAAGTTAATCGAAGAAAAGAGACATAGAAATCAATAGTAAGATAGACTAATAGGATAAAAGAGAGAACTGATAGGGAAAAATAGAAATTTCAGACCCGTTTTGGCGAAAATGCAGCAGCTGGCCCTGCAAATTTATTTATTCAGAACATTTTTTAAAAATGAAGTAATAGAAGGAACTTTACAGAAAGTTAATAGAGAGTTCTGTAAAGAAAATGTGACAAAAAGAAATATGTTCAGGCCTGTGCCAGTTTTTACTTTTTCTTTTCAGCATTTTGTGATATGCATTTATTCACTTTGAATTTAGATCAGGGACCGTAATCATTATAAGTTATATTATAAAAATTACATCATAATGATTATATTTTAATTTTTAATTTTTTTCCTTAATGATGATCATTATTTTTGAGTAATTTTATAAAAATCAAAAATAATCATTATGAATGAGTTTTATTTTTTTCGCTTAAAATAAAACTCAAAAGTAATTTACGGCTTCTGTGTTAAGATTTTTACCAATATTACTTTATATCCCTATAAAGGGACACCATAGCTACCTCCCAGCATTATCTTTTTTTTTATCGGAGTACGGTAACCCATTCAAACTTGCATCAAAACATCGAAAAATGTATAATCAGTGTAAAAACACTGAACGACGATTTCGCGATTCGTCTCTATTTTAAAAAATTCGTCAAAATTAAAGCTATTTTTTGGCCAAAAAATGTTTTTCCTTAAACCTATATTTTTCATTAACAGAAAATATACAACTTATTTAATTAAACCTGTATTAAAATTGTATTAAAATATGTTTTACATTTTCTGCTTATAAAAATACAGGTTCAAGGACGATAAAAATTCCCTTTAGGCCAAAATTATAATTAATTCTAATTAAGTTTTAAGGATATAGCTTGATATAATCGAATCGCAAAATCGTCGTTCCAAGGATGAAAATTATGTTTAAAGGACATTTCGTCCTTTGGTTCTAAGGAATTATAAAAGTCCTGGTCCTAACAAAAGTATTGACACCAAGTTTGTCAGGATCAGACCATAAAAACCCAAGATATGAATTTTCAATAAAATGAATTTTTCAACTCAAAAGCGCGGACCAGGAATTCATTTTAGAACTATAGTTTCTTGGTGAAAACATCTTAGAATTGACCATAGATTACGAAAATGGGTTACCATTTTTTTAATTTTTCGGACCCATCCAAATCGATTCACTCTACTATAGATTTTTCGATTTTGTTTCATGTTTTATGCAAGTTTGAATGGGTTACCGTACTCCGATAAAAAAAAAAGATAATGCTGGGAGGTAGCTATGGTGTCCCTTTATAGGGATATAAAGTAATATTGGTAAAAATCTTAACACAGAAGCCGTAAATTACTTTTGAGTTTTATTTTAAGCGAAAAAAATAAAACTCATTCATAATGATTATTTTTGATTTTTATAAAATTACTCAAAAATAATGATTACCATTAAGTGAAAAAGTAAAAATCATAAAAATAAAAATCATGGTGGAAACACAAAGATTGTAAAATAATAAACATTTTGGTGCAAACCATTATTTTCTAGGTCTTTTATAAGTGTTTGATTTTTTTATTTAAAAAAAAAATAAATAATCATTATTTGCAGTCCCTGATTTAGATTAAGTGTTTGAAAATGATCGTTTTTTTGCTTTATCGGACTTAAACAACACATGAACTCAAAGTAATATCAATCCGCCGAAATGGTATTAGAGCAGCTTAAAGAAATTCGATTTCGACAAATCTTATCGAAAGTGAAATTCGGAACAGGCCTGATTATAATTTTATCAAAGATAAGCTACTAATCCTCGACTTCTTCGACTCCTTTCAGACGCGTGGTATCCTGCGGTGTGCTGCAAACTCCGCGATTTGGTCGCAAGCTGAGCTTTGATTTCATGCCCGGAGCAAAGGTGGCATTTGAGTGCAATGAGGGATTCATTTTGGTGGGCGATCAGCGTCGTGAATGCCTCTCGAATGGTCTGTGGAACTTACCAGAATATGGCTATACCGAGTGTCTGCGTAAGTTTGAATCTTAGTTTTAATGTGTTCTTGTGTCCTTTTGCCCGCTTTGCTCACCGTCAGCCTGTGTGCTGCTGTTGACCTCTCTTTGACCTCCTCCTCCTCGTACAGGTGAAGTGTATTACACGCGTCGGGTCGCTTTCATAGCAATTGGCATTATCATACTCGTTATATGCCCATTGATGCTGTGCATCGTTTGCGGCGTCTATCGCTATCGTCAGAAACAGCTGAAGGAGGATCCCCATTGGCAGATGCCCGTTTTGCCCCGTTCCCGTGCGGGCTCGACTCGCAATTTGCGCACGCTGAACTATGACCCCGAGGACGATAGCGATACCGATGCGAGCACGCTGAAAAAAAGTAGGTCCTACGATAAAGTATATCGCACGAACGAACCATTACCCGGCAAACCGCAAATTGATTTTCCAGCTAAGAAATGGGATCTGGAGGAGAACGATGAGGATGTGACATCATCGGAAGGTAGTGATAATAGAACTAGCACAAAACTTGCCAAGGACATTTCCTACATTAATCAAACTAACTCCGTTGCCCACGCAACAGGTGAGAAACCGAAGCAATCCGGCCGTCGCTCCCTCCGCTCTGGCTCCACCAACGAACTGAATCACGAGGCCGACCATGCTGAGGACGATGATTTCGATGAGGGCGATGTACACACGGGCACACTCCATCCAGCCGGCTACCATCATCCGTTGTCGCCGGAGGAGGCCGACCAGCTGCATCGGGAGCAATATAGCCCCACGTTCAGTGGCGTCGACAGTCGCACCAGCGCCGCCAGCTCCTTTAACTACAACCCTCAGCAGGCAGCGGGTCAGAATCGCTTTGGAGGCGTCCCAGTGTTGCCCAATAACACGCAATACTACAATAGGCCACCGTCGGGCGTGCCACAAGCGGCAGCTGCAACGGCCACGCCCTTGCGCATTGCGCCCACGCTGCCTGCCACACAGCTGACGCAGGACAGCGGATTGCCCTCACCCCCGCCGCCACCGCATGCCACATCGCCAACGCCATCGGTGCAAAAGTCCACAGAGGTTTAGGACTTGACATTTAACCAACTCACACATTTACCACATTTACCATTTATACATTTACATATATTTGTTACATACATACACTTGCCTAATATGCACAGGCTACAAAGTTCAAATTTGTATAACTAATGTCATACGTATCTATTATACTTAATAATTATTGTTTAACTTTTGCTAATTGCCCACCTGTCATCGTAATTGTTTTTGCTTCACTTCGACCATGACTTTGCAATTATCGCCAGCTACAAAACTATAAATAGTACATAAATATTTAACAAATAACCCGGGAATATGTACAAAACACACATATATTTATGTATTTTCCATATTAATATTTAAACAACTCATCAACAATCCAAAGCATTTGTTTTGCATTTTGTAAATTTCCTCTGGTTACGAGCTAACAATTTTCAGTTTAATCAATTGTAAAGTTCATCATTTAAATAAATAAAGAATAACTTGTTAATACTTACTATAAAATCAATATGTTAAATTCGCCAACCATTTTCAGCGTGCTCAGATAATGCCAATTGTTACATGAAAGTTGACACCTCGCTCAGTTTTTGCCTTTTAAATTGGAAGTTTTTCAAATAGAACCTGCCTTCGAGTTATCCAGCGAATGCCTGTCAATTTTCTGTAATAATTTGCATAACGAGCGAAACCAAATTGCATTCACAATTTACACTATGCAGCACATTTCAGTTGGGTTAAAGTTTCAGACTTTGTCAGATTGATAGAGTTTTGTGTTTATAAATCCATCATATTATTTATAAAATTATCAAAATACATTTGCTTTTCTTATTAACAATCAATTTTTTCAGTTTTCATTTAAATACATTTTATAAAATAACGTTTCTATCTTCAGCTCATGCTTTTCATATTATACATAAAAGATACCCAAATTCTTGTATATATCAATGCTGAACTGATAGTTTCTATATGAAATGTTTGAGATTTATTAAAAAATTGATTTTTTAAACCTATAGGAGTTTTTCATGATATAAATAAAATAAAATTTCCTAAAAATATTTTGACATTATTATAGGATAGATAATAGATATTATACAAATTTTAATCAATGATAGTGTCATATTTTTAAAAAGATTCTGTTTACAATAGCAGTTGCAAATGTTTGATTTTTAAAGTAATTTACTTTTGTTCATTTGGCTTGTAGCATAGTGTAATGTGCATTGCAGTGCAAAGTGAATGCCAGGAACTGTACGAGTAGAACGAAGCAATAGGGCCAAAGCCAGAGACATTAATCTTGAGCCAACTGTCACGTGTTTTGCCCACTTTGGACACGCCCCGCGCCCCACGTTCGAAAACCCAACGCCCCTCAAACTGTTGTTCGTCCTGGGAGCATGGAAAATGTATTGTGTGCATTACGCTGTTGTCAATCAATCTTGAGCAAATTGATGGACAAGTTGCCGTTACTTATGTGCGAGTGTGTGTGTGAGTGTGAACATGAGAGTAAGTGGGTGTGTATGTGTAGGGGTGTGTGTGTGTGTGTGTGTGTGTGTGTTGGGCGTGTGTCTATCACGGTTTGAAATTCTCACAGAATGACGATGCGCTCAAAAGTAGGCAACTAGTTTTATGATCTATGTAGATGCCAAAATGGATTGCCCATGAAAGTCTTACCGCTTGATTAATTTATGAACATCATCTTTCAAATGGCAAAACATCATTTGGCCGCATTCCATATACCTTTTGTCTATGCCAACTGCACCTTTATCTAACGCCCTTGCAGGTCACGAAGAGCATTCGGCACGCGTGGCGAGCATTTCCCTTGGAATGGTGCTTCTCATTGTGATTCCCTGCCTGCTGCTGCTTGTGTGTGGTGCAAACTATTGGATACGCGAGCGAATTGCCAGGGAGGAGGCCGAGGCAGCCGCTGCCCTGCTGCCCAAGTCCAAATGGAAGCGACCATAACAAAATGGGTGCAAAGTGGGAACAGGAATGAGAACCAGACGATGTGATTATCACCTTAATGAGGCGAATAATGTGAATCATTTGATGGGATTTATCTGTGTGGTTGTGAGAGCTGCTCATGGTTTTATAAACTTTAGTCTTAAATTTAAGTTATGTAAACAGTAACTTCAGTTGTATATTTATTATTAATAAAATAATATAAATAATAAATTATAAAAGTTCCCTCACATAAATAAATTTGTAAGCTTTGCATGTTCAGGGTTTCAATAAGATATCTTTTTTTTATTCATAATTTTAGGTTACATATGTGTTTACAGTATAATATCATAGTTTTAACATATTTAACATTTACACATTACATATAGCAGGACAGAGAGAGAAGGGGAGAGAGAGTAGCAGTGAAAGAGAGAGAACAGTGTGAATTCAGCATATCTTCGTAATTTACAATACATCTTAGTGAACTCTCAATCATCTCCCAACTCTCTTAACACTTTCAACTGATACACTATCCAACTATGCAATTTTGCATCTTATAAGCTAAACATTAATACGTGACTCACAAGAACTTTCAGCTGAACAGTTAAGTATCTAATAGATTGCAGTTATCGTGTATTTGTATCTTATTGGATATTTCTGTATATGGATATTGTGTGTGGTTATAATGGTTTATTTTCTGAAATGTGATGGCTTAAGAACTATAAAGCTATTTTCAGTTTAAGTATAGATTTGTCTTTCTAACACTTATATACGCATACGTATATATTGCCGATAGATTTAATAGATGTACATCAAATTACACATAAGTAAGTTTTAACTCTTGCTCTGGTTTTCTTGTGATATTTGGATGAGCTTCTCTTTGATTAATCTAGTTGAGTTTCGGACTTTTATTACAATGATTACTTTGGTTCATATTTATATATATTATATTTATTTGGTTTTTTTAGTTATCTGGTTATTTACTTTTTGGTGCAGTTGAGTTGCTAACTTTTGTTTTGCTTGTTGTGGTCAATTGCCCTGTATATTAGTTAGTTGTGTAAAACAGATTTGCAATTAGTACGAGGTAAGTAAGCTTCCTCCTACCTTCTATTCATGTACTTTTATGTCTGTATTTGCTACAGTTGTTGGTGCCTTTTGTGGTATACTTAGGTTTAGTTTTCAAGTTCAGCTTAATTAAATATACATATTCCAAAAAACTTTGTGGATTAGAATGTTTGCCTTACATCGTTCATAGATATTTTGTACAGTTCTTGTTCGTAAGTGTAATTTTGGGAAGAAACATTAATGTATTATGAGTACGTTTAAGTTGTATAATTAGAATTATGTTATGTGTGTAGTGCCTACATAAATTACATCTATAGTACAAAGCACAAAAAGTTCAGCCTAAGAAACCATCACAAAGTAGAAAAATAAATATTAACACATTTAGTTTTATTTTATTCACAAACACTCGATAAGCTTTACGAATAATCATTTAACTCAATTGTATTTGTTTATACAGGTAAGACATTCATATATTCACATTCATTTAAACATTCTTCTCTACTTACTAAATACAACAAACAAGTAGTTACAGCTTGGGATTCCTTTTTTTGTATCGATTACATTTCTGATTTCTGGAAATATAAGATATGTACATTATTCAAGTTTAATAGGCGAATAAAAAAACAAACACTGTGTAATCCATTTAACTCAACGTTTTTTAATGAGTTTTGTGCTTTTAAAAATACCACAAAAATTGATTAAAAATTTACGAAAAATTGTCAAATTTGTTGTCAAAGCGTTAAAGACATTTCTTAAAAATTGCTGAATATTTTATGAATTTGCTTTAGCTCATAGTTATCTTAAAGTGAATGAGGTTAAAGTTTAAGCGAAGAGAGCCACAGAAAAAACACTTTTTATAAAATAGAAATTAAGCATTATGTAAATGAAAAGTTCATTAAGTTTTCAGCTTGAATGTCTCACAAGCTGACATAAAATGCGGTTAAATAAAAAATCAAAGTCCAAGAAGTCGCCGCCTTACATTTGCGCACCATTGAGTTTGTTTGTTTTGGTTTGGTTTGGTTTCGGTTTTGTTATTCTGTTTTATTTCTTTTTTTTGTTTTCTATGCGCGTGCAATTCAATTTGAACCCTTTACGGGCAATTACGTTTGCCAAGCCGAGCCGGACTTGGACTGGCTTGGCTAACAGTGTCAATGTCAAAGTTGAAACCTGGCCGCATTGTGGCAACTTTAGCTGCCTCGTTTTATATGCCAACTGCGTGGGCCAGAAAGCAAACTACAAAGGCGCAAAACAACTTTTGATTGCCAAAAAAACCAAGCTCACCGTTATCTGGTCTTTCGGTCTTTGGTCTCTGACTCCCATAGAAAATTAAAAATTGCAATCACGTAAACGTCTAGAGAGCTCAAAGGTCTGCCAAAGGACGATTATTTATCTTGCAAAAGAGAGCTTAAGATTTTTATGGGTTTCTTCTATGGTCTTATTCTCCTTCTCTCTCTCTCTCTTGCGGTCAAATGCTAAATACGAGTTGCAAATAAATTCAATTTGGTAAAAAGCAAACAAAGAACGCATAAAATACAAATTCAAGTATATGTGAAATAAATAAATAATTTAAAGTTTAACAAATGCTGGCATTTAAATTTGAAAAGGAAGCGGGGAGAGAGAAAATCTGTTGATCGTAATTGCACATGGTTGTAAACTGTAAGCCGTTGACAAGCACTCACACCCATTGCACACACACACACACAGCCACACATAAACATTGTGACACGCTAAGCAATTTAACAATTTTACGGACAATTAAACAACAACATTCTGTCCAGTTTTGGCTGCTCACAGGACGCTGTAAGCTCCCACTTTGTGTGATGGCTGGGATTGTCGTTGAATTGGCTTAGATGTACTTGGCTTGGTCTCTCTACATAAACTATCGATTAGTTTAATGCGCAAAAATACGAGCAAACTTTTAGCTCACGAGGGGGCGGACAAAACGATGTCCCTGGTTCAGCCTGTCAGGTTCATAGATGGGCTTGGCCTACGGGCAGAGTACGAGTATAACGTAACAACAAATTGAATTAAAATTGTAAATATCACAACATTCGGGCGCGAACTTTATGTGGCCCACAAATCAAATGCACACAAACTGTGACTGCACTGGGCGTTTGCCATGCCATGTTGAATGTTGCGCATACGCTCCGTTGGCCAACTGAACTGAATTGGACTGGTCTCGAATGTCGTCCGCCTGTTCAGCTGTAACCATGTTGTGCATGTCGTGACAAAATGTGGTGTAAAAGAACAACAACAACAGCTGCCCTCGATGTTGTTTTTTGCTGTTGCTGTTGATGTTGGGGGCGTACAGTTTTGTTTTTGTTTTTTCTTTTCGCTTTCATCTTTTCATTGTTTGTGGCCATGAAACAAAAGGGCAGCAAATGTAGACAATACATTTTGTGTGTGGCAAAGCAATACTAGTAATTATTATAGTATTGTTTGCCCAACCATTTTGCAACAATTTCAGATATTTGAAAATATTGTAAATGCAAAACCCGTATTTTATAATTAAATATTGTGCATTGTCAAAGGATTTTCAGGTTTTAGACTCGTAACAAATGGTATCGATGCTCAATTTAATATGCTAAGCTCGAATTCGAATTGATTTGTTGTAGGCAACATTTGTGGCATTAGGCACTGGATTTGCTTGCAACCAGCTGCAGATGTGGCTGCATCAAGTGATTGTGGCATGGGGCATGGGGCATGCGGAAAGTACATAGACATGGCCAAGGTTGAAGGTTGAGTGCGGTGCATGCTCTGCAATGTATGCAAATGAAAGGCGTCTGTTTGCCAACGATGTCATCTGTCTCTCTGTCTGTCTGTTTGCCTGTCTCTCTGTCTCATTGTCTCTCTTTCTCTCTCTCTCTCCGAGCATGTTCTATATATGGGCGTTTAGTTAATGTTGTTGTTAAATTGTGCATTGTGTACTTGTGTTTGTGTTTACAGGCGTTTCCGCTTTAATTGAAATTAGTGCTGAGTTTTCGATTAAGACTTGACTCGACGGTTTAGAGAGCTGACACTTTGTTTGACATAGACAAATGTTTGTGAATGTACTCGGTTTGCGGTTCCATTTAGTTTCACGTTATTTAGTAGGACAATTGCCTTGGGGAGTTTGACTTGGCATTACTTTAATGGAATTTGGGACATCCCAGAGGTCAGCAGTCTATGATCCAGGTATCATTCGGTAATAAAGCAGCTGAGACCATACAACTTTGAGAGTGACCAAATAAGATCAAATAGCTAAAGTTGCATGTGCTCAAAAACTAGAAACATTGGCAAAAGTTTTGGCAAGCAAAGGGACAACTCTTTACTTGTATGGCATCCTGACACAAAGTAACCCAAAGCAGCCTTTGTTTTTTTTAGCTTTTGTTTGCTAAAGGTAAGCAAATTGCCCAAGTTGGTCGACAACAAGATGAAATAATTCAATAAAAAAAGTTTCTTTTCTCTGTTTATCCTTTGACCTTTGTGAATTTGAAGTGTGCCAACGTGCGAGTAATTTCTATTAAAATGCGCAACACATGTCAGAAAAGTTTGTCGCCACTTTACAGAAGCCCAGTAACCCTTTTAAGGCCTTTGTAGTGTGCAACGTGTAAGGAAATTTACAAAATTGCAGGGTAGAACCGATGTCGGTGTAGGAGCGAAAACGGAGCACGCGATTGCTTCCGGCTTTTTCTCTGGTCGGCACGGGTGGGGTGCAAAAAAAATTTCCGCTGCTCTCTACGAGTTCTCAATGGTTATATTTTAATTTTAAAATTCGCGTGCATTTTTGTTATGAATTCCAGACAAGATAAGAAAAAAAAAGGAGATAGCGATAGCAAGAAGAGAACAAAAAAAATTAGACTAAACGAACGAAGAAGGTAAAGGCAAGAGCACCGCCGAATGATTGTCCAGCGCGATCAGCTGTTGTCGCGCGCAGATTCCCCTCCCTACCATGGTCGCTGATATGCAAACAAAAGTTCAACGACCCCTTTTTATCATCCGACACTCAATTCATTGGCACACGCAGGGTATGCACGACTTCCATTTATAAAACGTTTAGTTCGACTTCATGTTAATTCTATTTATTCACAATTTGTCGTAGTCCTAGCATTAATTTTTAAATTTATAATTATGTTTAACATTTGCAGTTTGTAATATTTTTTTTTTTCTATATTGTTTTAACTTTGACTTTACTTGTTTTAATTTGTGACCGTGAACGCGGCTGGAAGAAAGCAAAAATTACAGGGTGCAAAATATATATAATAGTAAATGTGATATTGTAATTATTAAATGGACAGGTGCAATAGGAATGGAAAGAAAAAAAATATATTTGTAAATTTTACTAGATAGCTATTGTGTTGCGCATATAGCCTAATTTTTAATTTTCTTGGAGCTTAAGACATGATCTTTCCTTATCTTTTGTTTTTATTTACTTTTCAATAATCCAATTCCCCCCGATATTTATTCCGTTACGTTAAGTTTAGTTTATTTTTTTTCATTCTGTTCTCGTATGGGTCGAATTAGGACAGAATAGCAACACTCGAAAGCAAAAAGTACAACGGTGAATTTACATATCGGACGAAAATTATGCCCAAAACAAATTAATATATAATAACCGTTATCGGTGCACTTACCCACGCTGAAAGATCTTTCTGCTGGTTGTGTATAACTCTTTGTTTTTATGCACTGAAAAAAAATTCATGATCTGGGCACAATCATTATCCAATATTATAATTCCCCAGTTTTGTTTGTCTTTGGAATAATTTTAGCACATAAGTTTTTTTTTTTTTTCATTCCTTGTTGCACAAAAAAAAATTTTCTTTTATTTTTAACTTGATTTTTTTTTTTTTGTTACTTGTTTATTTTTTCTTTTAACTCATTTCGGACTTTGTTTAATTTAATTTTTCTTTTAGCACTCCATTCGATTAAATAACCATTTTCCACTCGTCGCTCACGTTCACGTCACAAATAAAAAAAATTAATGCAAAATTAGGGCAAACCAAGAAATAGGGAACAAAAGAGAAAATTTAGGTTAGCAGATTGCTATTTAGCCAAATAAAAAACTTTAAGCTGCTACGCTGGCCTGCAACTCTATAGGGCTGCCTCGCACTGCACGTGCCCCATTGGTGGACTTCGGAACTCCTCCAGAAAATGTATGCACTGCAACCAGGTCAGAGAAAAGATAATGCTCCTGTGCGCCAGAATTAACGCCCCAGCGCTGGAAGAGAGCTCTCTGCTCGATCTGCAGCGTCTGCCACTGACCACTGTCCAGGTTGTGGTTATGTCCGCTTGCTCGCTCCCCTGCAAAACACATGCTCGAGCCCATTAGCGCCTGATTCAGTTGCTCCGCTGCCACTAAGAAATATTTACCCTTATTCGGGGGACGAGGCTGCCTAGGTTTGCTTCTGGGAGTGGAAGCTCCACAGAGAAGATTAGATCATTCAAAAATGATATGAACAAAAAAAATTCCGTTTGATTTGTTTTTCTTTTTCGTTTCTTTTCCGTATATTGCCGTATATTGCCAAACTAATTAGGATCAAAGTGAACTTTTCGCCCGTTTAATATTGTATAGGGTTTTAAAATACTTTTCAACGATTCCCGATGACGAATTGAAGAGTCGAGCCCGGGAGACGTGTTCTCTGTTAGACGGTTAAAGCGGAAAAGACCGGATGCTGCTACCAAGAAGAAGGCCTTAAGTCATGGCACGCGTTTTGCAGATGACACTAGCGTAGTCTACCAACAACTATCGAAAGCCTGCTCTTACGACCCTGTAACCCCATACCATTTCCTATCGATATGCTAATTTTTAGGTTAATCATAAGTGTTAGAAATTAATTCAGTGTGCAATATATAATATTTTTATAAATCTTATACTTTTTTTTTTCAATTACTATTAATTTATTTAAAGAATTCATACTTATAGTTTACTGTTTGCTATTTATTCATTAGTTTTACGTATTTATTCTAATACTTTCATTAAATTTACTTATTTATTTATTTATTACTTTATTACTTTTAGGTATTAATATTCAATAATATAATATTTCATATTTATTTTCTTGGAGTTTTTTTTTTCTCTTAATTCATATATTACTACTTTTGTCGAGATTGCAAATCTACTACCAAAACTAAAACGAGCTGCATTCGTCATAAAAGTGCTGCCTACTTTTATTCGGACGGTTCATTACCTGTTTTGTTTGTGCGAAAAAGAAAGTGCTGCCTACTTTTGTGCTGGTTGTTTATTTCCTGCGTTGTCTCCAAGCTGCGTACAAAAAAAAATGTTGCCTACTCTTACGCTGATTTCTTTTTGTCTTCTCGTTTTATTAAACCAAGCGCCACTACAATTCCCCCCCACCAAAATCACACTTGGGGAATGTCACAAGGGTGATCCGCGCTTGGAATAGTCTTTCCTGGAATTAAAAAGAACTCATTGCTTGATATCCTTTGCGTGGTACTTTCCTATATAGCGACCTTGCAAATCCTCAATATCATAATAGCAATTACCTACTTTTTTTATAATTCTTGCCTTAATGAATGCCGGTGCTAGTTTGGCATTAAATCCTTTCGCAAAATTGCTTTGCTGAAAATTCCTTCTGAATACCTCTTGTCCAGGCTCAAAGGATACTTCTCGACTGCGAAGATTATAGGACCGTTCATTGCGATCGTGCTGCCGTTTGATGGTATTTTGGGCTGATTTGCGAATTAAATCGAACGAGTCATCGCGATCGAATTGTAGTGTACGGTCTTCCAGCATTTCTAATTGCCTCAATACTCCATATGTAGCTCCACTGGTGATCATATTTTGCCCAAATGCTACTCGATAAGGACTACTGTTGACTGCTGAATGTACACTTGAGCGCAACGCACAGGCTATGAAGCTAAGCTGTTCATCCCACTTCGATTGGTCCGAGTCTAAGTACGATCTTATCCCAGCTATTACCGAACGATTTACTCGTTCAGAAGCGTTCGCTTGAGGCGAATAAATAGCTGTATATGAATGCTGAATTTGATATTTTTGCAGCAAGGAATTAAATATGTTGGATTTAAACTGCACGCCATTATCTGAAACAATCACCTCGGGAACGCCGAAACAATGGAAGAGATCTTCTTCTAAATACATGGTGACAGCATCAGCTGTAAACTTTTTAACTGTTTTTAAAAATGGAAATTTAGAAAAATGGTCGAGTACAACAAACACGCCAATGTTTCCGGACCGACTTCGAGGATACGGCCCCAAAAAATCTACGTAGAGCTTTTGAAAAAACCTCTGCGTATCGCCAGTTCTCCCCATTGGAGGACGCAACGTACGATTTGGGTATTTCGTGCTTTTACAAATATCGCAGTTGCTTATATACTCTTTGACGTCACACACTAAATTAGGCCAATAATATAAACGTCGTATTCTCTCCAAGGTTTTGTTAATGCCACTATGTGCAGCTAGAGGATTCTCATGATTCTGTCTCAGCACACATGCAACCAGGGCTTTGGGTACCCAAAGTTTCCAACACATATCATCCGCTATTCGGTCACCACTTGCATGCTCGGTTCGCCTATAAATAATATTGCCGATGACCTTGACGTCAGGCATATGCAACTGGTTTTTAAGCACTTTCTCTCTTATTTCTCCATATTCGGACGCCTTAAAATGCTCTGAATTCAAATCCACGAACTCTTCATGACTAATAGCAGACAAATCTTCTGTATGAACTCGTGATAGTGCATCGGGAACCACATTTTGGCTTCCTTTTCTGTGGAATATTTTAAAATCAAATCCTTGCAGCTTGAGTGCCCAACGAGCTAACCTGGAACTCAGATCTGCTTGAGACATGAGCCACTTTAAGGAAGCATGGTCTGTTATTATCGAAAACTCTTGCCCCTCGATGTATGCTCTAAATTTTTTCACACACATTACAGCTGCCAAACATTCTTTTTCCGTCACCGAATAATTGCGTTGACACCGGTTTAATTTGCGAGACATAAAGGCTATTGGGATTTCGTTACCACTGCTATCCGTCTGCATTAAAACACCCCCTACTCCAGTGTGGCTAGCATCGCAATGTATAGCAAATGGAGCCTTAAAATCTGGGCTATGCAACACAGGTGCCTGACACATTTGTTTTTTCAACAATTCAAATGCCTTTTGCGCGTCTTCCGTCCAATGAAACTTTTGATTTTTCTTGAGTGTATCGGTTATTGGCGCAGCTATACCCGCATAGTTTTTAATAAACTTATGGTACCACCCTGTCATGCCTAGGAAACGCCTAACTTGTTTCACGGATCGCGGAATAGGAAACTCCAATATGGCTGAAATTTTGTCCGGATCGGTTTGTATGGTCCCATGCCCAATAATATGCCCCAAATATGACACCTCCTTCAGACAAAATTTGCTCTTTTCCACATTAATGGTTAGTCCAGCCATTTTTAATCGAGCTGCCAGTGTCTTTAATACTGCAATGTGCTGATCGAATGTCGCTGAAATAACTAGCAAGTCATCTAAATAAACAAAGATTTCATTTCGAAGCTCTGGAGGAATTACTTTGTCCATTAACTTTGACATAGTTTGAGGAGCATTTGACAACCCAAATGGCATCACTGTGTACTGATAAAGTGGTCTGCCTGGTACAGCAAATGCGGTTTTCTCTCGTGCATTTTCATGCAACGGAATTTGCCAGTACGCATCCTTTAAGTCGATGCTTGAGATAAACTCGGCTTTTGGGAGACGACTCAGAATCCCGTCAATCAATGGCATCGGGTAAGCATTCTTCACCGTTACCTCGTTAACTTTCCTACTGTCAATACACAGACGGACTTTCCCTGGTTTCCTTACAAGGACAACTGGGGAGGACCATGGACTTTCAGATTCCTCAATTACACCTAAACTCAGCATTCTATCCAACTCCTCATACATCAACTTTTCAACTGCTGGAGAGACGGCATAATGCCTTTGTTTTATGGGCTTGGCTAGTCCTACATCAATATCATGAGTCAACCAAGTTGTCTTGCCTAATCCTTTCTCTGCAAATGATGGAAATGTTTTAATTGATTCTGCTAGTTGTTGTTGCTGCAGATCTGTCAATGATATTTTCTTTTTCTCGTCCAACTCAATACCCGCCAGAGAGGGACTGTAGCTTTTATTTGCTAAAAATGCTGGCAGTAAATCATATGTTCTCCAAAATTCAATTCCTAAATACAATTCTTGCGTCAACGTTGGCACCACATAAAATTGTAGGCGTTTATTTTCCCCTCGGAAACAGATATCCGTCGTTATCTTTCCCACAATGGCTTGACTATTTCCATCTGCTGTGCGTACAGTCGACCTAATTGGAATTAAATTATGCTCCTTCTCAATCAATTCTAGTGCGAGTGATCCACCTATGCAATTAATGGAGGCTCCGGTGTCCATTAATCCACTCAGAGTTTTTCCTAGTAGGGTCACTTCGGCGTATGGACGGTAGTCCTTGGAATTATTGACTACTGACGAAGCCACTGCTTCTCGGTGAGCTCTGCACTTCAATCGATACAAAATCTTTCGCCGTTGCTGACGACTTGATGACTTTTTTAATGACAGGTCAGGTAAAATTTGCACACTTTGGTGCGAAGGTAAATCAGGGAGTATTTGAAAGTCTGGTTGAATTTGTGAAAATCTACTGCGTACTAATCTGTGTTGGTCGCCTTGGAGACCATCTGTTTGCGTGCTTTGGTCGGCAACGCCCGCGCTGTGGAGTTTTTTGACGCATTACAACTGTTGCATGCCGGCCTATATGTATCTGATTTCCCACAGCCATAACAGAAAACTCTACGCTCCCCAGTGCAATCTTGATAACGGTGTCCTTGGCTACCACAGTTCCAACACGACAGAGTTACGGCCGCCAAATCCAGCTCCTCTTCTTCTTCGGCCTCAAACACATCCTCACTCACTATAGGAGACGCTAAAGCATGCACCATTCTCCGTGGTGGCACTCGTGATACTGTTGGAGAAGGCTTTGCCACCGATTGCATAAATCGTTCGCGAGTGCGCACAATATGGCGTAGTTGAGATATTGTAGTGATGGTCACATACAAAATTTCGTGCTGAATCTCGGGCAAAAGATTTGCTCGAAGAACCTCAAGAATTAACGTTTCAGACAGTGGCTGCAAAAGTTTATCGGATAACGACACAATGGCTTCATAGAAAGTATCGAAGGATTCATTTTGCTTCTGTTTTCTTTGCGACATTTCAGATCTAATTTCTAAATCAGTTCTTCCGTCCTTGAACTGGGCCCTCAATGCTGTGCTTAGCTGCGCCCAAGTGACTATAGGCACTGTTTTGTGGTAGCGCCAAAACCACTCACTAGCACTTCCCTCAAACAAATTGCTAGCATAGCGCGCAACTAATTCGAAGTTTCCCTCCAATGTTTGCATAGTCAGAGCCTCCACTCTATAAACGAACTCATCAACCGACTTGGATGGATGTCCCGAAAACCTCAATTTCCAATTGGAAATCAATTGGCTTATTCGATCAGGTCTCAAGTCAGCTACCTGATGAGATCCCACTGGAGTTTGCAATGTTCCGTTGTTCCTCCCTTGACTGCTTGCATTATGCCCAGCAGATGCTACACGATTAGGCAATTGAAGAAATTGTTCAAAAGTCTGATGCTCCCTATTCTGTGACGAGTCTATAACTATATTGGCTTCGCTTGATCTATTGTTTATTCTTTGTAAGCCCACTTCAATAGTTTGAGCCAACATTTGTGTCTGCTCAGCTAGTGCACTAGCTAATGCGGTACTTATCGCTTGCTGTATACTCATAGTATTGGCCTCCTGTTGATTCACCGATTCCTCTCTAGTTGCACCCTCTGCCTCAGGTTCACCCATTTGATGTGGAGCTGCAGCCTCAACTTGTTTTTGATTGGCTTTTGTCTTCGATCTAGTCATAGTCTGCGGATCAGGCATTATTTGCGAAGTTTGGGCTGCCGCCAGTTCTTCAGCCAAATTACTACTCGAAGATCTGATTGATGACTGACAAACAGGACAAGTTCTCCTATTACCACCCCGTGCAGTGAAACACGCCCTATGAAAGGCGTGATTGCAGCTAGTGATCACTAATTGGGCTTTGTATTCAATATGTTCTACACAAATGCAGCAAATCTCATTAGTGTCAGCGAATTGATTCAAGTTCTCGCAGCTGTGAACTAAATTCATGATAATTCTATAAAAAAAATTTTTTTTTTTTCAATTTTTATCCTATTTCTAACATTAATGTTTTCTACATAGATTGTATTATATTATTATTTAAATTATAATTATTTTATTAACCTATTGGCTTATTAATTTATTTAGTTTATTAATTAATTTATAAAAACTTTTTGTTTAATTTTATTATTGTTTTATAAAATTATTTTGTTTATTCATTAATTTATAAATTTTATTTTTTTATTTTTTTTTTTATTTAACTTTATTATTGTTTTATTAAGTTATTTTTTTTTTTTTATTCTGTTATTTTAATTTTAATATTGTTATTATTAATTTAAATTATTCATCAGTTTATAAATTTTTTTTTTTCCATTTAAATTTATTATTGTTTTATTAAGTTATTCAATTTGTTTATTTTTCTTTTATTTTAATTCTAATATTGTTTTTATTAAATTAGTTTTTTAATTTGTAATTTGTTATTTTAATTATATTATTGTTTAAGTATTTTTTTCAGTTTATTATTTTTATTTTTTTTTATTTAATTATTCCTTATTAAATTTTTCCAATACGAAAAATCGATAACAAAAACTCAACCCAAAATATCAATCAGTAAATTATAATGTCTGGAAGTCGTGCAACACCTTTGTGATACCAATGTTGCCTTTAGAAAGAAACAAGACGGGAACAAATAGTACGATGGAGTATCATCTGTATTCAAACTGGTCACTCTAGGCAATTTATTAGCCGCCTTAAGTATCCAATGAATAATATTGATACACTTTACGAAACGATGTAGTCACTTAAATGCTTGCCACCTATAGCCGAATCTACAGTTGACTTTTTTATTTGTCCTCCGGTTCCAGATATATAAGTGAACAATTAATGCACTCAAGCAGATATTAATAAACGCAAAACTAATTTGTATGCATTGTCGTTTTTATCAGCCATTACTGAGCTTGGATATAGCTTTTGTCCATAATTTTTCCAAATTCTCAAAGTAATTCTGACCAACATTAGACAAGGCATCTGTTCTTTAATAATATGATGATTTTTCTAGCGAGATGGCGTAGTTCTCGACCACGATCCATCATTTCAAACTTTCAAAACAACATATAGACACAGAAGTATTGCCACTTCGCTTCCTGTTACTCATTCAATGTCAGGCCGTAGAGTAGATCCACATATACCATTATACCATCGATGTAATAACTTTTCCGCATGTGCAAACGATGTTGCATGTGTGGCAAGACAATGCCGATAAAACTGCATACAAAAAAAATCAAACAAAGGAAAGAAAATCTTAAATCGAACTCATAACAAATAATTATTATTCACGTCTAGCTGTTATTGACGTTAAGTCTTTGCTGGGAATTTGAAGCCAGCCGGAAAAGAGGGCCTCACGTCTGGGCGCCAAAAATTAATATATTAACTGGAGGTGCAACGTGTAAGGAAATTTACAAAATTGCAGGGTAGAACCGATGTCGGTGTAGGAGCGAAAACGGAGCACGCGATTGCTTCCGGCTTTTTCTCTGGTCGGCACGGGTGGGGTGCAAAAAAAATTTCCGCTGCTCTCTACGAGTTCTCAATGGTTATATTTTAATTTTAAAATTCGCGTGCATTTTTGTTATTAATTCCAGACAAGATAAGAAAAAAAAAGGAGATAGCGATAGCAAGAAGAGAACAAAAAAAATTAGACTAAACGAACGAAGAAGGTAAAGGCAAGAGCACCGCCGAATGATTGTCCAGCGCGATCAGCTGTTGTCGCGCGCAGATTCCCCTCCCTACCATGGTCGCTGATATGCAAACAAAAGTTCAACGACCCCTTTTTATCATCCGACACTCAATTCATTGGCACACGCAGGGTATGCACGACTTCCATTTATAAAACGTTTAGTTCGACTTCATGTTAATTCTATTTATTCACAATTTGTCGTAGTCCTAGCATTAATTTTTAAATTTATAATTATGTTTAACATTTGCAGTTTGTAATATTTTTTTTTTTCTATATTGTTTTAACTTTGACTTTACTTGTTTTAATTTGTGACCGTGAACGCGGCTGGAAGAAAGCAAAAATTACAGGGTGCAAAATATATATAATAGTAAATGTGATATTGTAATTATTAAATGGACAGGTGCAATAGGAATGGAAAGAAAAAAAATATATTTGTAAATTTTACTAGATAGCTATTGTGTTGCGCATATAGCCTAATTTTTAATTTTCTTGGAGCTTAAGACATGATCTTTCCTTATCTTTTGTTTTTATTTACTTTTCAATAATCCAATTCCCCCCGATATTTATTCCGTTACGTTAAGTTTAGTTTATTTTTTTTCATTCTGTTCTCGTATGGGTCGAATTAGGACAGAATAGCAACACTCGAAAGCAAAAAGTACAACGGTGAATTTACATATCGGACGAAAATTATGCCCAAAACAAATTAATATATAATAACCGTTATCGGTGCACTTACCCACGCTGAAAGATCTTTCTGCTGGTTGTGTATAACTCTTTGTTTTTATGCACTGAAAAAAAATTCATGATCTGGGCACAATCATTATCCAATATTATAATTCCCCAGTTTTGTTTGTCTTTGGAATAATTTTAGCACATAAGTTTTTTTTTTTTTTCATTCCTTGTTGCACAAAAAAAAATTTTCTTTTATTTTTAACTTGATTTTTTTTTTTTGTTACTTGTTTATTTTTTCTTTTAACTCATTTCGGACTTTGTTTAATTTAATTTTTCTTTTAGCACTCCATTCGATTAAATAACCATTTTCCACTCGTCGCTCACGTTCACGTCACAAATAAAAAAAATTAATGCAAAATTAGGGCAAACCAAGAAATAGGGAACAAAAGAGAAAATTTAGGTTAGCAGATTGCTATTTAGCCAAATAAAAAACTTTAAGCTGCTACGCTGGCCTGCAACTCTATAGGGCTGCCTCGCACTGCACGTGCCCCATTGGTGGACTTCGGAACTCCTCCAGAAAATGTATGCACTGCAACCAGGTCAGAGAAAAGATAATGCTCCTGTGCGCCAGAATTAACGCCCCAGCGCTGGAAGAGAGCTCTCTGCTCGATCTGCAGCGTCTGCCACTGACCACTGTCCAGGTTGTGGTTATGTCCGCTTGCTCGCTCCCCTGCAAAACACATGCTCGAGCCCATTAGCGCCTGATTCAGTTGCTCCGCTGCCACTAAGAAATATTTACCCTTATTCGGGGGACGAGGCTGCCTAGGTTTGCTTCTGGGAGTGGAAGCTCCACAGAGAAGATTAGATCATTCAAAAATGATATGAACAAAAAAAAATTCCGTTTGATTTGTTTTTCTTTTTCGTTTCTTTTCCGTATATTGCCGTATATTGCCAAACTAATTAGGATCAAAGTGAACTTTTCGCCCGTTTAATATTGTATAGGGTTTTAAAATACTTTTCAACGATTCCCGATGACGAATTGAAGAGTCGAGCCCGGGAGACGTGTTCTCTGTTAGACGGTTAAAGCGGAAAAGACCGGATGCTGCTACCAAGAAGAAGGCCTTAAGTCATGGCACGCGTTTTGCAGATGACACTAGCGTAGTCTACCAACAACTATCGAAAGCCTGCTCTTACGACCCTGTAACCCCATACCATTTCCTATCGATATGCTAATTTTTAGGTTAATCATAAGTGTTAGAAATTAATTCAGTGTGCAATATATAATATTTTTATAAATCTTATACTTTTTTTTTTCAATTACTATTAATTTATTTAAAGAATTCATACTTATAGTTTACTGTTTGCTATTTATTCATTAGTTTTACGTATTTATTCTAATACTTTCATTAAATTTACTTATTTATTTATTTATTACTTTATTACTTTTAGGTATTAATATTCAATAATATAATATTTCATATTTATTTTCTTGGAGTTTTTTTTTTCTCTTAATTCATATATTACTACTTTTGTCGAGATTGCAAATCTACTACCAAAACTAAAACGAGCTGCATTCGTCATAAAAGTGCTGCCTACTTTTATTCGGACGGTTCATTACCTGTTTTGTTTGTGCGAAAAAGAAAGTGCTGCCTACTTTTGTGCTGGTTGTTTATTTCCTGCGTTGTCTCCAAGCTGCGTACAAAAAAAATGTTGCCTACTCTTACGCTGATTTCTTTTTGTCTTCTCGTTTTATTAAACCAAGCGCCACTACACCTTAACTAATTTTGCATTACACACACGACGTATGCGTAATTTTTCCTGTTTCCCGCTGACATATAACACGTCACGCCTGAAAGTATGCAGCGCCGGAAGCAACAGCGGCCAGGCACAATGTGATTATCATCATCTTTGGCGTTGGCGTTGGCGTTGGCGATGTCATCAGCATTAACGTTAGACGTATTATTATCTGGCTAAACTTTTTGCCTTCCCATTTTTTTTTCTTCTTTTTTTTTGTTGCAAACGTTTTGCATCTGTCACAAGTACTTAATGTTAAGCGGGCATATTAGCTTTGCTGTGCAACTTGATTTGTTTTTAAACTGTCTATTATATTTTTATTTTATTAAGGTTGAAAGAATTCAAAATATTTCTGGTTGGGCACAGAAGTAGTTCAATTGGCGAAAATATACTAAAGGTTCTACAATATATATCTAGAGATTTTCTTAACTTTTGCTTTTAAAAACAAATGAGCTAAAAGTCGGTAAATGATTAAATTTTTTATTTAATTTTTATTTAATTTTTATTTCATTTTTATTTTTTTTTTAATATTTTAGTCGTTTTTATTAAATTTAAAAGTGAATTCAATGCCAATAATTTTTATAAATCTCTCAATATATATTTTGACATTTGAAAACTTTGTTTGTTAGGTTTTAGAATACCCTCAATTGTTTTTGCGTTGCATTAAAGTTGTAAGAGATTTGTAGAACACTTACTTTAAAATCAACAATTTCCTTATTTTCATGTTATAATAATTTGACCAGCCTTAGGGTATGTCAATTTCGGCATGTTGAACTTTAATTTTGCCTCGCTTTTTATTCTCTTTGCCAGGTTGTTCAAGCTTTTCTAGCGATATGAGCTTTGCCTCTGACATTTTGTCGTCAGCGGCTCATCGCAATCATAATTTCCATCTTTATGAATTTTTAATGAGAAAAAACCAACTCGAACTGGAAGAAGCCGCTAAGCAAGCAAAGCAGAGCAGAGCACTGCCTGTCACTTGCAATTCCAACTAAATTTTTTATCAGGTTGTCACGCAATGGCCTTGAAACAGGACAGGATGCCCAGACTCAGCCCAAGTCCCAGACTCAAACTTCAACCTAGGCACAGATCCAGGTCATGCCTTAAGTCTCTACAGCGAAGAGCATCAAGTTTATGTTGTATTTAGTTGAGCAAATATTTATTTGATTGGTTTTGAGATTCGAATTTGCGTATTTGAGCTGTAAGCGATGCGAACAGAAAAGGAAATTGTGCGAGGACAAATGAAAAAAAAAGGAAAATGAAAATGTATGTACTTGTAAATATATTGATGGATCTGCTTGAATTATGTGCTAGCTTCACTGGATATCGAAATGTAAAGAAAGAAATCGTATAAACAGACACAAAATGATTGAATGAGGCGCCACATGATAAATGACCCAAATTTAGAGATGGGAAATTCTGAATGACACAAGTGGAAAGAAAACTCTTTAATAAGTCAGGCAGGCAGACCTAATTAAGTGCTCATTAAAGTTGATACAAGTGAATAAGTATTGAGAAGATTGAATGAATGCACTAACGTTAATTAAACCTGCCAAATAAATGAAAAGGGGAGTCTTATGAGTTGAGTTTCCGCATATCAAAGTGAAATATGAAGACCACGTCAGTAATTATGCCTCAAGTTTCAATTGAAAATCCCATGCAATTATATGAAAGTCTCCAGCTCAAATACGAAAGTAAAAATAAAAGAAAAAAAAATTGTGACTGCTTGTGAAAAAGCCAACAAACCTGCGGCAACATCCTGTATAAATAAGCCGGATACGAAGAATGAATAAAAGCCAAATTGAAGCAGAAATGAAGAAAAATGTAAAGGGAAGATAGAAGAGATCTGGGTAGAGGGATTGGACACCGGATGCCTCCAGCAGACAGTGGCGAAAGTGTTGCCGGAACTTGACCAACTCAGCGAGGCATTTAGCATTTTAGCATTTTATTTTTTATATTTTGTCTCTGCGAAGGACACAGAAATGTGCTGCCAACAATATATTTATGTAGTGACCCTAAAATATCTTGGCTTTCGTTATAAATTCAAATCAGCTGCTAACCAAATTTATGATTTATTTAAATTTCAAAATGTGCCTAACAAACATTTCTTTTTTGTACCCTTCTAATTACCAAATTTGTTTTAGAGCATATTTCTCTATAAAGAGAATAGCGACAGCTAATCAATGTTAATCCATTTCTAACGAGGCATCGTTAGGTTCAACAGACACACACACACACACACACACGCACATTTCAATGAAATGGCATCATCATCAAAATGCCTTCCAACTTTCAAGTCATCAAATTGCAATGTTGTTGTTGTGGTTGTTGTTATTATTATTGTTGGCATTTAACGATAATGTGCACATATCGAGGCCATAAACAGACATTGAGAGCCAATATAAAGTGTCCGCCAAAGGGGGCCAAAAAGCAGAGCCAAGCCAAAATCTGTATGCAAGTCTACAACTCTCTCTCTGTCAATTTGTATCTAAGTATATCTGTCTCCAAAATTTGTATCTGTATCTGTGGTTGAATCTGAATCTGTGCATGGGTTGTCGTGTAGGCGTTTAATGCGATTCGCTTTGCCCCGAATGTCATACACATTAACAAAGTTTCGGGCTGCAGATAAACTTGAGTTACATCCATACGAGGGTCGTAAGAAAACTATCAAAGTATTTAACTTCAATTGAGATTACAGACAGAAGCCTGACAAAAAGATACTTTCTAAGCTGAATTTGTCATTAACACGGAACTGATTCCCGAACAACTTTTAGCAACTCCACATTTACTTTTAAAACCACCCTCGTAAATATATATATTTATCTGTCGCAGTTTGTCTGCAAGCTTTACTGCTTCTGCGGTTGTTTGTTTATGCCAAATATTTGATACAAAAATATGTGTTAAATTCCATCTCTCGCTCCCATTTTCTTTTCGGCACTTTCCACTTTTACTCTGCTCGGTTTGTTGTGGTTTCTGAAATATATATATATATACGTTTATATATATATGTATAACTGGCTTGCAGCAACTCGGCTAGCCGAACTTTTGTAAACAAAAAGCACACACAAAATAAATGCAAACAATTCGCTTGGCTTGCGAGCTGTTGACAATCCTTTTGGCAGCCCAACAAAGTATCCTAGAAAATGTTGGAGAAAGCGGGGCTGCTGCTGAAGGAGCTATATATTTAACTGTTTGCCATATTATGGCTTTTATATTGAGTTGTTTTGGACTTATCTAGTTTACTGTCAACTAGGCAACAACGAGAGAACTGTGCAAACAGCGTGCCAGAGTCTTGAAACTTCTACCAGAGAGCGCTTTTTTATATTTTTTATGGCCGATATCAAATCTTGTTTGAGAGTTTTAACACGAGCACAACATTCTGTGACTGTGCCTAGAAAAGGGGCATTAAAATCAAACATAATGCTAATTTTTCCTTCTTCAAGCACTGATACACTGACTTTGATTTATGCACTACAAATAAGCGAAGTAAATATGCCATAAATTACGCATACGCAGCGTAATGGCTGAAGAAATGTAAATCATTTGTAAAATAAACTTGAGACAAGTGTGTGGGGAGGAGGGCGTGGCAAAACGCCCACTGCAAACAAAAGTCACTGAGTGGTTACAGATAGAAGAGCATTAACATAAATTACCTTGCACAAACGATCCAAACGATGCTGATGCCAACTCCGACCGCACACTCACACACACACACACACACACACTCAGTGCAAATGCAGGCCAAGTTAGGACAAATACAAAGTCATAGCAATGAAGTGGTTAAGTGGCCAACTTATACAGACAGACACACACACACTGACTCACACAAATAGATAGACAGTCTGGAGGTGCACGTAGATTTGCAGCGCCAACTTTACAGTATATTTCTCAAGAGCAGCAGCCAGTCGAATCCTCGTGCGGCGTTTATGCATCCAAGGGAGCCTTTGAACCTCCAGTTGCTCCTCCTCCTCCTCCTCCACTGCCAGAGGACGTAGTACGTGAGACGCTGGCATGTCCCATGCCCATTGCCAGTCGCTGTGCGGTGGCGGCCGTCGGCGTCGTTGGCTGCAACAGCGGCGAGTCGAGGCTGCCATTGCCGCTGGTACAACTTGCAACACTGGTGGCACGTGTCAGGAACCAGCAGTCCATGGGCGTGGGCTTGCCTTTCATAATGACTGGGCCACGGTACTCCAAATGAAATGAATCGTCCTGGTTGATCTCTTGGCACAGCAGGCTGCAAAAATGCAAGCAAAAAGAAGAGAGAAAAAGAGAGAGGATTGTAGTGTGTACTTCTGCTTGGATATGGATTTGATTTAAGACTGTTGCGTGTGGCTGGCACCAAAAGGGGAACTCAGCCGTATAAATTATGAGCAATTCATATTGACAACAAACAGTGGCATGATTTATGTTATTCGGTATTTATAAAGTTACTTTTCAGCCAACCATATTCTTAAGTGTCGTTTCAATTAGTTGTCGTAGTTAAGTAGCTTAAACTAAGTTAGTTCCTTCTCTAAAACATTTTCAAATTTTAAAAAATCGCCCAATTCAATATATAACAAAAACTTTAAAGCAACCACAATTAAAGTTAGATACAATTTAAAAAGTGTTTTCATCAAAAATTGTGCCATATTATTCTGCCCTCCAATAAACTGTAAGTTATATTCATTTGTTATTTTTTAATTTACAATTTTTAAATATTTACATATTCTTTGTCTATTTATTATTTGTACTTATTTGCTGTAATAATATTAGGTTAATTTTTGTATTGTTATTTTTTGCAATCAAATTTTTACACTTTGCGCGAGTTTTATGCATTTCTCCAATGTAAAAATAATATAAAATTTGTCTGGTTGGGATGCGATGCGCTTGTTGCGGTCGCATTTCCGTTTCCGTTTCGTGTTGCCACAACAATTTATGTAAATATATGGCATTCAATGTGCGCGTGTGGATCATATACTAGATTGTAGTATTCAGTTACTGATTGCATACACATTTAACTCAATTTATTTGCAGCATTTCCCAGTGTTCGGTCTGAATGCTGGCCACAATTCTGATGCCATTGGCCCGGCATTTTAATTAGCATTTTATTGGTGAATGGAAATATGTGAAGCACACGGGTGAAATGTACATATGTACATATGTTCTCAATTTAATAAAATAGTTTTTCTGCGATTTCATTGTTTATGCAACTGATTAACGAGTAGCATTCAACCGGAAACGAACAATCAAGCTATCTCCTGAGGTTAATGTGTTTAATTAATATCTTCATTTCAATACAATGTTACTCATTGCGTAATTGCCCAGGTAAATATTGAAGACATTGTGCAAATTTTATATGAATATTTAATATGAATATTTTATCGGCTTATTCATATGCAAATCGATAAGAAAACAATAGTGAACTAACAAGCAAACAGTTGCATATGTTTTAAATTTTGTGCAATGGAAAAAGGTTTAATTAAATGAAATAAATTTTACCCAACTTTCTGAACAAGAAACTATTAAAATTTATCTTCATCAAGGATATAAATATTTTTAGATACTCTCTTATGAACAAACACCTCTAATAAATGGGAAGGTGTAAAATTTCAATTAAATAAAATAAATAGTTTCAGGAGTTGTATATTTAACTAAGTAAATTTGTGAAAGTGAAATACTGCAGATTAAATATTCAGAGAGTCTTAGAATGTGTGAGAATGGTGAAGAGAGCTGAGAGAGAAAGCAGCTGAGCATAAGATAGATTGCCAGAGAGAGAGAAAGAGAAAGAAAGAGAGAGAGAGATAAGAAAATGAGAGTCGATACAGGTAAACAGCTGAGCGTAATTGTTTAATCTTATAATTGTATAACATAAGTTATATATATATATACATTTATGAATATATTGTATTGAAAGGTAAACCTTTCAACAGGGCCAGGATGTTTAATCTTATAATTCTAAAACATAAATTTTCCACTAGAGCCTCAGATAAGCCCTGTCTTAGAATAGTTTCACTATTGTCACATACTTCGATATGCTGATAGGCCGTAGACCTAAGTAAATAAAGTCTGCGAACAGATACGGAGTCTTCACACCATCTGCGATGATAAGAAGACGACGCCATCTGCAGTCGTATGAAGACGATAACGATTGATTGTTTAGGTTACTATTCTAATAGATATAAGTAGTTTAAGATAATTTTAGAGTTTTCAATAAATCTGCCGAACTCCTCGGCCATTAGTCCAAATCCAACACCCGAGCTGTTCACTTTATTTCGCCGCGTCGCTCTGCCGATATTCATTTTGGTGACCCCGACGTGATCTTGAACACGCAAGTAGTTTTGTTTAAAAACATAAACAAAACGCGTGTGTTCAAAAAATAATAATACATTAAAAAATAAAAAATAAAAGTAAATCAATTTTTTCGGTTCGTGTCGTAAAATTCAAATAATAAAAACATGGAAAATTTCAACGAAATTATTGATACCCAAGAGATCTTGGGTAATGAAATTGAGCAGATTTATAATGTGGTTGCGGCAGAAACCAGCTCAATGGACTCCCTCCAGCTTAAGCGCTTGAAGGACGAAGTAATGCTCATCACAAGAACCTTTTCACTCAATAAAAAAATATTGAAAAAGGGAGTGGTGGCAAAAAATTATATAACAGAAAATTTCCCGTACTTTAAGGAAGAGTACGAAGATAAAGTAGAAGATCTGATAGACAAAACGTTGATGCTACTCAGAAGAAGATCTCTTAAAGAGACAGCTAAAACTCTGGAAATCACAGCTGCAAATGAAATCAAGCGTCAAAAAGTCACAACGACACTAAAACCTTGGTGGCACGATTTCAGATTTGGTGACAATCACGATGACTCTCTCAGTCTCGTTGCATCCAAAACGCAGCCGAAGCCAGTGACTAAAAAAGTTACGGCAAATAAACCTTGGTGGTACGATTTCACTTTTGGTGATAATCGGGATCAGGAAAACAAGCCAAAGTCAAATGCAGAGAAACATTTGAAAACCAAATATTGCCTGGAAAAGGATACATTTGGAATTAATTACAGCTTCCCACCAGCTAAGAAGCAGTGGGAAGAGGAAGGGAAGCAACAGGTAACCCAAAAGGAGGTGAGTCCTGAAAAAGCTCTCCTAAAGCTCACAGATCCGAAGAAGTTTGAAGATCTGTTGGGCAAGTCCCACATTATGTTGACTGAGGAGCGAAAAAATGCGCTACCAAGGCAACGGGAACAAGATCTGGAGAAGAAGCAGCTGGAGCTGGAGAAGAAGCAGCAGCAGCTGGAAAATATGCAGCAGGAGATGGAGAAGAAGCTGCAGAATCTGGAGAAGCAGCTGAATCTGGAGAAGAAGCAGAATCGGGAGATGCAGCTGAAACTGGATGAGCAGCAGTATCTGGAGAAGCAGCTGAATCTGGAGAGGCAGCAGAATCTGGAGAAGCTGCAGGATCTGGAGAGGCAGCTGAAACGTGAGAAGCACCAGCATCTGGAAAAGCTGCAGAGTCTGGAAATGCAGCTGAAACTGGAGAAGCTGCAGAATCTGGAAAGGCAGCTGAATCTAGAGAAGCAGCTGGAACTGGAGAAGCTGCAGAAGCTTGAGAAGCAACAGGAACTGGAAAAGCAGCAAGATCTAAAGAAGAAAAACCAGAATCTGGTAAATCAGCAGAAGCTTGAGAAGCAACTGAAGCTGGAAATGCGGCAGGAGTTGGAGAAGCAGCAGAAGCTGGAAATGCGGCAGGAGCTGGAGAAGATTCAGAAGTTCGACAGTTTTCCGACAGCGAAGAAGCAGCGGGAAAAGGAAGGAAAGCAACAGGTAGCCAAAAAGGAGCGAAATCAGGAAATTGGAGCTCCAGTCCATCCCCGCGAGACACAAGAGCCAATGAACAAAATTAAAAATGTTGATTTTAAAGATAAATCAGCTGCATTTTTGAAGGAAAATTTCCACGCCGTCGTCAACACTTTCGATAAAAATAAAAAAAGGTTGTTTGATGGCAAGGCGGAGTCAAATAATACGCCGTACTTTAAGGGAAAGTACGGCGACCAGGTACGAGAATTTATAAAAGTATATTTAAAATCCAAAATAAAATATTTATGACAAAAATAGAGACAATTTGAAAATACGATAAACCACGACAAATGTATAGAAACAAAAAATAAGAATTTGAAATTAAAAAAGAATTTGAATTTAAATAATTTGAATATATGAAAGAATTTGAATATAAAAGAAAAAAAAATGTATACTTATACAAATACATAATTATATACAATACACTTACAAATTAAGCTACAAATATTATAAGCATTTGAGTTCACAACATTTAACACATACTATTGTAAAACTTAAGTTATATGTATTGTATTGAAAGGTAGACCTTTCAACAGGGCCAGGATGTTTAATCTTATAATTGTATAACATAAGTTATATATATATATACATTTATGAATATATTGTATTGAAAGGTAAACCTTTCAACAGGGCCAGGATGTTTAATCTTATAATTCTAAAACATAAATTTTCCACTAGAGCCTCAGATAAGCCCTGTCTTAGAATAGTTTCACTATTGTCACATACTTCGATATGCTGATAGGCCGTAGACCTAAGTAAATAAAGTCTGCGAACAGATACGGAGTCTTCACACCATCTGCGATGATAAGAAGACGACGCCATCTGCAGTCGTATGAAGACGATAACGATTGATTGTTTAGGTTACTATTCTAATAGATATAAGTAGTTTAAGATAATTTTAGAGTTTTCAATAAATCTGCCGAACTCCTCGGCCATTAGTCCAAATCCAACATCCGAGCTGTTCAATTTATTTCGCCGCGTCGCTCTGCCGATATTCAGTAATGTTTGATAATTTCGCCTCTGTTTTGTTTTGGCTTCTCAGTTGGTTAATGTCGGTTGAACAACGCGTAATTTTCTGAACTAGTAGTGTTCTTTAAGTGTTTGTTTCTAACATTTTATTTAACTAAGCGAAAAATGAAAAAATAAATTGTGTTAAATAAAGGCAAGTTGAACTAAGAAGAATGTAATTTCACTTTTAATATAATATAAATTATGGAGAAAAATAAATGTTTTCGACTGGTCGGACACCTGTTTGCTGGCAGTGAAAAGCTAAATGAATATAATATTTAATTATAATACCAGTTAATATAATTAATATTTTAAATATAATATATTTATTTAATTGAATTTTCAGTCCCTTAAAGGTATACAAATATTGTGAGTTGTTTGTTTGAAAACATATGTATATACATCTCTCAATGTTTTGTTTGCTCACGCATTGTTGCCAGCATGAAAAAATCAATAAAGAGAGCACCGAGAAAGAGCGTGTTGTGTGGACTCTCTTTCTCTCGCTCTCTCTCTGCCTCTTTAAATTGCTCACCCTCAATCGTAAGCGCTCTCAAAGAAGGTTTCTTTGATGGTCACAATTGATTCGCTTCCTTTACGCATAACGTTGTTAAAATTCATTGTGTTAAATTCATTTGTTGTGATATTCAGTTGATTTTCGCTTATTATTTTCATTGAATTTTTACTTTGGGAATTGAATGCTAAAATGTTTTTTCAGTTGCTGGAGGCATTGCAGCGGCTTGTAAGTCAATTAAAACGCCAATTGGCTTCGGTTTTGTGGCTGTCATTGCCACGACACTTGTACGGCTTCCGGCCACTGCACGGGCCACGTTCTCGCAGCCGGGCCAGCTTTCAGCGCTGCGGTCGCGCGCCGCGCCGCCAATTGGTCATGGACTACATATTCGAGTGCTTCTTCAATGACACCTTCGAGAACATCACTCGCAACGGGCTGCAGGATCGACAGTCGCGTCGCGACATCCTCGATCACCTCAGCTCCATCATCAAGGGCTGCAGCGAGGGCCAGAATGTGCAGACCGAAGAGGTGGCCAGCATGGCTGTAACCGCTGCAATGCGGTATCATCGCCTGGCGAAGGAGGGCAATGGAGGGCAGGTAAGGATTTGTGAAAAGGCTTTATCTTCTAAAAAAAAAAACACTTTACGATGCAAAAATCTAGTGAAAAAAAAATTTTCATACCTCAAAATTTTCTGATATACAATTTTGTGACATACAATAAAAAATTGTATGCATAATTTATTCTTAAAAAAAAGTTTTATTGGGTAAAAAGAAGAATTATGACCTTTTTGCGTAATATGTCGAATGCCAAACTTCTATATTTAAGACTAATTTATATATACTATTTTGTATTGTTCGTCACAGTGTTAATTATGATTTAATCGAATAAGTCGTGTCCGTACGTTAGGTCGAAACCGTGTGAAACAGATCACAATATAACATTATTGTCATAGCAACAAACAAACAAAAGTTAAAAGAGTTCTTAAAGGGTATCAAATGCTCGGTGTGCCGAAGTTGATCATTTTTCGCTGTAGCCTTTGGCATAATCCCATCAAAATGGGTAACTAAAAACCTTGTCTAGCATTTCATTTAAATTTAAATATGCTTTATGCAAAACCTTTCTATACACTTACATATATATATTCGAGAATATCTCTCACAGGTCTGCCTCATGGGAAAGTATCACAACATTTTGTATATTGCGCTGCGCACCTGTTGGGATTGGGGAGTGCGAGACTCTGAGGTGGTCGTTCAACTGTTGGGTAAGTCAAAGGCAGAAACTTAATAATTTAATACCCAAAAACATGCACATATATGTGCACATTTTTGTGTGGTGTGAGTGTGTGTGTGTGTGTGTGTGTGTGTGTGTGTGTGTGTGTGTGTGTGTGCTTTGGGGCATGCCCTTTTGTTTTGCATATTTTAATGAATTTTATGACATCGCATCAGATTATAACGGCCCGTAAGGGCAGGCGGAATTCAAGATCTCATTTAATCACGTGTTTCTGCTAATTGCCAGCTGAAATTACGTTCAGTTAAGGAAGAAGGAGCAAAAGTGCTGCTAATGCTGTTGAATGTTGATGTTGATGCTGAAAGCATAGTTCTCCTTCTTGTTGCATCGTAAAACGGGAAACTTGTAAAGTGCCTTGAAAGTGTTGCATGTTATTTTGGGCCATGGCTCAGAGCACTCGTTTGGCTGCCTGTGCGTGTTGCCTCTAATTAAAACGCTGCGTTAATTTTGCCAGCCTGAAGACTGAGCTAATGCTATGCCAAGGTTGTGTGTATATGTGTGTATTTTCACACTTTTTGCCGGTATAAGTCTGTGTATATGTATGTATGTGTGCACTTTCAGGCGATAAAAGAAGCTGGTTTTTTGATCGCGCGAATTTCTGCCAGCTTTTACCCCTACTGCCCCCTCTCCTACTCGATTCTCAACAGCTATATACTCTTACAAGCTTTTTACACCCAATTTTTGGCTGCAAGTTTCCGTTTCCCGTTGTCGCAGCGACTCCATTTTTGTGGCAGCCAGCAAAAGCTGCAGGCAGTCACTTTTTAGCGTGCGTGTTGCCAAAAAACGCAAGAGTTGAATGAGGGGCAACAAGTGCAGCTGCCTAATTGGCTTCCTATACCCTTGTAGATTTTATGAAATATTTTTTAAGAGCCTGTTTTGTGTGTTTTTCTGCTCCACAGTGGCAATTTACGAGTGCGAAAAGACGTTCGAGCGCATTTTTCTGGGCGCGTTGTTTGGGCCACATGCACCGCACTTCATAGCCGGCTGGCGCAGCGATTTTCAGGATCAGGTAAGCCATATTGCACTCAAATACTATATACGGCTAAAGTAAGACAGTTTTTCTTCTTCTTTTTGGTTGGGGTAGCATGAGAATGTGCGGGCCGTGGTCTATTTTTTGAAGCATGCAACACGCGAGCGACTCGAGCTGCCCGTGTGGATACCACGATTCGAGCAAGGAGCGCCAGCTCAGGTGAGTCGAGCTGACAGCATGCCCCGAATTTATGGCTGCCATTTTGTGTGCCAAAAATTGCACAAACATTTTCTTTATGGGGTGGTCTAAAGTGCTTGATATCCTCATACTCATACTCATACTCGTAGACGGTTGACTTTCCAGTTTCCAGTTGACAATGGCAACAATATTTTGTTGCTTGTTATTTTTTGCCTGTGCAATTTTTGTTGTTTGATTTGCCTGCGGCTGGCAAAAAGTTGTGTCGTATTCTGTCAAGCTAATTGGAAATCCAACCCTTTATAAATTCTACCTGAAATTTTTTAAAACTTTTTTCCATAGAAGTTCCTAAAAAATAAACTCAAATCTCGAATTGTAAATTTACAACTTTTAACCAAAAATGCAAAATTGCCAAAAGTAACCTTGAAATGCGTATTTAATTTAAATGCAGAGACTGTTGCAGACTCTTGGGAAATTATGAGAAGAGCAACACAGAAATGGGGAAAATTGCAAATAAAAGGATTTTAATTAAATTAATACATATGGCATTGTTTGCTCGTCGTGCCTGTTTGTCAGACAGTAATTGAGTAAAAGATGGCGACACTTTACAAGCACACGCACACGCACACACACATACACTCAAACATACACAGACACTCAGATATAAACAGAGATTCATTTAAACAATGGCCGCTGCGGCTTTCAATCTCAGCTGCTTGTTCCTTGTGTTGCTGTTGGTGTCATGTATAATTAAGATTTTCACTTCTAACACGAGCTCAGCTCGTTGCTTGTCTCATTTTTTAGCTACCCGGAGATTTATGAACATGAATGAGTGTGTGTGTGTGTGTTTGTTTGTATGTGTGCATATTGCGATAAGCTGAAAACCAACAGACAACGATGTGAACCTTTGTTATTTTGGCTTTGTTTGCCAGCACTCCGGAGGATTAAAGTCAAAAATGCGTGTAATGAGTGCACAAAGCTGCTGCCAGTGCTAACACTCAAGCCGGGCTAAAACATGCTTATACCAATATCAACACACATATGTATAGTACATGTGTGTGAGTAGTATAAAAGAAGACGCTCTGTGACAGATATTAGGAGTACATTTATGACGCCCTTTCACTCGGCGGTTTCATTTAACCACGGCTACACAAATGAATAAACATTAATAGCTGCAGGTACAGTGATGGGTAAAATAATAGAAACGACACTCTTTTTGTCAATTCAAACCGAATATTTAATATCATTAAAACGAATATTCAAACTTAGTTAGTTCGAACTAAGTTTAAATGATGTTAATTATTATATTGTTTCTATTATGATTTCCATCACCGTATGTGAGAGTATTTGTGTGTGTGAATAAGTGAAAGAAGGTAAAAAAAAGTATGCAATGTGATAATAAACACAATTCAATGCCACAAACTTTCAACTCACATCATTTTATTACAAATACTCTGATTCATGTACAATTTAAATCCATCAGGAAGCAATTTCAAAACGGAAGACAAAGCAAATTACAACAGGCACTCATATTCCATTCAAAAGGTATTATTCCTCTTAAAGGTATTACCACATTGTTATTTACAGACAAATATACAAACTAGAGCTAAGCTTTTAAGCCGAGAATCTTCAATTAAATTTGCAAGCGATTTGTGCGAATTACGTAAAGGACTTATGAAGAGGATAACTAACGAAAATTTCAGTGTTTAACTAAGAAAATATTCGGCTTAGGTAATTGACAGTTTACGAGCTAGAGGACTTGAAATTGTCGACGTAACTTGTCCAATAGACTGTAAATTAATTTGTCAAAATTTACAACAGGTATTGAAAAGGCGCTTATCGCTTGGCCAGCATAGCTTTTCTCTGAGTGTGTGTGTGTGTGTGTAGGCAGAAATCACCTGCCTATGAGTGAATGTATGTGTCTGTGTGTTTGTAGTTGGATGTGCGTTGATGTGTTGCTTTATTGTGTTTTTGTGGGCTTTTATTTGCCCACTTTTATGCGTTGGCATAAAAGCCAGCAGAAGCACTAACAATGTCACACTCCTGTGTATTTCAGTGTGTGTGTATTGTGTGTGTGTGTGTGTGTGTGTATCTTTATCTCGAACGTGCCACAAAGCGCTTCAAGTGCATGCTGTGTACATGCTAATGCCCCAGTGAAGGTAACGCCTAACAACTCTGCGTATACGCAATATTGAAGCTCTCTTCACAAAGGCGACTTATAACATGTGGAAAACAGACAAAATCCAGTAGCCAACTATGACAACTGATGGCAAAAAAGCAATGATAACACAGAGCAGAGAGCAACAAGCAAACTGTTTAATTTGGTTTTGGCACAATTCCCTACACTTGACACCCGTCAACTCTTTTTGCCTAGGCTAATGTAGCCTTGTGATTTGGTCGCCTTTTAAGGACAGCTCTGTGGGTGTCCATAAAAGCAAACAAAGTGTGGTCTAAAAGCTCGCACACATTAGACACTGACACAACTTTTCACATTTGGCAAAATACTTAGTTACTTAACCCACTTAGTCTCTCATATCTCTGACTAACAACAATTTATCCGTCTCATTATCCCATTTTCACAGATTCATTGATGTACCCATCGAGTCCTGTGGCCGCTCGTCGCCCCTGCGCATTGCCCTACAAGCGAATGCTCCCGAATTGCTGCTAATACTGCTCAGGTAAGGACTGGGAGGGGGGAAACAGGGGGAACAGGGGATGCCAGGCACTTCAATTAGTGCTAGAAAACTATGTTAAGCGAACGGCACTTGGTGGCAACCGTAATGCCGTAATGTATGCAACATAAAACTCTGCATCGCATCGCTTAGCATAATCAAGAGGTCCGACTGACAATGCCACGCCCCTCTTGACACCCCCTTTGATGCAACTCTCAGGCTGCCTCTTGAGAGAGACGCAAATATTAACATTAAATATGAAAGTCGCTGCCAAAGCGAATTTGCATGACAAGGCGGCGTCTCCACAGTGTCTCATGGTCGCCAAGCAGCTTGACACAACTTATGAGTGTGCACTCAGCAACAACAACAACAGCAACAACAACAGCAACAGCAACAGCAACAGCAACAACAACAGCAACAACAACAATAACTGAAATTCATAAAATTTATATGTAAACGCTTGCAGTTTTCGAACAGTTCTCAACCACTCAGTCACCGTCCTTGGCTCTGGCTCTCTCACTGGCTTTTGCTCTGCGGTCGGCAATTTATTGTTTCATAACTTGATATTGCCCTGATGTGCTTTTCCTATACATACATACATATATATGTTTCTGTGTGTTCTTGTGTTGTTCCACGCCTCATTGCTTGGATAGCATTTTGGCAAACGCTGAGACGCGTTTTCAATTTTTGATGCAGCGCCAGAAAGTGGACTTTTGCATAAAATGTGAATATTGATTGCGAGCCAAGAACTGGCGATTCCAATCAAATCCGAAGAAACAAAGAGAAATTAAATTGCATCAAGCACATGACGACTTTTAAATGCTCTCAAAAAAAAGAAAGGAAGTAGCATAATAATTGAAAAATAAATATTAGATATGTTACAGAGTTAGAGGTGTATAAAGATTTAGCGTGTGAATAAGTAAGTATGACATGAAGTTCTGAAAGTAAGGTAAAATAAAAAAGTGATATATGTATATTGAATATATACAATAGAATAGATAGATATGGAATACCTTTTTTAAAGTTAGAGAAAGTAAATTAAGTTTTAAGGTAATTACAAGGCAGGATCTTAATACAATCTGTGATAAGAATCTTATCATAAGATTTATGAATAAGAATTTAATAGCGCTCAGTTTTCAAGCAGCAGAAAATACATAAATGCCACGCTGACTGCAATAGATACAATCGATAGATGGACTGAAAGAGTGTTGAGAAAAGGTGGCCCGAAAGAGATGGCCAAGAGGATAGGCGGAGTACACTCTCAATGGGCCGCTTGTCAGTTGCTGTTGCCGTTGCTGCTGCAACATCGCCTTGTTGCCTGATTGTCGATTGATTTCGCTGCTGGTGTGGCCATAAATTGTCGATATTGTTTACGCTTTTGATTTGACTTTGGTTTTTCGCTTTGCTGCATTTTCATTTAAAATTGGCCATAAAATATGCAAATTGTATAGCTATGAAATACCTATTTTTCACGAGTATATTTTTTTTTCATTTACTTGCGTATAATTTGTGTACAGCACTCGTATCCGTGGTAAATTATTCCGCCAATGGCAATATTATAAAATGTACTGGCAAGTAGAACGTGGGCTGTGTGTGTGTATACAAATTCTTACACGCCTGCTTATCGGAGTGAAATGCAAATAAAAGTGCGATATGCAAAGCGCAATCGAAATGTATATATTTTGACAAACATTTTCAATTTAAAATGTGACAAGGCTGATGCCAGTTGCCATTTGCCATTTGCCAGTGGAAATCATACAAGGTCGTCTGCTACAATTTGCACTTCATTTGCAAATTTACCACATGCATAGATGTGTGTGTGTCTGTGTGTGTGTGTGTGTGTGTGTCATGTGTGCTTATGACAGGACCGTCGACGACCGCGTCGACCGTTTTCTGTTCATCATTTCATTTGCACACTGTGTTTATCAGCACCTCAAACATTTATTACCCCTCTACCCTGTCCAGGCCTGTCAGATATCTGTCCACAGAGCTCGGTTCTCAAATGAACCCAACCCAGCCCATCACAATCCAACCCAACTCAGTTCCGCGCAGCCTCCTCAGCAATGTCGTCTACAAATTACTGTTAACAACCGCAGAACATTTGTCCAGCACTTTCTCTCTCCCTCTCTCTCTCTCTGCCCCGACCGCAAGCTAACCAACTACGTGCCCCAGCATCTGTTGGTTGCTGCTTACTGGCACAACTGGCATCTGGCAACTGGCAACTGGCAGCTCGTTGCACGTAGTCAACAGTTAGCCGTATTCGTGACCGCTTATCATTGCAGATATGGCGCCTCGCCGCATCCACCCGACGGAGGCACCTCCGTGATTATTGCGCTGCTCGACAAACTCATCGAAAATGGACGCCATTACAGCTATGAGCTGGTACTCTGCCTCAAGATACTTCTGCGAAATGTGGCCATGATCGAAATGCCATTTAAGGTGAGTCACACGAAAAAATGAAACAATTTGAAACAATTGCTTTGATTGCTCTGATTTGTGTCTGTTTGGTCATTTGTTAATTTATTAATTAAGTAAGTGAATTCTTTTTATCAAATATAGGTAACCTACAGCCTCTAAAAATCGTCAGTCGTTCCTTAGTTTATTCATGTTATAGCTTATTAAATGATTTAGTAAACGAACCATTGATAAATAATTATTGTGTTATTGCAACGAATTGAATTGTTTTTTTTTTTTTTTTATTAATATTATAGACGAATGACAACATATATGGGTATTTCCAGGATCGCGAACTCGACATTCGTACGACTTTAAATGAAAAAAAAAATGGCAAAAATTGACATTTTCAAAAATGTTTTCTCACGTGTTTAATGCATTCTATCAACTTTATTTTTATGATAAAAGACAAGCTTTGAAGACTTTTCGTTTTTTAATTATTTATAGAACGCGACGAAAAATGGAAGTCATGTTTGACTTCATGTTGACAAATGCGAAAGTCTGCGAAATGTGGCGAGTAATTTGGAAGAAAATACTCTTAAATCATAATAAAATAATGTAGTTTTCCATTTTAGAAATAATTTTGATATGTAACTACCGTTTTATATATTTTACAAGTTTTCTTAGTAATTTGTAACGTGACATCGCGAACGTGACAAGATTTCCACCTAGTTTTTCCAAGAGTTTGTTCATCAAATTTTATTCTATATTCCGATATATAGCTCTTAGAACTTGTTTTAAATTAAACTTTTAATATATTTCTATATATTAAAATAGTTTATGTTACAATCTTACTCCCTGACTTAGTGTAATCGTTAAAATACAAACGGTCCATTTTGAAAATCAATTTTTAAGAAAATAGGCAAAAATATGGAAAAAGTGAATTTATTCCAATGTAGAATCTATATCTTCATCCTATTGAATTTCTTCTAGCGTATATTGCTTAAATAAATAACTTGAATACATTTTTGGAAGAAAATTTCACAAGATGTGAGTTTTTAATCAATTTTACGTTTTTCGTCGTGGTGGACCTTTTTCTGGAAATGCCCATATACAATATTTTTTTATCGTTGGTGCCACAGAAACCGCTTTCGCTTGAATTTCACTTAAATTTCATACAAATTCCATTTCTGTGGCACCCTTGTATATGTGACATTTCTTAAAAATATATTTAAATATTTGCTCAGTGGAATTAGGCAATTAGGTATATTCTCCACATGCCAACCACTTTTTTCTCTTCTGCTCTCATTTTTCTCTAATTAACATTTTTCTCTTTATTTCGTTCTATCTTTTTGCAGCCAATTGTATATGCATCGCGACGTGAAACGTTTTTCAAACGATACGGAATTCTCTTAATGGACAAAGTTATTGACAAGGAGCAGGTTTATGGCGTGCCGACGCTGCGACATTTGTGCCGGTAATTATCAACTGCTGAACTTCTGTCCACTAGCCTTTGAAGTCGACAATGAGACAATGAGATGATAGGACGATAGAATCATGGGCGAGAAGGGATGATGGGTTAGGGTTGACTGTCATCGTATGACAGCTAAGGCACATGGCTGCTGACGTTGCCAACAAGTTGAAGTTTTTTATTCAATTACTTTGGCTAAGATTGCTGCTGGTTCGCAACGCTTGCTTGACTTTCTACGGGTCTGTCTCCGCTTTCTGATAAGCCGGAAAATTTAATAAGTATAAAAGTCGCAACAATACTCTGACTAGTTGACTGACTGACTGACTGACTGACTTGACTGTCTAACTGCCTGTCGGCCTGACTGTCTGATTGACAGACAGTTTGACAAACCATTTTGATGTTGCGTCAACGGGCAACTGCCTTTAATTTGGTCTTGGCTTTTTGTTTTGGCCATAGCCGAAAATATCATAGCTTTTATTATTATGTGGCTTACTTTCCATCTTTCTTTTGTGTCCAGGCTTTATCATAGCTTTCATTACTATGTCACAGTTTAAGCAAATGTCTAGTATCAAATATCGGGGGAAATAAACGCTCAAAGCGAGGGGTCGGTCAACTCCACCAGCTGTTGGCTTAATTTAATTGAATTTCTTATAAATTTGATTAGTGCTCGAATTTAATCGATAAGCTGTCAGGCCATCGACTAATTTGATAAGTTAGCAGAAAGTTTGTGCGGTCACCGATGCGGGTGTCACTTTGGTAAGAGACGATTTCCCAGGAATCGAACTTGTTGTACTTCTATTTGGTTCGCATGTTTGCCATTTGCCAACTCACGTGTCGCATACACTCCACTTGTGTGTCAATACCCTGTTTCAATCAAAATGCCAAAAAAAGGTATACTTAAGGTAGGCAAATACATACTAGCCGAATACCCGCAAAACGGAATGAATGTGAAAATTTCAGGCTTCTAGCTCTTTCCGTTTTAGCATTGCAGAAATTGCGACCATTGTCAGTAAGCAAAAAGAGTTTTATATACATAATAAGATAGGAAGCAGATGGACAAATACACATACAATTTTAAAAATATTATTTTCAAATATACATATTTTAATTCGAAGCATTCCTTGAATTTATCTGTAGGGTATCTTCTAGTTAAGTATTTCTGTTTGTTCATTTATTTTCTCGTTTTCCGTGTTTGTTTTTCTTGGGCCAATGTTAGTATGACCGCGCACTTGCATATCACAGCTATATAGTATATAGTGTATACAAATACTTGCTACGAGTAAATATGTTTGTATGTAATTGCATTGATGCCCACATGAAGGTCCCGCAGAGCTTGCGATGGGCAATCTGAATTCGATTGCTGCTGTTGCTTGGCATTTTATTTATGCATATTTATTATGGCAAATCCTTTTACAGTTCGCAATGCAAGTTGAATTGATTTCTTTCTCTCTCGCTCACTCTGTGATTTCAATTTGCGCTTATTAATGTCATTCATCATGGTTCATTTGACAACGTAGCGCATACTTGATATTGCGCATACGCAAAGTGGCCGCACAAATAGGCAATGCTTTTTTTATGAAGCCGCTTAGGGAGTTGCTTCATTGATTGATGGGGACCATAAAGCGGGCGAAACAAAAGCGCACTTCATTTACCACCTCAATAATGTTGACAAGCCAAATTAACAAGTACATAAAAAGTTGTCTCAAGTGCAACTGTTGACGGCGGCGGCCAGAATAAACGGCAGATTAGCATTATTTTTTTTTTTGAGGCACAGTACGCTCTTTATGAAGCCAGTTTATGTGAGGAGTTTTCAAGTTTGAATGTGCTTCTTTGGCCACATACTCGGAAGTATTATAAAGTTTTCGTAACTGAAGCTTTCACTATGTCTCACAGAAGGCTGATTGCTTGCGAATCAAGTGAAAAAGTAAGCGTATAGCAAGTAAAACAGAAAAAAAGAAAATCAGCTCACAGTTTCCGGCACTTGAACTTCTTCTCTTTCCCTTCTTAGTTTTTGTTATGCCGTGTGCCGCAAAAAGCGTAACTCTGTGTAAAAGTAAAGTTTCTAGAAATTTTCGTGCAACAAAAGTTTTAAGCACATGAACTTTGGCGCACTGTTGTTGTTGGGGATTTTTTTGTTTTTTGCTTTTTTTTATGTAAGCTTATTATGTGAAACTTAAATTAATTTATGAAATATGTTGTAAAGATTGACTGACAACTGGCAGGGAAGTGGCAAACGGGAAAGTTTCTGAGTAGAAAGTATTTCAAATATTAAAGATTTGTTGCTAATATTAGTTTTCATCTTGTCGCCCAGCTGTCGCATTCGTGATATACTACGGGAGCATAATCAGCTGCCGAATGGGATCGATACGCTGAGGCTGCCCAATCGCCTGCAGCGCTATATTGACCTGACAGAAGAGCTGGAGGGACCAGAAATGCAGCATCAGCAGCAGCAGCAGCCACAGTCATCAGAGAAGCCAATACAGAGGCTGACAAATGCGATGCAGAGACTGGAAACGATAAGCAGTGGCGGCAGCGACAGTGAGAGCGAGAGCGAGGATGAGAGTGAGAATCATGTGCAGCTGCTGGAGGCGGTAACGGATGCTGAAAAGGCAGCTGTTCAAGCCTTTGTGGAAACTGGCAATGGGGCCATAACCGAGGAGGCCAAGCAGGCGGCTATTGTCGCCTATGTAGCGGCTAATGAAGCCAACAACAGCGCCGGATACACTCCATCGGAGCATCCATTCCCCTTTGAGTTTAGCTAGTACACTCAGAAAAATATGTCATCACAAAATTAACAATGTCCGGAATTGAATCTATACTGTATTGTTCTTAATTATGAAATTCCGACAGACAACTTGATCCAATTTTAACCAAACTTATTCAAAATATATATAAGACCATGCCAAACATAAAATCTGTGAGTTTGCTTGAAACAACAGAGTTTTTTTTATACTTTACATTTGTTATTAAGATTTAAGATTGCTGAGTACTTACTTAAATATTTAAAACTACAAACTAGTACATTTTGGATCAATTCAAGATTTTAGTGTACTTAAACTACTATGATTCGATATTTTGCAGACTTAAATTAATCCCATAACGTATCTAAAGGGTCCTAGAAAAATTGTATTTTAAGATTTCGGGGAATACGAAAGACGGACTCAAAATAAGATTTGTTTTGAGACCGTTTGTTCTTGAATATTGCCTGTTTAGTTATCCCCTGTTGTATTTTTTCTGAGTGTACGATATACAGTACAAAATTAAGTGTTGCACTCACCGATAAGTCTCCTCGCTGATGTTGATGCGACCTGGAACACCGGTGGTCTCAGTGCGACTCGTTAGGTTGACGGTGTTGCCAAAGAGGCAATAACGCGGCACACGATTGCCAATGACGCCGGTGACAACCTCGCCCGAATGGATGCCGATGGTGATTTGCTGTGGGAATAGACATAAGTTACAAATTTAAAAAAAATTTCTAGTGCTACAATTTCTAATTTAAATTATATACTGAATAAAATTATTTAGTTAACAGCATTGAAAGGAAAGACTTCACTCGCAACACATTACACGAGTTCAACACTTCATTTGGCTAATAAACTTTACCTGCTAAGTAACCCCGATAAGATGCAAAGCCAAGTTCTAAAACCTGCCAAGTTGCCAGATGCCAGTTGCCAGTTTCAAGTTTCAAGCCAAACCAACGCAAAAGTTGCCACAATTACTTTGAAAAAGTTGCAGTTGCTGCTGCGGTAGCCAAAAGTTTTCTTTAATTAAATTTAAAACGAAATGAGCTGCGGCTGTGGCAGAGAATGTGACTACAACTGCAACTGTGGCAGGAACCAAAAGCCAAAAGGCGACAATTCCCAATAGCTGACGACAGCAATATGTGTGTATACATATCTATTCTGTAGCGGGAAAATTGAGTTTATTCTTAACTTTTCAAGCAATCTAAACTGACCCAAATATTGATATGCCACATACAAAGAGTGAACATTTTGAGGCCATTAAATAAACAGGGTATAAAAGCATTTCGTTGTCCTAATTGCACATCTTTGTCGTAGTTTTGCAAATATAGAAAAGTTGGCGGAAAAGTACAAAACTAAGAGCATTGTGGTAATTATTTGGACCACTAATGGATTTGGGTACATAGCAGTAAAAACTTCAATTTATTATTTTTCAAAAACAATGCAAGTAAGTAAATGCAATTTTGGTAAGTAAACTCAAACCTGCTAATGAATGTTGAACAGCAACTGTATGTGCAAAAAGTTCAATTTATTTATTGATTTTCAGTTACTTTTTCTGCAATTATATTTTGTATCTGCTCTTAGAAAAGAACTCTGTATCTTGAAATGAGGCTTTTATTTATTTTCTGCACTTGATTTTGACTCAATTGTGCAATTAAAGTTTCCAGAAAATATCCAAAAATAAAGTTTGCCTTGAACAATTGTGGCAATATTTATTGATTATAGTAGTGCTGAAACTGGCCAAGAGCAGACAGAAAGGATGTAAAGTAAAAACTTTTTTATTTGGAAAATAACTGTGCATAATTGGCAGTAAGAAAAAGAGAAGAGAGAGGAGAATGAGGAAGAGTTGCTATTTTTGTACAGTTCTTGTTATCTGAAGCTAATGAAGCGTTAAATGACATTGGAATTTGCCCCGTTGTCTGTGGCGTTTGTTAATTGCATTTCGAAGCATCTGTCAAGTTGCGGCTGCCTGAAGCTTTTTCTAGCCTGTCGAACGGCAAACGAGATCTGTCGTTGTCTATTTTTTGTTGCTGTTGTGGTTGTTTTACTTTTTTTTTTGCTATTCATTCGTGCACATCAGAAGGTTGCACATGCATCAAAGTTTACGTGCAACGTGGCTTGTGTCCTCCGATGACAACGCGTGCAACCAACAGGATGCAGGAACAGGACGACGGATCAGGATCAAAAGCAGTACGTGTTTCCGGCTACATTACCAAAAGCAATCAGTCAAATATGAAATACTGGCAGCCGCAGTAGTTGACTGTCATGCAATGAGAGAGCTGGAGAGTTGAATGAATGACTTAAGACACAGTTACATCACGTATGTGTGAGTGTGTGTGTGTGTGTGAAGCACAAAGACGATATACCAACGGGTTTTCGAGTAAAAACAGCTTTGACAATAAAGCCAAGCGACATGAGCTGAGCATTCGAGGACGAGTTGCTCTCTTTCCATTTCACCTCACTCTCTCCCTTTATCCCTCTCACTCTTCTCGTTTTCTCGTTCTGTTTGTATATACAGTGTTGGAAGAAATAGTAGAAACGACAGTCATTTTGACATTTGAAGCCAATTATTAAATAATATGATAAAAAGTTGAGCTTAAATATAGAATCCCGTTGTTTTGTAAAATTTACTAAGTTTAAATTATTAAACAAAAATAAAGTATTTCTTCCCAAGCAATTTTAAAAATAAAAACCAAATTATCATTTTTATTACTTTTAAATTTGTTCCCAAATAATTATTTTTTTTAAGCAATTTTAAAAATACACAATAAATGATCGTTTCTATTATTTTGTCCATCACTGTATATAGTTATGGCTTGTTGCACACTCACACACACACACTCACATACGCACACATGTATGCAATGTGACTGACATGCCACAAGCATTGTCCACATGAAGTACAACGCTGCCAACGTCGACGCCTACGCCGACGTCGCTGCTGGCAGTTGGCTGCTGTAATTGTGAAGGATGTCATCAAGTGGGCAACCCCTCCTCCGTTATGTCCGTGTGTGAATCAGACATATGTATGTATATACATATATACACACAAATATATCTGCCATATATTTTGAGCTCAGCCACTCAAAGTCAAAGTGTTTAAGCCCAAAGAAGAGAGAGGAGCAAAAAAAGCTGACTGCCTAGGAAGAAGAAGAAGGCATCAAGCCGCAGCTCGACGGCTCAGCTGACGGTTGATGGTCAAGTGGCCAGGAAGCCAAGGTCCGCATCGAGAGTAAGAAAGACACAAAAACCAAATAAAAGACAGAGAGAGAGGGAGAAAAAGATTTGGAAGGACAGCACGTCACGCAACTTGATGCTAGTCCTTTTGATAACGTGTCAACAATTTCGAATTAATTTAAGCAATTTTCACAAATTTCCTCAAGCAGCTTTGAAGTTGCGAGTACAAGTAGTTTCAGTTTTTGCACAGTTGTTTAATATTTTACGTGCTGCGAGTTGTCAGTTGTCAGATTGCAGCCAATGCCTGATTCAATGTTGTCTGGGCCCCATTGATATTTACGCGCCATTGAGCCGATGTTGCCAGTGCTCACTGTACACTGCTCAATGCTTAAATGCATTCAGCAACAAATTGCGCGAACTTGTTCAAGTTGCAGCTGCACACGAATGCGCACGTTAACGGGACAACTTTCAAATGCTTTCATTGCGCACAATTAATATATTGCAAGAGAAGGGGTACAGGGGGGGAGGAGAGAGGGGGAGGGGAAGGGGACTGCCATTAGCAAAGCTAGTGAGCCCCACCCCTTGAAAACTTGTACATTAGTTGTGCATACAATTTGCAGCATTCATTTAATACTGTCAAGCCGGGCCAAGTGTGCAACAGACAGAATAACCGGCAACTCGACAAGTTGCCATAACTGAAAAGTGTGCAAAATGTTTTTGAAAAACATTTTCTTTAATTAAAATTATTGTACTTTCACTCACTCACTTATTTTATACGATATTAAAAATAATTAACTGTGTGACAGATAATAAGAAAAATTTGAAAACAAAACTGGAAAATTAGAAAAATGAAAGAAAGCAAAAATATGGTGACTGCAAAAATTTAAAAACACCGAAAACATAAATAAAGGCAAGTTAAATTTAATACATTTTTGTATTTAATGTATTGTATTGAAAAGGATTTTCAGATAAAAAATAAATAAATTAGAAAGAGACAGAAATTTTAAAAGTAATATATTTTTTGTATTTAGTATTTCTTAATTTAATCAAGTTTTAGCTTATTTCCATACTTAAAATACAAATCTGACTTTTTATTTTATTGTTTTAAATTAAAAAAAAAAAAAAATTTACTCACCACTGGATTTGAGCCCATTTTAACGTTCTTGGCCATGTCCATCATATCGAGAGCAACGCGCGCCATGCACTTGGCATGATCCTCACAATGGTCTGGCAAACCGGATACGGCCATATATTTATCGCCAACAGTTTCCACCTGTCGAGAATATTGAAAGTTAAACTTGTGATTGTTCACCTGAAAAGTGTATGTATTGGCAATTTGACAGTTGACCCCAAAAGGCAAATTTTGTTTGGCCAAAAATTGTAATTAAGTTTCTGGTTGGTTGATGGCTTCGTTTTGACAGGCATTTAGAGCACAGCCGTCGATCCAAAAGCCATACGCTTTTAGTCAATGTATATTCATGATGCGAGTATAAATAGTAGTAAAGAGTCATTTGCACTCACCTTGTAAACGTTCAGGTTGCGTTTGGAGTCCGTGAGGGCATCAAATACCGTATAGAGCTCGTTAAGCATTTTAACAATTTTCATGGCGCCCTCGGGATCCGTGTTGGCCGCACAATATTGCCCAAAGCCGACAATGCCGGAGAACATAAGCGTTACGGAGTCGTAGCTGTCAAAATATTGTACAATAAATAATTGTATAAATTGCAAATTGTTTGTATTTATGGCCATTGGGATTGGAGTTATAGCCATGGTTCTTATTCTGGCTTTGGCTTTGGCTTACCGTTTGGGTGGCACTGGACGCTGATGTCGTAACTCATTTGCCACAGACTTGGGTAACACTGAGTAAAGCAACCTGATTGCAGAATGGAGAGAAGAGCAGAAAAATGGATGACAAACAAATGGAAAGAAAATGTACGAGTAATTTTAATTTCGCGCCTGAAAGCGTGCAACGATTTTTGTTGCTCTTCGTTTCTCTTCTTTTTTTCATTTTGCTGAATACCAGAGATTCGAGCAGCCTTAATGTGTTTCTATTTTCGTATTTGCTTTGCATCATTTTTCTTTTTCTTACCTGTCTGTTTTCTGCTTCTCACTCTCCAGATCGCGAAACGTTTGCTGCAGCTTATCCGTCAGCATTTCCAGATTCTTGGTCAACTTGTATTCCGCCTCGAATTTTTCGGATAGCAGAACCAAATCTCTGGCCGCATCGTGAAGCGGCACATCCGAAATGTAGAGCCCCTTCCTAAAATGTGAGGGAGTTTAGTGAGGGGAGAATCAAAACAAAAAGTAAGAGAAATGACAAGCATTTCATTTTACTTAAGTCTATTTAAATTTGCTTGGCTTCTGAGCCAGCGAAATAGCAAATAAAATAAAATAAAACATGTATACTCCTGATGTGGATGGTGGAGGGTCTGGAATGTCTGTCTGTCTGTCTGGGCATTTGGCCAGGTGTGGCAAAAAACATTTTTACTGTCACCAATAAATTTAGCTGGGTATTTGCAATTTCTTTCAATTTATATGCAGAAATAATAAACAACATCCCATAAACCGTCAGCAGCAGTCTCCATAAATCCACATTCAAATAAGCGACAGTAAATTTCAACTATTTAATTCAGTTTAAAGATAAAACTGTGCCAAGCTTGGATTTGTACTCACTTGGTTAAATCATCTAAATTCATTACACTGGGATAGCACTGAAAGAGAATCCGATCGGTTTCCGGTATATACATCATTTGGCCCTGCAATATAAAGAGGCAGATTTAGATAATGCTAAGCGAAGCATTCACAATACGCAATTATAATAATAAAGTTGGCTATTACGAGTATGTTGCGTTTTTGTGGCAAAGCGCATTAAATTTTATGCACAATTTCCACAATTCCAATCTCAATGGCGGCGGCTGTGCGTAATCGGCCATTTTGTTTATTCATTTCATTATGTTGGTGAGTCTGGTTACGTGTATGTGTGTGTGTGTGTGTGTGTTTTAGCCACATATTGAAATCAATGCGGCTGATTGCAGACAGCAACGAAGCATAAAAGCCATATTCTCTTACAGTTGTTGGCCAACACCAAGACACAAAAAACTTACCTTCAGTCTCAGAAAACGTTGCTCAAGTCGGCTGCTCATGGCGCCCTGTCTCGTCTGGAGGACATAGATGGTGTTTATGTGCGACAGAATGTTCTCGAATGTGAGCTGCAGGTGCGGTCTTATGGCCTCCACCACCTCTATCAGCGAACAGTTCTCCTCGGCCACTCTGGGTGGGGAAGGCAAAAAATAAATGGTTAGCTGGCTGAATGCCCATTCGAAGGACAGCCATAATGGCTAATCACAAAACCACAACAACAACAACTATAAAAGCAAGAAGTAAATTGTAGATGATGGGGAAAAAGGAAGCTGAACTTACCTGGGTATTACGCGGGATACAGCCTTGCCGGCCTGCACGACTTTCATTTGTCTATCGAACATTAGATGGAAGGGAAACACCTTACAGAATGTGGCAGGCGAGATGAGAGGCGCTGTAAATAGAGGACGGTAAGGGAAGGGGTCGGTTAACCGATGTAAGCGATTAGCCTGGCAATTAGCCAAATTAATGTCGCTTTGTTACCTTCGCAAAGAAACTCCATATCATCGCTGGCCGCCGCCGCTTGTTCATCCTTCCTGGCATCCGCCTGGGATTTGGCAGCCACATTGATTTCACGTATCAGAAACTGCACATGGTCGTAGCGCTCGATGTCATCGCTTTTGTTTTTCAGCAGGCGCAGACACTTCTGCTCCTTGTCGCCATCGCAGTCAAAGCTGTCCTGTACCAGCGGCCCACTGGGCGCGGCCTTCGATGTGGCCGGCAATTGCTCGGCTGTTATGGCCAAGAACAGAACAAAAAGAAAAGGAGATTACAATTGAAGATTAACAGCAAGAGCAGCAGAAACAGCAAAGCAGAAACAATACTTGGCTCAGGTTGTAATCTAAATCCCCAACGTCTGATTGTGATTGGTTTGCCAGCTAAGAAATTGGTCGATTTTATAACTCGGAATCGGTCTGAGTTCAACACAGTCTCTTTTTAGATCATCTACTTGAAAGGTATGGAGTTTCAAAATTGGTTGAATTTATTACTGGGAATGGGTCGTACTTTAATAAAGACTCTTTTTAAGAAGAAATTGGTTGATTTTATAACTGGAAATTGGTCAGAATTTAACAAAAACTGTTTTGGCACATCCACTTAAAAAGTATAGAGATTCTAAGAAATTTGTTGATTTTATATCTGGGATAGAGATTCTAAGAAACTTGTGGATTTTGTTACTGGGAATAAGTCGCACTTTACCAAGGAGTGTTTTTAGATCAACTACTTAAAAAGTACAATAATTCTTAGTTCTTGTGGACTATAAGAACTAGACACTCTAAAGTTGGTATTTAGATTCCTGAATAACCTAAGATAAAAAGATTAATTTTGAAAGCCATTTACAGCTATAGTCATGAGTTTTCCCTACGATGTGATAATATCATTAAAAGTTATTCAATAAACTATTTTACGCAGTGTTTGTGTATTTACATGCAGCAGGATTAGGGATTCAGATATTAATTAAAAGTAATTATCTCCTGTATAACATACACTGTAAATAACATAACATACTCTGTTTACGAATACAACATACTCTGTAAATAAACATAAGAGTAAGATGGGCTAAGCAGAGAAGAATAAAGTAATCTGTATTCGGCAATAGAAAGAAACAGACGCATTGTTTGAATTAAATAAATATACTCTTTATACATACAGCTTAATCAAGATTGTAGCCTTTCCTACTAGTTTTGGCCAGGACTTAAAGATATTTTCCTATGTAACAACCACCTTAAGCTAGACGATTATCAATGTGGAATTTTGGGCTGAGAAAGTGAATATGCTCTATGTGTGCCAATAAGTAGGGTATGTGTAAGCGTATTAAGCCCAAAGCAATCTGATGTTAGCCACAATTGATGCTTACCCAGTTCACTTGCAATTTGCTGACCATCGTTGTTGTTGTTGTTGCTGTTGATGTTGCTGTTGCCGATGCCATTGTTGTTGCTCGCATTGTGATTATTGTTCTGCTCAGCATTTGCCGATTCAGGTGCTTGTCCAGTTACAGATGCGGAGGCAGATGCGGAGGCGGAGGCGGAGGCGGATGTGGTTGCAGATGCCGAAGGTAAAACTGAAGAAGGACATGCATCCAATACCACAGCATTCGTTTCGGCTTCCTCTTCGTCCAACTCCTGCTGTTCGCGTGCCAGAGCGCGTATTTTCTCAGCCTCATCGATGGGCTCTCCTTTGCGCTTCACAATGTCGATTTCCACCTCGACTCCATGCAATTTCGATGCAACGGCCTGTAAATGATAAGGAGAGTGACCGGACAGTCTGTCGAGGAATGGGGTAGGAGTGTACCTTGACTATGCCGATGACAATGTGCTCCAGTCCAGGCCGATCCGAGTAGTAATGCAGCATCAACTCGCCATCTTTCTCCGTGCAGCGAAACGAGGGAGCCCGCATGCCAGGATACAGGGTGCCCAGATGGTCGTGTAATGCATCCAGATTCTGTTTTCCATTCATTGTTCATTTGCGGTTCGAATTGGAGTTGTTGTGGTTTTTCCATTGATTCGAGTATTCAATGAAAATGCGGGAAAAATTCAATTTCATTTTTCATTATGACTAAGGAATGAGACAGGAATGAATGACGATGACGATGACGATGTTGATGCTGATAATGATGGTGATGGTGATGTACACGTTTATGGTGCGGTGAAAAGTGTGGAAAATTGAAAATAAATCGAATGTGAGTGCAACAAAAGCAACCGCATTTAAGTGGGCGGCGATGGGCGATGGGCGTGTCAGCGTGTGTGTGCATTCAAGCAAAATAATGCTTATCAATGTGAATATAAAAGAGAGAGAGCGAGAGAGATGGAGAGAGCAGCAGCAAATTCGATGGCAACAAGATAAATGACTCTGTGCAAAATTGCCAAATGGCAACTGCGATGCTCGGAGTTGCCCTGAGCTCTGTGCTGTGCTGTGAAATGCAAGTGAAATGAGCGTAAAATGCGAAATGTCCTTTAATTAAAGAAAAAAAGCAAAAAATTATTGAATCTCTTGGTTCACCTGCAGAAAGTCACGGGGCGTTGCACCCAGCACCTGTAGTATTTTATCATAGCCCGAATCCTGACAGAACTCAAAGAATGTCTTACCAAACAGCTCCAGTATATCATCAGCAGGTATGTCTGTATAAATATATTCGAGTATATACGTATGTGTGGAATGTATTTTATGAGACAAACACTGAAACAGCTACTTACTGAGTATCTCAACAGCTGCTCCAATTAGATTATATGTTATTTCGTCATCGTAAATTTGTCGCACCAGAAATTGTCCTTCCATGCTGACCATGGCCTTTTTCCTGTTTGTGTTTTTTATTGTCGTTGTCATTGTTGTCGTTGTTTTTGTTGTTGTTGATGTTGATGTTTGCGGAGGAGGGGAAAAATAAGCGAGCATCAAATTGTGGCAGGAGTGTTGAATGCAGCATCAACGTCAACCCGAAGCCGAAATATGAAGATGGAGAGCGGAAAATACATACATTAATTTTAATTAAATTGCTTTTTCGCTTCAATTTATGAGTGTTGTATATATGTACGTATGTTTGTCTTATATAAATGTACATTTATTTGCTTAAGTGTATTTTTTTGGCTTGAAGCTGCTATAAAGCTGCTATATTCCCAAAAAGATCTTGGAATTGGAATGCTTACTCTTTGTATATTTACAAATAATTTTCTTTACTTTAGCCTGAGTACAACCAAGTTGATGAATATATTTTCTTTTGATTTAAGAACTTTTCCGTTAAGCTTTATGAGTGCTTTTAAAGCAGCTTTGTATAAAACTTAAGCAGTATTTGCATTGAATAAGAAAAAGGATGAACATTCTACAAATCAACTTTATTATTTAATAGAACTTGTGCCAAGCTGTTGCCAAAACAAATTGAATACAACGTGCCAAACAGTGTGCAAAAAGAAAAAAAAAATGTGCAAACGTCGCAGACCTTAACCGAATTGAAGAGAGAGAGAGAGAAATAAAAATAATGAGTAACAGAACGAAACAGAGCAGAAATCAGATAGAAAAAGTAATAGAAAAGTATATGTTATACGTGCAAAAGTTTTTCCATTTTCTTATTTTCGCATTTTCCCCAGAGCGTACCTGGAATGTACCTGTGGCCACCCACAACTCACAACTCACGTCTCAACTCATATCTTTGCACCACAAAACAGCTGTGGCTCCTGTACAGTTTGCGTATTTGTATTACAGGTGGTCTAAAGGTGGCAACAACATTTCATTAATGCTCATTTCAAATGTGTGCAGCGACTGCAGTTAAAGCAGCTGTCAAATTGCAAATGATATCAACAGCTGCGATTAAATGCAATGGAAAGCTTACACTTTTTGCTCGATTCGATGCTTGATTTAGTTGAGTGTTGGCCCTTGCCTTGATTTAATAAAATAAAATACTTATTGTGTTCAAGCATCCACGGACAATGGAACAAACAATCACGTAAATGATAAGTAGATTATTATTAATTTTCAACAGAAAAAGAAATTGCATCCTTCAAAAATTTCCAAGTAAATCTCCGTATTTTCTACTACGGAAAGTGGAAATTGATTTTTAGCTGCAATTTATTATTCTGTGGAAAATTGCGTGAGCTTGTGTGTGTGTGTGTGTGTTGCAGGAAATTCAAAATTAAAGTACAATTTATGCAGGCGACGCCGTGCAAAGTTATTGCGATTCAGCAAAGTTGATTTAAGCTTCATAGTTTTCTAATAATTGCTTTAAATTTCAGAAAATAATTTAAGCCAAACTTAGCCACAAATTTAATAACGACTACTTGATTTAATTTTGCCTTTGGCTACACTTTAATTTCTTCTTACAGCTTGAATTGTGAACCGACAATTTTTGGCGTAAATTAAATTAGGAACACACATTTAAGGGCTACCCTAAAAACGTTCCACACCTGTCAACGCTGCGTATGATTGATTTTTATTGATTTAAATGTGTGTTTGATCGACAACTTAATTGAAAAAGTTAATGTGTGCCTGTGCGTAACAATATGAGATACAAATGATGATTTTTATATTTGTTCGGCATGAGTTTATCATCTAATCAAAAATGTTGTGATAAATAAAAAAAGTTATTTTTTGCTCTGGCCAAAAGTAAACATTAATTTTCGACAAACTCCACAGCATTTACGCTAATTTATGCCGCACAAATTAATTATACAGCAGGCAATTTATCACCTTGTTATTTGCAGCTCCTCATGACATTAAGTATACGCCGTGTAAGCGGAGCGTAACAAATGCAGGACGACATTTAGTAGCTTTCTCTCTCTTCATCTTTTGTCTTCTCTGTTGTTTTAGCTGCTTTCAAATTCAATTTCCGCTTTTCTCTCTTCGCTCGTTTCTTGCTCATTTAAATATTGTGTGTAAACGGTATAGAGGATGGCCAACTAAGTGGCCTAATCTGGCAAATGGCGTTGGCCATCGCCTGGCTAATAATATGAAAACATTTCGCGACCAAATGGCCTCATCCAATGACCCGGCAATAATGTAGTATTTGATTTTTTTATTTTTGTTTTGTTTACGCTTTCAACTGTTATCTAGTTGCACGTGAATTGTATAACAAATTTGTGTTGGCCAACCATTTGGCAATTAGATATTTGCAGTCTGCACAGCCGGCGGTAGCTTTAGCTTGATTTTGTTATTGACGCTCTCGCGTGTAAATATTATTGTTTAATATGCCATAAGGCAAACGTTTTGCACACAACACACAAACAGACACTCACTTTCACACACACACACACAAACGTATGTGAGAGCTCAGGAAATTTCGCAGCTTGGGGATTTTTATTCGCTCCAGACACGCAGCTGACACTGACTCTGAGTTTGAGTCTCTGACTCTGACTCTGACTCTGGCGCTCTGTCATGTGGGGGCTCTCAATTTAATGGCGGGCCACTAAATCTCTATATTATGAACTACTTGTTGGCTTTTGGCCGCTCAAACTTTAAGTTGGCTTACAAAGTTTTTCACAAGAGGACCGCAATTGATATAAAATCAATTAGCTAATTTGATTTGCTCTTTGTGGTTATTCCCAACTTTCTGCTTTCTGAGTCAAAATCCACTGTGAATCTTTAATGAGCTTGTTGTGGATTACATTTTGTGACCGTATTAAACTATTGTAAGTATGTCAATCGGTTCAATTTGGTTTGGCTTTAAACATATCTCACTGTCGATCTTTGCTGCCAGCTTTGGCTTATGAACTTTAGTGCCATGCCCACGATGACAGTTGCCACAAAGTTGCTTCGCTTTGTAGGCAGCTCAAATCTTAAGACTTGAATGTATGTCGCTATTATCTGTGCACACATGTACAAACACACACACCCCAATACCCACACACATTTCAATGGTTGGGCACTTAGCTGAAGAGCGCGCCGACTCGGCTCTGCTCAGCTAAATATAAAACACATCCAGTTTGTCTTTAGAATACACTCTGTGTGGTACTGGAATTTCATAAATCAGAATGTGACACCGGTAAAAATGTATCAGGTTGAATATAGCAGATAGAAGGTAACTTAGACTAAAAGTTTTTTGTTAATATTTTGTTTTTCAATTTATCGACAGCAGAAAATAAAGTGGAATTTAGAACAGCTCGGTTTTGTTTTTTATAAAATATTTTAAAGGTGCTTTTAAAATAAATTCTTTTAAAATACACTGCAACTGTTTAAACTTTAAATAGTGATGGTAATTGATTTTAAAAATGTTCAACAATTTTATAATTTTCAGTTTATAATTTTAGGTATTTATTTGAATGCTTTAAATGGCATTTATTTTAAAATCCGACATTTATTGTCGATTTTCGGGTTTCGGATCAGCAATCAACACTTTGTGGCAAATGGACTCGTTTTCGGCATTCAGAACAAGCAAGATTATTAGTTTATGTAATCGACTCAAAAACTTATTATTAAAAAATGCTGTAAAAAGATTATCTATTTCTATAAATATAAATATATTATTAGGTGCTTAGTTGGTCGCCTACGCTCGATTGCAGCTTTGGCTTTGGCTTGTTTCCTAAGTGGCAGCTGCCTCTGCATCAAACCCCCAAGAACAAGTGCAAAGCTGCAGCGAAGAAACGGAAACGAAATAAGGTTAAAAGCCACTTAAGACTTGTGCAAGTTAATGTGGCACATAACTCAAGTGAGTCACATATTTTATTGTGCGCACAAAGAACCAGAAGAAAACCAAAAGAAGAAAAAGCATGAAAACATTGCACACACACACGCACACTCTATAACTGAATCTGCGTGAGTGTGTGTGAGTGTGAATGTGAGTGTGTGACTAACGTTGGGCCATGGCCAGGGACAGGGCCAGGTCATACATTAGCATTGGTAATAAGGAACGCATTCTTTGTTGCTCTAATTTCTACCAGCAATGCCAATTGATGGCCACAAAAATAGGCAAAGGGGAAGGGCGAGGCAGGCAATCAAATCACGCCGTAATGATACAATCGATAATACTACTTACTGAGGCCATTGAGATAAGACTGCAAAACGATTTTTAAGAGCCGGCTAACACAATTGCAATTGGCCAAAACAATTTAGCATTGAATTTACATTCAGAGAGGCTAGAATTAGGGATGGTTATCGATTTGTCATAATATCGGAAATTGTTCTTAATATTTTAAGTTTGAAACGGACAGATATATATAAAGCCTGTATAAAGAGACTTCAACAAATGCTGATCTAATTGCATATTGTATTTTAAAACCGTTTATTCCGTTTCTGCAATTTGTTTCAAATATTTCTCTGTTATTTTTATTTTAGTAAACTAACAGCTTTAATTCTTTGTTAACTTCTCCTGAGTTAGTCAAATACGTGAAATCATCTAAATAAGTACACTTAATTTTAACACCATTTCATGAAATGATTTTCCTATATTGTCTCCGTATAAACAGAGTATCAGCTATGTCTTTATAAATTCCGTGATTAGCGTTAAATCGATGCAAAGCATCAACTGACAGACGTGATGTACGTCTTTAATGATAAAGGAGGCAGTCATTCGATGCCTTCCTCATCATCATTATCATACTCATTATGACGATAGTCAATGCCATTGCCATTGTCATTGCGATTAGCTGAGCCGAGTCAATTTAGCTGCGGCTTAGTAATTTAACTGTCGCCGAGTTACCACGACCACGGGGCGTATGATTAACCTTTAACGCTGCCTCAAGTGTGTGCAAAGGCAAAACTTAATCTGTCTCTGCAACTCAGAAGATGCGATAAAAAAAGGAACCAAGGAGGCAAAGCAGTTGTTTCACTGTTGGTCAACCAAATTAATGAATCCCACCACTTTTGTCCGAGAGTTGCAAAGAGCTCATTAATAACTGTCCACATGCATGGAAATCGAAACTTTGTCACTGGGCTTTCCCTGACAAGGCCCCGGAGCAACCAAATCGAAATCCACACTCCCATTTGTTATGCCAGCAACCTTCGATTGAGTTTCTCCTGTCCTATCCTGTCCTGTCCTGTCGTGTCTGGTTTTTTTTTTTTTTGCTGGGTTTTAGTTTTTGCTTTTTCTGTTTTTCCAGTTTTTTTTCTGCCTGGCTAAATTTATCTATGCGCGCACTGTGACATCCCGAAATTAGGACATCATTAGCAACTGTCGATGAGCACTGATAAATGCGGTACACGGCCTTTTTCTGCGGTTTCCAGCTAATCCCCGTAGGCGGTCTTTGCGGTTGGTTGACTGCCGAATTACCCAAGTGCTGAGCCTTAAATTTTTGTTTAGGTTTTAAGGCTCGGCTTGATGACTAAAAATATTTGCAATCCATAATTTCTATGCAAATTTGAATAATTATTCTTGTTTGTTTTACTTTGTAACTACTTGAAGTTATTGATTTAGCTGTGAGCACTTTTATTTAAGATTTGTAAGGCATGTTCGTGTATGTAAAACACTCAGACTGGTTTTTGTATCCTTCAAGAAATCTATTTAATTGGATACAGACCAAAGGACACGGCAACTAAAGCTCTGTTTCGCCTGTTACACTTGTTACTCGTCAGTTTAGTTACACACTGTCGCCTTTAGCTGACCGAACACAGAATAATAACAAGAATGCCAGACTAGAAGAATACTTTGTAACAAAGACTGAAGAAGTCAATCTTTTCTTCAAATTTAACATATAAAAAATTCGAGTTCCCATCTGCAAAATACATACAACTAAATATGCTCGAATCAAATATAATAGAAGAAGTTTAAAGTCCCCACTTACGTTATGTATGCTTTATTTACAGGGTATTACAATGTGTTAGCAAGGGCGTTTGACTTAATGATGCCCAACGGCGAATGCGTCACACACAAAGCAATGCAAAATTTGAAGTGACATAAACGACGGCAACGGCAGCAACGGCAGCAGCAACAAAATGTCGCAAATTGACAGTGGCACAAGGCACAAACACTTCCGGTCTGGCATGCCACTGCAGCTTACAGTTATATCTACAGTTGCAATGGCGCCGCAGGCAGTTTGAATTTGTGTCCCCGTTGTCCTCGTTGTTGTCGTTGTTGTCGTTGTAAGGGGCGGAAGTAAACACTCGCCGATATGTTCGCCAATGTCTTGTTGGCTCTATGCAAATCAAGAGAAATTTTCTGTTCCGAGATTTACAACATCATCGATTTGCAGGGGGAGGGAGGGAGCAAGGGAACGAGCAAATATGTTGGGCACAAGCACAGACTGGCTTTGGCATTACTTCGAGTTGAATTGTCTGGAACAGATGCAGATGGAATTGCTGTCAAGAGGCGTCTTCTGTTCGTTACACGCGGCACAATGCAAATGAGAATGAAAATGAAAATGAAAAGTTGCCGTTGTTGCATTTCGGCAGAGCCAAATGAAATTTGCGACATAATGCGATTTGCATTAGGTTTGTTGAACAATTTCTAACGAGATTCTAGCTTAAAAAAGGAGTCGAAGCTGTGCTTCGTTGATTCGCAGCACGCGCGCAAAATAAATTGCATTTCACTGCATTGCAGTCGCAAAAGGAACAGAAGGTGCCATGCATTTCTCAAATGCAATTAATGCGAATTTCACGGATGCGTTTGTGCGTGAAACGTGGAAACGTGAAATGCCTATGCAAAGTTTCTCTGTAGTTTTATTTTGCCCGCACAAACTGAAATTTCCAGCACACAGTGCGTATGATTATTCAGATACGAGTATGCATTGCGTATACGCCCCGACCGCCAGCTCACTATTCGACCACCATATTTAACTTATTTAATTAATATTGGTTGCCTAGCCTCAGGCAGGCCGCTGTCAAAAACGAGAACGAGAACGAAAGCGAGAACTGTCTGTGAGGCAGCAGTTTGCTGTTTGGTTTCGTAACAAGTTATTATTATGAATTAATGGGCTTTGTGTGGTCTTTAGTTTGGCACAAAAGTCGATAAATTTATAATTAGCTTTTGGCATTAAATGGGATGGAAATAAGTTAAGAGCCAGCCTACAGAAGCTTTGACTTTGACTTTGTGCCCGTGCTCAGCTTCAATTCAAAAGAGCACAGTCAGATAAGTTGGCAGTCGTTTACTTGGGGGTTTAGTTATTTTGGACTTGGTCTGAGCAAAGTTCAATTCCCTTAATGTTCTCTGAAAACTGAGCTGAGCTATTTTTATGTATTTTGTTATGTATAATTGTGATCAATTAATTACTGAAAATAATGTTATTATAAGTACATAATATAAATTATTTTATTGTCAAAATTCTTACAGGAACAGTTTTTCTTAGTTTCTTGAAATATATTTATTTATGCCAAATTTCTTGGCATTTATTCGATGTCGATGTCGATTATTGCACTTCATTTGCGTTTAGCGCACGAACGGACACTCGAACCAAACTTCTGCTATTGAGAAGCTATAACAGACGATAATGTGAGCAGTGGATGAGGAAGTGCGGCACTTAATATTACGTATGCGCCGCGTTTACCAGTTTTGATCGCACGCACGCAACGCGTAATTCATAAAGCGATAAAACAGCTGAGCATAAAACGCGAACTTAGAAACATAAAATGTGGGCGGAGTGGGCGATGGAATCAGATTGTGTTGGAAATGTAAGAATATGAAGCAATCAAATGCACAATAAAACGAAGCAACCAAAAGGAAGTCGAGGAGTCAACAAAGGAGATGCAATCAAAGCTAAAAGTAATCTCGGCGATAAGTGCGAAAACGTGTCAACTGAGAAGGTAATACGGCGAGAGTCTGGGGAACTGAGAAACTGCTTGCACATGACACTCGATATACATATTGAGATGTCGAAAACAATTGACAAACAGCCGGCGACAGTTTTGAGAAGATTGAGAAGAGATACGAAAATATGACACATTCACGTGAATGCAAAAAGTTGAAAAGAAACTAAACACAGTTCCAAGTTTTTTGGTGAAGGTTTGTTTGTTGTTGTTCTCGGGGCAACCCTGCGCTTGTTTATTTTTCTTAGTAAGCGACACAGTCATACACACACACACACACATATGGGTTACACCGCAGACAACTTTTGTGTGTTTGGCTTGTACTTAAAACTAGAAGAAGAAGTTCGCAGAAATATAAACGCCTTTGCTGGGATTGAAACCTTAGACGCCTCAACGCACATTTGTTGACGCATTCCCGTGCACACACATACACACACATGCTCACTAACACACTCAACTCGTTACATGCCTGAGAAATGCCATTTCCGACACTCACACAGACAAACACTTGAAAAGCGACTCGAATTTCCATAATGTCTGCCATGAAAATGCGATCGATTTTCGTGTGTGGTATTGTAGCATGTTACATGCAAATAAGCATATGCCCACCATATTGTAGTGTTATTGTAGTGTATACAATATGTAAAGTGGTCATATGCTCAATCTCAAAGTTAGAGTATCAAGCGCATTGTATACATAATACAACTACCGCCAAGTGCCGTAATATGATCAGTCACTTATATGTGGACTGGCCTGCAGCGTGAGATCTGCAGCGTAAGCACTATGACGTTTTGACCGTTCGGTCCCAAGCGCATTCCAATGTATATGCCTTCTGCATGTACATATAACAACATATATACAAATACATATGGCATGCTATGTACTCCCGTTCTGCCGCTGCTTTGAGCGACAGAACTCCAAACTCTATTATGTACATTAGGCTAAGTTGATATTAAAAGAACTTCATATATGAATTGAATAAAGATACTTCAAACAGATAGGACGTGTTTTCTATCGGGTATAAACATAAGTCATTACATGGCGACCGTGACCTGGGTCCTAAAGGACCTAGGACAAGAACGGCAACAAAATCAAAAAAAAATTAAAAATAAAATAATTAAATAACAACAATAACAGAACAATAACAGACGCTTCGCGGAAATATACAATTTAAAGTGAATTATTATTTTAATAATAATGTCAAGAACAACCAAATATTAAACAAAGTTTGAAGTGCATAATGGCATAATGCCAAGTAAAAAAAAAAACGAAAAAATTGTTGAAGTATTGCAGCCACGCGGTAAAACAGAAGTGACACACGACCCAACAAACAAACAAAACCATGTCGGAAAAGAAACGAACAAAATTTGCACAAACAACAACCCGTGTTTGCAATAATTGTTGCATCTAATACTTACGCATTTGCATGTGTGTGAAGCAACAAAACACAAACACACACATGCTTGGTTGCAACCAAAGCAGAATAACAAAAGCCGAAAGACATTCGTGCATGTTCGATGGCAGAACAGTGTGAGCTAAAACAGCGCCCCATTACCAACCTACGTTCAAACAACTGGAGAAAACATCGATTACGAATCAATGAAACAAAATAAGAAGTAAAAGAATCTGGAATTAACTACATTCTATAAAAATCTATAAAAAGAATAACATCAAATAATAATAACAACAAGAACAACTGCTACGACTACAACAACAAACAACAACTACCAAAAAAGAAAAACAACTTAAAGGCATATCATAGCAGAAATTTCAATTTCACGAATCCCAACAAAATTTTTTTTTGCTGTGAAATCGGAATCAAAGACATGAGTGACGAAAGTGAGGTGTGCAGGCCGCCCATTTCACCGCCGCTGGAAAACAAATACCTAATGCGGGGTAGGCAGGCCGCCCACTCCGCCGTCGTTGGAATTTCTAAGCCCCAGTAAGACAGAAAGAAGACGCCCCACCAGACAAACAGCAACAACAACAACAAAACTAAAACACAGCAGCCGATAGTAAAAGTGTGAGAGGCAGTCCGCCCTTTGCACCAACGAGGGAACTATATGAGCAACGTTGGACTGGGAGACAGCTTCGCCAATGTGCGAAGAAACGCAAACGGGCTGCATAATTGCGAATGCCCCAATTTGCTTTACCAATTAAGTTCTAATTTAAGTTCTAATTTTAAGCCTATGCGGGAAACCGCTGCTTGAAAAACACTAACCTCTGTTAGGCTTTCATACTAACAACATATGGCCGATATTGAATTATATAGAGCGAAACATTGTAAATCGGTCATATGTAAACTAACAAATTTTTTTTTTCTTCACTTATATTTTCATTGCGCGAATATAGACACGCGAATTGGCCCTAGAGGCAACAATATACAAAAATAATAATCGTTTAAAAAAAAAAAATAATTGTTAATCTAAAAAAAAAAAAAAAAATTTAAATATAAAGATGTCTAAACGATAGTTTCATATATGCATGCTTAATTATGGCCATACACAAAATCTAAAATTTTAAACCATTTTCATATTTCATAAAATAATGCTTTTAATGCATTTCACTACCAAAATTTTTATAATTTCTAAATCAAGACCCTGAACAGGATCCTATAATCTTTAAATTAAAAAAAAATTTTTTTTTTCTCCTCCCGTGAATTTTTGAATTTCCAATCACATTCAAATGTAAATAATTAAATTAATAGTTCAACATCTTCTGATGATTATATCAAATAAAAAAAAAAAAACAAGCAATGATTTTAATGCATACTAATGCATTACCAAAAATTTCAAAAAAAAAAAAACCAAACATGTCAAAAAAAAAAGTCACTACCATAAATACAAGTAGACAAAAGTCCTGCGCAGGAAATAAATTAATAAGAAGAATTGCTTAGGCAATATCTCTAAAAGCTTCTAAGCCCAACGTACATGAACTCATGTCAAATGATAAAGTACGAAATGTAGTGACCTTGCAAACAACAAAAAATAAATGTTTGAGAACATTGAAATAAAGTTATTGCAAGAATGGATGTTAGCGATCTGTGCACCAATGGAATTCTCGACTTAGGTCAGTTCTTCCAAAGGCTTGAAACGCAAGCCGGTACACTTGGGATCAGCCAACACAAAGAGGCACCGAGCAAAAGATCTTTGAAGCAATTTCAATAGAATCTTATAAATAATTGGGCAAATTATATTATGAATATATAAAGAGTAGCGCTACTCAGCCGGTGACCCATATAAAGAGAAGCAATTTTGTCTACAACACTTGATTTACAAATACAAGGAGTACAGGCATTAAAACGAAGTAAAAAGACACTTTTATTGAAACAATATGACATTTCATATTATTCTTACATAAATAGATGTCCGAAAAGCCTGACGTCGTAAACGACAATATATTAAAAAAAAAAACTCCTAATATTCCATCTTGAATCTTTGAATTTTTCATATTGTATCTCTGTCCAATGAAGACGTTCATTTCGGACATGGGATCTGAATATAAAAATTTTATAATTAATGACTTGAACAATGTATATAATATATGCATATTGTAAAACAAGCAACTTGCTAAAACATTTTAATAGTGTATAAAATAATTGAGAAAGAGATAACATCATAATCTCAAATACAAAAAAAAAAAAATGGACATACTTAAGCAAAAGCATAATTACAGAAGGACAATAATACAAAAGAGAATATTAAAAAAAAAAAAAAAAAAATTATTTTAAACATACTTAAGCAAAAGCATAATTAAAGAAGGACAATAATAAAAAAAAAGAATGAAAAAAAAAAAAGTTTCTTAAACATACTTAAGCAAAAGCATAATTACAGATAAACAAAATATAAAAGCATGTTTAGTAAAAAAAAAAAAAAAATTAGAATTTTTTTTTAAATATACATATACACAGAAAAAAACAAAATAATAACAAATAATATTTCATTACATGTTAGGCCTGATCAGCCAAAATATATAATTATCAAAAAAAAAAAATATATATATATATACATATTTGTAGTGTATGCAAACATTTTTATATTCTTCATATTACCTAATCGTATAAAAAAAAAAAAAAACAGACAAAAAAAAATATTAAATAAATTACAACTAACTATATTAAATAAAAAAAAAAAAAAAAAAAATTACAACAAAAATACAAAAAAAAATATTAATAATAATAATTAATAAAATAACTACATATAATTACGTTATTTCTCTAAAAAGGGAGGTGTAGCATGTTACATGCAAATAAGCATATGCCCACCATATTGTAGTGTATACAATATGTAAAGTGGTCATATGCTCAATCTCAAAGTTAGAGTATCAAGCGCATTGTATACATAATACAACTACCGCCAAGTGCCGTAATATGATCAGTCACTTATATGTGGACTGGCCTGCAGCGTGAGATCTGCAGCGTAAGCACTATGACGTTTTGACCGTTCGGTCCCAAGCGCATTCCAATGTATATGCCTTCTGCATGTACATATAACAACATATATACAAATACATATGGCATGCTATGTACTCCCGTTCTGCCGCTGCTTTGAGCGACAGAACTCCAAACTCTATTATGTACATTAGGCTAAGTTGATATTAAAAGAACTTCATATATGAATTGAATAAAGATACTTCAAACAGATAGGACGTGTTTTCTATCGGGTATAAACATAAGTCATTACAGTATAAAAAAAAAAACCAAAACAGCAAAAGAAAAAAAACGTCGGCATAATGCTGCGGGCCAGGTCGTGGCTTGAGGGCAAGGGGGAATGTGTGTGTGTGTGTGCGTGTGCGTGAGTGTGTGTAAAAGTTTAGCAAGAGAGCCACAAATGGCAACCAAAAATAAAACCAGTAATATGAAGCTTGGACATGGGAATGGAAATGTGTGCAGAAATAAATCCGCCATCTAATGGCCCAACGCGACCCCAGAAATTGTGGTGCGTGCTTTTTAAGCAGCACTTAGTGGACGGCTTTAGAATTAACATGAACATCAAAATGCGTTTTTAATGGCCGGATTCACTCGCTCTGTCTCGCTCTCGCTCTCTCTCTCAAATAAAATCTGTGCCTAGTCCTGCCCAGTTGAGTGACAAAATGTTCTAGGCCTCCCACTGTTCTCCCTTTGGCATCGTTACTAGCTCAAGCTGAGCCGGAACGCAATGAATGAAGATTGATGACTCCTTCGCATTTGTCAGCAGTTGCCTCAGCTGCTTATTCAAAGTTAATAAGTCGCAAAATGTTTTCTCGAAAAAAAGCCATTGAAACGTGTTCTGCACAATTCGCACAAATTTGCATTTAATATGTTTTCCCAACAACAACAAGTAGCATCATTTTCTATGCTCCGTACTACGAGGCGTATGCGTAATAAGTGAAGTGAAAATTCGGCTCATGCCCCCATGGGGGCGTGTAGCTAATCCTCTGCTCGTCGCCTTCAATATATATCACATTTTCCATTCCACTAGCCTTGCTCCAATGATGACACGGGCGGGTCAGACCAAATTAAGGCCAGTTCTGTGTAAGCTCAGCCCAAATGTCTAATAAAATTCAATTTTTAAAAAAATATTTTTATTTTTAGTTTATGTTAGCTTTAAGCAGATTTTGTTAGCTGCAGCATGTGTCAAGTTATATGCACAGAGAGAAAAAATCTGTACTCAAATTCAAGTTTTAAATTCGTGATTTTAGCATGCATCTTTTAGTTTGTTTCCGGGATATAATTGTTAAATTAACACAATTTGCAAATATAATCGCAAACACTCAGTATTAAATTACTCTCAAAACATTTGTTTTCACTGAGTCCCGACAGCTAAATTATTTGAGGAGAAGTATTTATAATATTGGGATTGAATTCAGTATTTCGTAATCGATTTAAGAAATTCAAAGACTACCGAACTTTTTAAACCAATTGGGATTGATTTTATTACGCAGTCCTGGTTTTTTTTTCAGTGTTTGTGTTATATATTTGCTTTCCTGCCATCATACCGTATGCATAATCAATCGCTGGTCCGTCATGTTGTGGCCAGCAGAGCATTAACAGTGAATTTTTTTTGGCAGAAAACGCAGCAGCAGCTTAACTGAGGCATACATACAAAACGTGAGAGATTTATATAAGTATAAGTTGACTGACATATTAACATGAAGACAGACAGGCAGATGGACGGACAGCTGTAGGTGAGAGCCTTGAGGGTTAGACGCCATGCAGTTTGCCCTTATTGTGGTCGATGTGTGTGTGAGTGTGTGATGTAAAACATTTTATAGGCAAATCGATTTTTGTCTAAAGTGCCACAAACACGCACAGAGAGACAGCAGCAGCAGCGATAACAATAACAAGGACTTTGGCAACAATAACAATAAAGCGGCACTGTGACAGCGCAAAGAAAGAGATAAAGAGAGGGAGAGGGGGATAGAGAGGGGCAACAGCGATTGTGGGCGTACATTTCCAGCTAGTGTAGTAACAAAAACAATAACGAGAACAATAACTGACACATTGACCGTGGCCAACTGTGTGTCTCAAGAGTTAATTTCAAGCGCTTTGAGCCTTCTCATAGATATCGAATCTGATCCTAGCCGCACATCAAAGTCAAAGTCAAGCCGCAAAAAGTAAAAGAAGAAGGCGAATTTCATGCTAAAATTGCTAGGCAGCTTTAAGGCCTTAATACAGTCCTGCTTTGGAGTAGATTAATGAAGCTCATTTGCAGATTGATGTGCTGCAATTATGCGGCAACAACAATCAGAGTAGAAGCACCATAAAACACTTAGCGCACAGATTCTGATTAAGTGAAGCAGAGGAAGAAACAATGCAGATAAGGCAAAACAAACTTGATTTGGCTTTAAAGCTGAACGCAAAAGCAAAAGCAACTGCTTTAAAAGCAATCAGGCTGAAGCCAAGCGAGAGACAACTTTCATTCTCATTTATTCATTTTGCGGTCAGCAGTGTGTCAATCAAGGCAAATGCCATTGCCATTCATATTGAAGGAGGCAGACGAGTAGACAGACAGACAGACAGACACAGACTGAGACAGAGAGGCAGAGAGACAGAGGGGAGACAAAGGCAGACAGAGTAACGGCACGCACGATTGTATGTTATGCGTCTCTCCTCGTATCCTCGTATCCTGTCAATGGTCTTGCCTTCTTTTTAATGAACGCTTTGACAATGCCTTCGAGTGCATAAGAAGGAGAGGCTAACGAGGACAATTGCCGTCTCCTTCTCCGTCTCAGTCGCAGTCTGGCTGTGTTTGTTAGCAAGACTCAAGTGTGGGCCAACGTCAATGCCAATGGCTGGTCGACTCAAGTGGAAGGATAATGAGTGTTTCTCTAGCCACTGCCAGCGGCGACAACTAACTGACAATGCTGCTGTTGCACTGATTGCTCACTGTCAATGCCAACAGCCAACAGCCAACTGGCAACTGGCAACGACGGCAATGTAATTAAAGTCATGTCATTGACAGCCTCATTGGCAGTTGCTGTTTTTAAAACTAGGGTCAAATTATAAAATTCTTTTATGCTATTTCATTGCCTCTTGTGTTGCCATTGTTACAACAGCAAATGAGAAAAGTCAACTTAGTGGATAATTAAAAGGGTTTCTCTATCCATCTGCACATCTGGCAAACTTATGCTCGACTTTTTGACAGCTGACTTGTGGTTAAGCAATCTCAAGAAAGAGAAAAAATAAATATAAATCATGGTCAATTAGTAAAAGAAGCTCTGACGTCATGGTAGCCCGAGTTGCCGGGGCAGAATGGGTGGCAAATTCAGGGGGTTGTCAGGGGTAAAGTCAGCACATGATAAAGCACATTGCTAAGGCAACGGCAAAGGCAGCAAAGGCAGAACTATTTACAAATGGTGGTTAAGCAAATACACACGCAATATCAATAACTTAATTAAGATAAATGCGAATTGTATTTAGTCATAGAGCACACACACACACACACACACACAAGCACAACAACAACAATAGACACACATATACAAAGGGGGGCACGTGCCGGCTGCCATTTTGTGTATTTTTGCCCGGATATCCGTTAATTCTAGCGCTACATTTGGTGTGGGAGCACAGAGTGAGGCCCAGAGAAATCTTTGTTAACATTAATGCGACGCGTGTTTTGCTTGTTTATGTGCCACTAACATTACACACACAAACACACACGCACAATTAATTTATGTACTTTGGGCGGGCAGAAAAGAGGCGTGACAGCGCGTGCCAATGTGAAAAATGGATAATTAGTTAATTGCAGCTTGTGGCAACTGCCGTAACAGACAAATGTGCATAAATTTATGTATGTGTGTATTAATTAATTGCGCCACATTGTTAATTTGCCAAAGATTTGCAACTGTAACCCAAGCCAGGTTAAAAATTGCTGGCCAACACCTTTGGTAATTGGATTGACTCAGTTTACTGGAATTAGCCAGAAGGAAATCGAGACGACTCAGGTGAACTCCTATTACTCTCCTGGAAACGTACTCGCATATTCCCCTAACTGTTGCTATTAGTTATACAACTAAATTATACACTTCCCTAACTACAAATTACGCCATGAGTCTTAATAGTTTTGGGAAGTCATTAACTTCTATAATATTCTGAGTAACTTCTAATGTCTCTTTTTCCGAGTTTTCTTTGTTACTTACTTGATTTTCTCCCATATTTCTTCGCCAAAATGTTTCAGGACCAGCAACTCCAATGCGTAGTTCACAAAGCCATACTAAAAGTAAAAGTGAATGATGAGAAAACATAAACAAAAGCGATTAGTTAAGGGAAATGAGGTAGAGGCAGAATATCATTGTTAATATAATTACTTATAATACGTTGTACATCTTTTATTTGCATTTGATTTATCTCTTTTTGTTAATAAAGAAAACACAATTTGAAGTGGCCAAGCGGCAATTACAGAAACATTTTTATAGCCACTCAAATGGCATCATAAAAACGGCAGCAAAATTAAATGCTCGCACATTTTAATTACATTTGCAGGCGAAATTCGAGTACGCGTAAGTGATAATAAAATCGAGTCCAGCTAAGGATGCTCGAAAAACTCTTTGGACTCTATTTACGGGTGCTGTGTTCAACGGTAATTTGTTGTTTTTTCTATTTTTTTTTTTTTTTATATATTGTTAAATGTGAAAAATGTGAAATCAATAACGATTGCGCATTTCATTTCATTCAAATGTATCCTATAAGCAATCAATTTGATTTGTTATGCGAAATCAAACCCAGACACACACACTAACACACACACACATACATAGACAGACAGACACTCAAATGCCCATAGAGCTGGCTTGCAAGATGGCGCACAATCAATCGTTTCCGCCGGAAGTAATACTAAACAAGCAAAATACTTGAAATATATTTACATACATTACGCATACGTCTAGTGGCCTCAGCCTGCCGCTGTTCAAGCGTTCGTTCGTTTCAGCTTCTCAGCTCTATGCTCGATTGCCTGATGAAGATGTATCTAACAGATACTTGATGTTTATTGCCATTGCTGCTCACATTGAAATATTACAACAACAAGCAAAGTCGTAGGTAAAAAACATGCGAAAATCGCAATCATTATATAAATAAATGTTTCATATGTGTACTCGTATGGGAATGTAAAAGAATCTGCTTTTTATTTGTCCTTGGGCACACAGACTATTACATTTTTTAAATAAATTATTATTCCAAATGCATATATTGTATTACCACTGGTATTTATACATTTATTTTTCATTTGGTTTTCACGTGAAGGTATCACAATGGAATATTTTAGATAAATACTCATTGAATTGCATTGAATTTTTGTTTCAAAGGCTTACAATGAAGCCCTTATAATAATGACACATTTTTGAAAACTATGAAAACTTACCATTTTTGCTGCCTTTATGTTATTGTTGTTGCTAGTCAATTGAATAGGTTGTCGGAGTTTAAATCCACTTTCACAAACACATACGCATATATATAAATATGTCGATCAAATGAAAATCACAACTCTGTATTTGATTTCAATATTTAATCTCGTTTCATTTTAGTTTGACATTTTCATAGATTTATTAGTTTGCTTTACACCGTTGAAGTTGAGCTCGCAGCTTTGGAGGAAAATCACAAAAATATAGATGGAAAATAAATGATAGATAAACAAAACTATTACAAATATGAAAAGCGTCTGTTGAGTTCTCTGAATTTTGTTTTGTGTCCCACTGATGCCATTGACGGAGAATCACAAATGCCACAAAGGACATGAATATTTCATGAGTTTTTACATTGAAATCGGCTTAACGTTGTATCCATCTCTCTCTCTCTCTCTCTACACTTCTCATTCGTATTTCGTTTTAAATTCTGCCTGCCTTGGCTTGGCTTTTATTTAGATTTGTATGGCAGCAGCCTTGTTTTTTCAGGACGCATACTAATCAAATATTCCAATGAGAGCAAGTGACTCAAGGAGCCCAAAAAGCATTTGCTCAACAGTTGCAGCTATTTGCAGCGCCATTTGCTGGCGGCTTATTGCATTCTTGCATGTTTGTTGCATGCCACATGCAACACGTGCAAAAGCCAAAGGCGCATTTCCAACACACACACAACAATTTCAGCGGCAACACAGCCATCAACTGGGTCACAACAGAGGCATTCAGACAGGCAGCTAAAATGGCAACAAAAAATACGGCACAAAGGATGCATAAGACTGGTTAATTACACACACTTGTGCTTGTGTATGTGTGTGTGTATGCATGCCTCCAAATTTATGCACCTCACTGAATGTACAACATTTGGGTCGACGCCATTTTAACGTCAGACTTTGAGCCAAGTGTAGAACTAGAAGTTGCCAAGATAGAAAGAAACATGCAGTCAGAGTTTAACTTGGAGTTCAACTTGGAATCAAAAGAGTCATCAAGAGAGTCAAGTCAGTCGAGCCTAGTCTTAAGTCAAACAATTCTCAAGCTGCCACAAACTTTTAAAGCCACATGAACCCAACTAAATTATCGATTTTCATCCAGTGTGTGTGAGTTTCCGGTTTGTTGGCCATTAGCGGACTTGGGAAGGTGCATAGCCCGGACGTGGCATGCCTCATTTATATATATATATATTTATATACATAAATGTATACACGAGTAATGGTAAGGCTTATATACATTAAGCGTGGCATTGCTTAACTTTTGCCACACGGCCAGTCACATTTATCGCTTATCGCTGTCAACCTCCATCGCGTTTTGTTTGCCTTGAGCTTTTTCCCCAGCTGATTTTCCGTTTATTGCATATTAATCAGATGAATTTAGCTGATAAATAAACTCGCAGGTGGCCATCAGACACTTTGCCTTCGCAGCTTTTTTCAAGTGGCTTCCAATTCAACGAACTTTAATTACGTGCCACATTTGACATTTTGGTAAAGGGACTGCTTGCTTTTGGCCCGCTGTACCAACAAAGTGTAAATAAGGGTCGAGGGTCAAAGTGCGCTTCACACGCTGTTTACTGTGGCTTAAGCAAGGATGTCGACTTGCGACAATTTGTTCAAGACTTTCGTTCGCATATTCATGACCTTAATGAACATTTGTCATGTTGTGCACGCAATTGCCGAATGGCGAATGTTGCCCAGATATCTAACTGAAAACTAAATGATATTTAGTCGTTTTGCGTGTGCCCAAATTGACTGTCAATTTGGCACTAAACGAACAATAACTGAGTAAATGATGAGTTGGTCATTAAGTGGGCTCATAGTCATTTCATAATGAGCCACCATGGCCACGAATTGAGCAAATATATATTCAACCCGGCTACTGGCCGACCAGGCACATTTATCAAATATAATGGACGCTTACTATCGTCCAGCCAAAAGACAAAAAACCATCTACAACAACTAGAACAACTCTGAACAACTGTTCGCAAATTGCCGTGGGCACGCAAAGCCAAATGTCTAATAAACTTTGACATATTGAGGCAAATATTTCTATCTGCTGGTCTTTTTTTCCCCTTCTCCCCTTCACAAGTAGTTCTTTCATTCTGTTCCCATTGTTGCGAGAATTGTAATTTCTTATTTTTTTTGCAAGCACCCGAAAACCAAAATCATAAATTATTGCACGCTTTCAGTGACAGAGAGAACGAGACAATAACGACAAAAATATGCGCACCGAAATAAATTAGAGCTCTCAAAAGTATGCTTTAATTTTTCGCGAAGAACTGTGAAATAACGTTGCGCATACGCCGCATTGGTCCAGTCCAGTCAAGTCCAACCTGGCTTGGCGGGTTTCTTTCTATTGTACGTTTGCTTTGAACGCGAGATTTTTTTGTATTTTTTGTGAACGATTTGCGCCGTCTTTCAATCGAGTTCCGTTTTCTCATATTTTGATTTTATTTCTTTTATTTAATGCTTGTTTTTGTTGTTGTTATTTCTGGCATGTGATTTATTTGCTTTGTATTTTAGATTTGACTTTCACTTCAGTTTCACACACACTCACACTTAGGCACACTTTCGAATGTGTGTTGTTTGGCCAACTTTTTTGATAAGCGAAGCGAAGTGAAGCGCGCGCGAGCCTACTTAAGAAATATCTCGGCTCAATGCGTCCAGTGAGCACAATGAATGACGAACAGTTCGCTTGAAAGCACCATCGACGACTGAGCTGCCGCCGTGGCGTGCTTGTTGTATTTTAAGGGCACAGTAAACGCCAGGCCAGGACACTTGTGTGCGCTTTCCTTACAGCCACTGGCTTGTTATGGCAGCTCCTGTCGCCATTCTGCTGCCAGCTGCCAGCCGCTTGCCAATTGCCTGGCCTGCTCAGCTGTTTGCCGAAAAGCTGCGAGCACAAAAGCTCTCTCTCGCTCTCTCTGCGAGAGCTGCTATTTCATATCAAGTGCAGCTACTGGCCAATAGATGGCTATACTGCTACTATGATGAACTCATTAGAACGATATTAATAATATAATTTTATTTAAATTTTATATTTAAATTAAGCTCTATAATTTTCAAACCGAAAAGGAAATTTAAATTGCAATTTAAATTGATTGACAAATAAAGCTAAGCGTAAAACAGCTGCCCAGAGCAATTGCATTTATTTATTGTCCTTGAAATGGTCGAGCGTCAATCTGCTTTGAATGTGCATCAATCAGTTGCTAAATATTTTTTTTATTGGCTGCCATTTCAGTAATGTCAAACAATAACACAATTAAATGCCTTGTGGCGTTGGCTGCTGCTATTGTCACAATGTTATTTTTGTTTAATTCAACTTTTATTTGACTCACGGTCAAAGGCTGAAAGTGCAGCCATAACAACCACAACAAAACGCGGCTGCTGCTGCTGCTTTTGCGTTTTCTGATAAATGTCAGCATTGCGCCAGAGGAAGAACTGACGCTGACAGCCCGACAATGTGGCTAACACTGATGGAATGGGCTATAAAAGAGAAAGGGACAATCAGGTAGCAAGTAGTAGACAGCACCAGAGGCAGATGGCAGCCTATTAAAATCACAGCCGTGCATCCGACCACGCACAACTAATAAAGTCCAAGTGGAACTATAAAATAGAAAAATACACTGACTAAAAGTTAAAAGAGCAGACACAGCTGATATAACCCTGTTTGAAGTGTCGCTAAAAAGTCTTTGGCGAATGAAATGGCGGGTTCTGGGTTTCTAATCAACATCGCAGCTTTCTCAGACAACTATCGGGCTGACATTTAATTAACAACCAAGTTAGAGTGTAGGAGAATAACAAGTGCAACTTGCAATTCAATGGATACACTGATAATGTGAGTGCAGAGCGCGTAACTTGCACATAGAAACAACGGACAAGTGCAACGGGATAATCGCATCACACTCGAGTAAATAAATTCCTGAAGTGGAAGCAGTCAGGCGGAGAGTGTACTTCACAGCGCCAAACTTGCAGCCAGCTGTCTATCTGAGTTGCAACAGCCTAACAGACAGACAGCTCGACTCCTTCAAAGGATATACCACAAACACACAGACACGGAGAGGAGAGTGTGATACATATAGATGGAGAGGGTTGCATATTAATATATCTCAGCCACTGCAATTCAAGTTAATGACAAACATTGTACAATACTCTTAACAGGACTACAATCAGTTTCACTTGAATGCCCTGCCTACGAGATATTGTGTCCATAATTTCAATATTTAATCAAGCATTCTGCTGGACAACCGTACTCTTAGGATAATCATTGAACCATTTATGCAATCAATCAATCAGTGGGAATTAAGCTGTGTAAATATGAGTACAATGAAATAATCTCACAATGAGAATATTCAACGATTGGCACTTCAATCCACAATTATGAAATTCGAGTAAACAATCCATAGCAAGTGAATGATGTTTAGAATTTATTGAGATTGATGCAGTTGAAAATCAATTGTGTTCAGTGAAACTCTTGAAATGTGACAGAGAGACATTTTAATGCAAAATAGACTTCATTTTCTGGTTTATTTTTGATAAATAAAAATTATAAAGCATTCTTTATTAATTTTATTCTTTTCATTCTATCTTTGAGAAAAGACTATAAAAATCAATACTGTTAGCCATTCTGGTCGTTTATACTGTGAATTTTTTATAAATAAGACCGACAGATTACAAATTTGTTATACAATGGTTTAACTTTTCTCTCAATGACCTTAAAGCACAAGAGTATCTTCTAACTTATTCTGTGTCAGCGAATAAAAATATTCTGAATGTATTTTGCTATTTTTATTGGAATTTAATGCTCACCTCTGTGCGTTTATATTGTATAAATATTTGAATAGACCATGGACACATATTGATCTCAAAGGCCACCTCGGGGACGGAGGGAGGACGACAACTGCAGTTGACCGACACAACACATTTGTGCATTGACAGCAGAATTCGAAAAAAGGTAACTCGAGCAAAGGACAACAAGATAACAAAATGTATCATTAGTTTGTGCCAACTTAGTTGCAAAATGGCTAACATGAGCATGACATTACGAAAAAGATAATGATTGTGTAGTTTTGTGACTTTGAGTAAAGAAAAGCGTAACTTTATGTTGACAAATTGAAAGTGATGCAATTGCAATGAATTCTAATACAATTAATGAATTTATAATGATAATGACTGTCTATTGCTTGTTTATATATTAACAGCAACAATTGATATATTATTGAAATGATTAAGTTTATTTATTTATTTAATGTAAACTACGAGCAGTTGACTTTTAAAAATTAAATTCAGTAACATAATACGATATTAAATTAATATGAATTATATACAAATTATAATTATAATTATAACCAGATGAAAAAAATTAAACTAATTAAAATATACTGATATTTTAAGATGGAATAAATTCTCTTTCCATATGATTTAAATTCATAAGCTTAAGCATTCATTTACCTTGCCTATTCCGCACCTGTTGATAGAGATTTTTCAACCTAATTTATTGGTTTATAAAACGAATTATTGAAGTTTTAACGAACCAAATCACTTGACCGTCACACATGGCCAATCTTTCGATACAAAAAACAAATAGAAATAAATTTGAAATTATCTGACAGGCAGCACAGCGCGAAAAACTCGAGAGGCTTTCGAAAATATCAAAAGGTTGTCGACAACTTCAGACAGCGGACTCGTTACTCCATTCGAGTATACAAAATTTTTGTTGTTAATCGACAGATGAATACTTACTCGCGGGAAGACAAACAAAGTTCAGATGGGCCAGAGTTAATTGTCTTGACACAGAACAGCTACCGATTGATCTTGCACTTGAGATTGAGATACTCGTAGAACAGCCAGACGACTGAGAGTTGAAGCAATTGAGATAAGCTCGCATATAATTTATATTGTTTTTTTTATTATTATTATTTTTTTATATTTATTTATGAATGAGACGCCGAGTAATTACGTAACTTGGATAAGCGCATCTTTGCCAAGTGCGAATATTTATTGCTTTCGTCGTTTCTCTATTTGTTGTCTCTCAGTTGAACTTGGCGCTTGAAGGGGCAACAACGTGACGGATTAACAGATAAACAGATAAACAGACTAACGGATTCAACAATGAGTAAAATTGCAAACAATTAACAAATAAGCAGATTCTGACAGATGTAGAGAAGCAATGCATTGGCAGATTTGGCTTATATTCAATTGTTGGCCAGGCCTGGAAGTGTTGGCCCATGTGAGAATCGCTGAGTTGGAAAACAGCACGACTTGGAGACTATTTCCCCAGCTTCAATGGCAGGCGAGGAATTACAGCACAGTGGAGCCCACAACGATTACACAATATATGCAGTTGGAATTGGTGAATCTCGATGCATACTGTGAGGCGGAAGATTTTGAGCATAGCTACGAAATGGAAGGGAAAAATGGCAGTCTGTATACCAAGTGGCATGTGAACCACTTTAGACGCACCAAAAAAGGAGAACTGGCGACCATGCGTGACATTTGTTTGGACAGAAGTGGATTGCCAGTTCGCAGATTATGCGGAGACAACAATGCAACTGCAACTGCCACCTGGAGGCAGCTCACGAATGTTACCTGTCGAGAGGGAAACAAGCTGAGCAGAGGGCTCAGCCAGCTGCGAGAAGAGATGCTCGGGGGGGAAGCGAACAACAACAAACCGGTCATCTTGACCAAGCTGAGAAACTTATTGAGTGAGGCCCATGGCCAGCTGGCACCTGTTGATGTCTACACAACTGCGCAAATGTTTGCTGCCCTCGTGGATCAAGAGGAGAAAAATGAATCTCTAAGTGCGGATTTGGTCAACATTTGTCGCGAGATTATGGCCAGTGATGAGAAAGTGCTACGACTGTCTGCAGAACTCAATGCGACCAATAGTCTACTCAGTAAATTTGAGGATTACATGGATGCACTGCCTCAGCAGCTCGTGCCCAGGGAGAACTGTGGCAAGTTGGTTATTCATGTGGCAAGTGAAGCCAAAGTTGGTGTGGAAACTGTCAACTATGCCAACATTGGCGTACACGCTTTGATTAGCAGCAATCTCAGTGTATTCTATGTGAATCCCACATGTGATAACATCACTGGAATGGCCATTTACTCAGCCAGAGCCAGAGACCGAAGATCTTCTGGCAGCGACTTTTGGTATCGCTTTTTGTATGCCAATCAGAGTATAGAGAAGCTGAGGAGTGAGTCGGATCTGGAGACTGCCACTTTCCTGCCGGAGCAGCTGTGGCGCCAGTTGCGGGACAGAGGCGCCTCCTATTTGGTCTTCAAAATCTATGCCCACGATGCGCTCTTTGTGGAGACTTCAGAGCAGCGCAGTCGACGACCACGAGGCAAAGTGTTATCGATCACAATACCGGGATTTGAGGGTGAGTGGAGACAAGGGTATCAAGCCGAAACGGATATCGGTATCAGTTACGGCTTCGGTTAAGTTAAAATATCGGTGTTTGGTTATCGATTACTCTAGTCGGTTATCGGTTTTGTACCGGTTAAAGGTTATTTATTTGTTTCAGTTTTTTGATTTTTCTGGTCAATGGGATTTATATTCAAATTAAATATAAAATTCTAAAATTAGCTTTAAGAGCGAAACATTTAAAAACCATTTTAGTTTCTGATTGAATCGAAACTAACCGTTTTGCATAAATCGGTTTCTAAACGGTTATTTCGGCTTGAATAAAATCGGGTTTCTCATTGAGGTATAAAAAATGATGGTTCGGTGAGGGTTTCAATCGGTTAATACCGGTTAACAGTAGCGGTTTCGATTACGGGTTTAATTCCTAGTTAATAAAATTAGTGTTTTCTTTTTAGGTAGCGAATTGCCCGATGCTTTGCCATTTCTGCTACGTAAGCCACCAAATTTGGAAGGCGACTGTGGCTACTGGAACTACGAGACCTGGTTGGACGATGGCATCACGACGACTTCCAACGACAGTCATGACCAATGGAAGACCAATGTGCTCTGCCAAGCCCATCATCTGACCCAATTCTCCTTTCTCATTGGCGGCAGCTACTCGCAACGGGAGGACGAAGATGACCAGCTGGAGGCACATGAGCATCTGCTGGACTTGATCACATTTGTGGGATGTGGTCTGTCGTTGTTTGGTCTGCTGGGCATCTTTCTAACCGCAGCGTTGGTCAAGAAGTGGCGGGATCAGGCCTCTACAAAGGTACTGCTCCATCTGTGCTTGGCTCTGTCTCTGCAATTGGCTCTATTTGGATTTCTCAGTGATGGCGATTGGTCGGAGAAAATATCTATGGAGCACAATTGGAATCGCTGTTTGATTTCGGGCGCAGCTCTGCAATACTCTGTGCTGGTCATCTTCAGCTGGATGCTCATCATAGCCTTTCTCCAGTTTCAGCGCTATGTCACCGTAATAGGCGTGGCCCGCCCACGTCATTATATTCTCATATCAGCGACTGTGGCCTGGACTCTTCCGCTGCTGCCCACCTTCCTGGTCGTCCTGCTGGACGATGAATCCTACAGACCGTCGGAGAATCAGCTGAATTCCCATACGAGTACAGCCCTGTGCTATCCCTCGGGCTATGGCTTGGCCCTTGGCGTCGTACTGCCCATCGCTCTGATAACCATTGCCAATTCCTTTATGATGATCTGCATTGTGTACAGCATTTATCAGTCTCTGAATCCTCGACGCCAGCTAATTGTCCAGCAGCTGCGTCTCTCTGTGCTGCTCTTCTTCCTGCTGGGCCTCACCTGGATCTTTGGTCTTTGCAGTTATCTGCACTTTGGCGTAATATTCTCGTATCTCTTCTGCCTCACGGCCACACTGCAGGGATTCGTGCTCTTTGTCTACTTTGTGCTCTTAAACACGGCCAATAGACGCGCTTGGTTGACCCTCTTCTGCCCCACCCAGATGAAGATGGATGTGCCGAGGCGATCGACGGAGCTGCAGTCGATGTCCACATCTTCAACTAGTTTCTCCAAAAGAAATCAGCTATAATTGTAAGCTATTTTATAATTAATCAAATATAATAATACTAATAATAATGGTAGTATTTTGATTTTCTTTTAATATTTAAATAATTCAAAATTAAAAATCAAATCCGGAAAGGAATGTTAAGGCTAAGCTTCGACAAAGTTATGAGAGTTTGAAGTTTTCTGCTTGAAAATCAGTTTGGTTTTGAAAAGTTAGAAAAGTTTAAAGTTGGTCTGCTTTTTTATGAAAACAAAATACGCGTCTATTTTTATTTTTTATATGATTTCGTTTTCATTTAAATAAACTTTTTTTTGTGAAAACTCGATATATAGACAACTCGATTCATAATTTGGTTTTACTTTCCCATCACTGTGCAAATTTATTTACAAGTAGCGCACTGCTTTACTCCGCACTGCTTGCACTGCAAGCCTGGAAACTTAGCAAAGACACATTTCAAGTGCACAGTTCGACATTCACTGTATGCTGCTATTTAGTGATAACTTCAACCTGTTTTTCGCTTTAAGCAACGACACAAACATTTGAACCGGTTAGAAGTTTGAAAATCACTGTGATTCTAAAACCGTAACAAAATTTCTTTTAATTTGTTTTAGAAAACATTGCAAGCTGAATTATTTAAAAGATATAATGGATTATCAGTACTCATTTAAAATTTGATTAGTTATTATAATTATGCATAATTTAAGTTTGGCAACGAAATCAAATGTTTTATCTTCATCTTCAGCGTGTTTGAAAATTAAAATAATAAAAAGTTGTAGTAAAAAACTGAATGAATTAGGAAATGCTGGGTAAATCACATAAAGATACTCGTAAACTGAAGCTGCTGGTCTTTAGTTTTGGTCCACGTTTCCAAGCCTAACCTTTTAAGGCAATTTGGTGCAATTCTGAGCTCTGTTTTTGTCGCTTGTCCGGTTGTCTTAACGGTGTCCGTGCCTTTTAATTTATAGCTTCTAAATTATGTAAATGATATGACAAAGTTAATTTTTGGTGAATGTGTTTCTGTATTTTTGAATAGTCTGTGAATATTACGCGTGGTGCGTGTTTTGTTTTTGTTTCTCGAGGCTGAAACTAAAAAGGCCGTAACTCAAAGTTATTTTACGTGTATTTTTTCGTATTGTATTTGTTTGGCACAAATTAGCTTAGACTTAAATTAGAATACCGACTGTTATGCTAAGACTTTATTGTATAATGAAGAATTAAAATATCATTAAATTATATTATATAACCAGCAGTAGGATTTTGAACAAATTAAGCTCATTTACTGGTTGCCGCTGCGCTGAGAAAACGGCATTCCGCAATTTGAGCCCTCATTTGAATAACAGACGAAGCCGCTGTCGATGCCGGCTGACGATGTCTCGGAAACAGAATCTGAATCAGAATCAGCGTATCAACAGCAGCAACCGCAGCGGGATATATGAGGTTCCGGGTACCACATCCCTGCCCTCCGGCAAGAAGTTCATCGCATAATTCTTGGGCGTGGGCGTATTGGGTGGCACATCATAGTCCAGGCCATTCTGCAAAGTGGCAATCACGGGCTGCCGATAAGGTTGCCGCTGCACTTCCGTCTTACCATGAATCATCAGCGCCCGCTGTCTGTCCGACTCCTGAAAACGCTGCAGGTGTCCCAATACGATGCGACGCAATGCCGCCATTGTGTTGGAACTGGGCGCATTATAGAAATACGCCTGTCCCTGTGTCTGTTGCTGTGTCTGTCCCTGTGTCTGTCCCTGTGTCTGTTGCTGCATCCGACGGGGCAAGTAGCCCAGACTGGCGGCACTGACGACGCTCAGCACTGAGACGAGTATCAGCTGAAAAGATAAATTACAGTCCATGCCATGACAAATTGTTCGGTTTGCTGCTCAGCTGTTGTTACACAACTTACACAAAAGCACGTCCTAGACATGACTCACTCAATGCCGTTTGCTATGATTTACAAAAGTCTGAAGCACTCGACAATCGACAATCGACACACGACACACGTTCTCCCAGCCGCAGACTAGTTGCCTCTAACGCCGTTAGGTGACTGAAACATTGGCTCCATTGGATGCCAGCTCGTTTCAAGTTCAGGGGCTCCGAGCAGCGGCGAATGCACATTAACATAAATTTCTAAACTGGCCAGTGCTAGACACCAACCATCTCCATCTCCATCTTCATTTCCATTTCCATCGTCATCTCCATCTTCGTTTCAAAGTTGTTCAGATAGTTGCCGTCGCTTTATTTTTATATTTAAAAGTTTATTCTTTTTTTCTTGTGCTGCCAACGCGTCACGTGATTTATGCAAATATTCCGCTCAAGATCAATTTAAGAGTCTCTATCTATTTATTTTTATTTTTTTTGCTAGCTTCCACTTCAGCTTGATCTTGTTTTGGCTTTGTTTTTGCTTCTTTTTTTTATTACTTTGACTTTATCAATTGAGTTTAATCGATCAAAGCGCGTTGCTAATTCCCAGGTCTGAAAACAAAGCCCAACAAACATGAAAACAACAATGACAAGCTCGAAAATTTCACAGCTAACGTGTTGAGATTTTGACCAGATTTGTATAATCTGCAGATCTAATTTAACAATATTCGCAACTATGAATTTTCAGTGAGCTTAGACAACGAGGCGACGGCATTATAATTATGCAAATATATCTTGATGTCTATGCATTTATCATTTTTGTAGCTCTGTGCCTCAATCACGCCCATGTAGGTATTAATTTTCAACATTTAATTTACATAATATTCGGTTTGTTTCCATATTCGAATAGACGTGTGTCTAGAGGTGAACACTCCCTTTGTCCAAGTACAATGGCGATCGATCGATGAACAAACATATGTATTTTTATATTGATTTTTAATCGCTGCCTCTTTATATTAGCCATCAAACAAAGAGATTTAATTCGACATCTATATCTGGATCTGAATTCGAATTCGAAGCACTTCATTCACTATTCACTCATCGTCATTCGAGACGTCTGCTTGACAATCAACTAAATTATTGTGTTTTGCCAGTTTTGGTTATAACTTGTGCTCATAATCTATGTCGAATTAAAATAGTTATATATTCATTACTAAGTTTTTTTTCTTTTATTTAATGGGTTGACTTAGTCTAAATTAGGCTAAAGACATATAGTTAGATGTTCTATTGACATGTTGAAATTTGATATTTATGACTTATGCTATTGTCACATGTGTTTTTAGTTTTTATTATCATTTATGTAAATCAAATTAAAGCTAAATATCAGTTTTTGTTCAATCAATAGATCGTCTTTTGTTTATATTGATGCTCTTAATGAAGAACAATTAGTTTTAGAAGTATTTTCTATTAATTGTAATTTTAGTTTTCACCTGAAATATTTGTTAAAATTGTAGTAATCGGATTATGGCATTAAATTTCCATTTATTGATGTCACACATTACAATGGGCAATTACCTAATGGGATTTGTCTGAATTGTAAGCAATCTCTTCGATTATTTCCCCTTCGTCTCGTTCGATGTTGTTGGTTTTGGAATGAGTATCCGCAAATGAATACTCACAGACACTTTGTCTGTCTGTCCGTCAGTCCATTTGTTCGTCCATCGATCCATTATTCTGGCCCTTCTCCGCATCTCATTAACAGTAACAGACACACTATCTGTGAGAGGTGTGAGTCTTTGTCGCAGTTGAAAATCAGTTGGACAAAAAAGGGAAGAGAGAGCGGAAAGCGGAAAATGGAAAACGGAAATGATGCGCAACGTTGGCGTCAGCCATGACACTTAATTAAAGCGCTGCATTGGAATTGATTTAAGCAAGTGTAATACGTTGTAATTAGAATTTGCCATCATCTAGATTGTGTTTCGTTTAACATGCAAACTACGCTTCCACTCGCAAGTAACTAAGTATGCTATGAATTGCGGCGAGTGTTATGAAAGCGATCAAACGCACTTAATTACTATGTAAATTATTTGTGCAATTAATTAAACAGCTACCCAGATATTCATCCTTCTCTTTCTGCTCTCTGTTTCGCATCCTTCAGCGCGTTGTTGTGTGTGTGTCATATTGATGAGGGTCCTTTCTGGATAGACGCCCAGCAATAACCGAGCCGAGGCTCATATATATTTGATATTTATATGATACACAAAGCTCGCATCGTAATCATCATAAAGCTGAAGCTGCCTACTTCAGATATAATTTTTTTATGTTTCCATTTCAACTGCTGCCTGTCTAGCTGGCTTTCAAGGGTAAATCCTCAATTGCTGCATATAGGGAACTCCTTCAAATGGTCTGACAGACTGGGCTGTAATGAGTTTAATGGGCTTTTGAACTAAAGCCAATTGAGGAGAGGCATTTCATTTTGTACGGATTTGCCAGAAATGATGAGAGCCCCAAGGATGATGTGGCGAATGGACATATTGTGGGTACATGGCTAACAAATTTAGTTAGTTATGCCTGACAGGCAACCTTAGCACGCTCATATTTTATGCATGACCAGCTTTCCAATTGACTGAACACACTACTCATCCAAGTCCAAGTACTCGTGCTCACGTGCAAAGTCTTCAGAAGAAGAAGACTCCGATTGAGACTCAGACTTGGCCAACTGGGTGCGGTCAAGTGGCGATTGCCATTTGTTGGGCGCGCCACGGGACGCGACCCAATAAACTTCACGTTATCGGGTTAATCAAATGGATCATCGATTTTATGTTACAATGACACGAAATCCAGCACAGACAAAACTCATTACTCCTTGAGGCAAAGTAGACAATCCAAAGAAAACCCAAATCAATCGTGAATCAACTCTGAAAAGCTAATTAAAATAGTTGCAACGACTCAATCGGATAACTGACAAAAGATGTACCTTTGACCTTTCGACTTGCGAATAATTAATGGTGTTCACAGGTAAACATCATTCATCTTAATGCGAATTTTAAGCCTTAAACTTTTGACATTTTCATATCGATTGTTTGCCGAGTTGTGATATATATATATTACACTGTATATAATATATATGTATACAATATATATAAAAATATAAGTAATATATATAAATATGAATATTACGCTAGTCTCTGCTGATGTATGCAAATGCTGCTCATTCACTTTGACGCAGTTCCCAAGGGTCATGTTAATGCGGCATTTGTTCCCCGACTCAAAGCACTCTCTTGGCTTTTAACGACTGTCGACTCTCGACTCCCGGCTTATGCATGAATATATAAAATATATGCAAATCCCGCACTGTTGTGTTTATCTATGTGTTGTGTATATATCATGTACTATTTTTGGCAATTTTGTTTTGGCACACTTAAAGCATGAATCAAACTGAGGGCCAACTAATGTTGTACTTATTTATTTACTACCATCCAGCTATTCAGGATTCCCACAGGTTGATGGCTCTCTTGTGTATTTGGTTTCTGTTTTAGTTTGCTGCAAACTTGTCCATCTGAAATTGCAAAAGTTTTGCACTGAATGTAACAAAGTTTTTCGTGTGAATGATTCTGTGTGTATTGTATTGTTGTGCACACCTGAGCTAGTTTAAGTTTATATTAGATGGGGAAATCATATGCTTTAAGTGCTGATTAGTTGTTTAATAAAAATAAAATGATTTTTAAAAAGAGTGCTAAATTTAGATAGATATTTTAGCAAAAGAAAGTCAAATAAATAAGATATTAGAAAGGGCGCAGCGTATAAAATTAGCTTCATTGAATTTTATGTTTTATGTTATCGCACATGGAACATTGTTGGAATTTCAATTGAGCTGAGAGCACAGACAAAACACACAACAGACAAGAATTAAAAGTCAATTTTAAGAGCAATGTACTTTGCCCGAGCAGAATGTTGACAATGTTTATTTATAGACAGCGAGTATACCGTGTCAAAGTTTGATTAAAGATGAATGTCTTATAAGCGAGCTTTAAGGGATACGAGTTAATTTACATAAAATCCGAACGACAGCTGTGAATATTCTAATCAACTGTATCACTGGCTCATAATCGTCATACAGTGCCGCATAAAAGATGGCAACATGCTCGCTGTTGGTCCAAACCTTTCGGACCCGAGTGTAATTAAATTAATATCATGCTAGCACTTCAGCAAATAAATGTAATATGCTCTTGCTCTCTCCAAATTATAGCACTTATGAAGCACCACTTTGAAAGACAGAAGGACAGGAAAGTGAAGGAGTGGGAGAGAGAGGGAGACTGGCAGACAGAAAGGGGGACAGACAGATGGACAAGCAGCCTTCTTTTTGTTGTAATACGTATTTATCTTGTGTTGAAAACCTCATCAGGCTTAAGCACAGTGCTTAATTACGCACAGCCACAGCCAGTGTCCTTCCAGTGTGTGTGATGTGTGTTAGTGTGTCTCACTCTAACTCCCCTTCTCTCTCTATTATCTCTGTGTGTTTGTCCTTTATTACTTAATTTGCCTTTTCATCCGTCACGTAGACGAACAAAAGATGCCTCAGAAACCGCAACGACACAAGCAAAATAACCACAGCCAAATAATTCAACAAAATATGGAAAATAAATAAAAAATAAATAATAAAAATAATAATAAATAAATCGAACTTTATCTTCGGTAATGGTGATTCAATTTAAGAAAGTTTCGACTGTAATAAAAACGATAATTTTTTTATATTTTTAAAATTGCTGCGGAAAAAGTTTCAATATAACACAAAACAACAGGTGAAGCTTTTTCATGAGCAGCTTTTTATCATATTATTAAAAATTGGTTAATAATGTCAAAATGACTCTCATTTCTATTATTTGTTCCATCACTGTATGTTGACTAAGGCCTACTTAAAGAGTATGGAAGTCTTGATTAAGCTTTAAACGCATCACGTGTATCGAGCCCATTAATAGTCGAGTTGTTTTTATAAATACCATCGCGTGCATAATTAAAGCGTTGACCTTTTGGACGCCAGGTGCAAAACGAAGGCTTCGCCATAATTCGGTTGGCAGTGTTAGCGCTAAGCTATTTTTGGAATTCCTATCCCTGTCTATAGTATGTCACAGGTCATTGCTTTTGTTGTTGTGCTCTTCTCAAGGCATGTAAATGATGCTGCTCTCTCCTTACAACTCAACGATAAAACATTTTTTATTCGAATTCCTTGGCATAAGTCTTTCCAAGCGAGTTACCTTGGTTCAGCTTTAGCTTCAGCTTCAGCTTTTTAATTAATGCGACAGCTGGCGAGCAACTTTTTCTTTAATAACATTTTTAAACTGAATGCGAATAAATTCAAGTTCACAAAATGAGCATGCCCTGAAAAAAAGGAATTTTTACGAAAATATTCCAAGTAACTTTGAAAAGATTTAAATGCCGAATGTTTCTCTGACTCGTACAATGAATCCCAACAGGTTTCATTTTAATGAATACATCTACCTGTAGCTGTATGTGTGTGTGTGTGTGTGTGTGTGTGTGTGTGTATGAGTGTCTGTGTCACTGTTTTTTCAATAAAATCAGGGACAAAACCATTTGGAACGCATTCCCATAAAGTCCTTATGGTTGACGAGGCGTTTAAGTACTTAAAAGTCAGCGTAACTTTTCCAATTTTTATCGAGCAAATATAATGCGTGTGCTTAATATGAATGGTGTATATATATGTATATGTGTGTGTGTGTGTCGCAGTCGTTAAAAGTGCTTAAATATCGATACGGATCATTGAATGGCAGTGACAGTTAAATTTGATCCGTGTTCAGGCTCCACAACAACACTGGAGTTTTGTTGAACTTTGCCATTGTGTTGTGGGTGTTTGTTGAAACTCAGTATCCGACACTCGAAACGAGGAACGAGGTACTCTTACTCTTACTTTCTTATATAGCCCCGAGTTCTGTTCTGTGCTGTAAAACCAACCCTAATCACATTTACTCGGCCATCTAGCCGGGCTTTTAACCTTGTCGGGCGGCTGTGCAACAATGCAGTAACTCAGTCAACGTTGTGGTTAAGAGCTCTGGGAAATTTATTACTTGCGTTGAGGGTCGCTCGATCCCCGCGACCTCCTGACCTTTCCGACCTTCCCCTCGAACTTGCAACTGTCGGAGGACTGTTGAGTGATTTCCTTGGCCGCGTAAAATCAACTTGTTTGCACAACGGAAATGAACTTGTTGCTCCCACAAACTGGTCTGTGCTATGATTATGGTCAATAGAATGGACTGAAAGAAGTTTCGACATAGTTTGCTAAAGTTTCAGTCCATTGTTGCAGTCACTAATTGTCATTCATTTGCATTAATTACAATTTCAACACTTTAGAATTAGACATAACATTATTAACTTTTCTTCTTTACAGTCTATAATTTGAAATTTATACTAATTTAATTTATTATTTTGTACATAATTCTAGTTTAATTGTCAAAGTGTACTTATTTTTAGCGACTGTTCTTAGTCGTGCGATAGTAAATAAAATTAATAAAATAAATAAAATAAATAAAATAAATAAAATAAATAAAATAAATAAAATAAATAAAATAAATAAAATAAATAAAATAAATAAAATAAATAAAATAAATAAAATAAATAAAATAAATAAAATAAATAAAATAAATAAAATAAATAAAATAAATAAAATAAATAAAATAAATAAAATAAATAAAATAAATAAAATAAATAAAATAAATAAAATAAATAAAATAAATAAAATAAATAAAATAAATAAAATAAATAAAATAAATAAAATAAATAAAATAAATAAAATAAATAAAATAAATAAAATAAATAAAATAAATAAAATAAATAAAATAAATAAAATAAATAAAATAAATAAAATAAATAAAATAAATAAAATAAATAAAATAAATAAAATAAATAAAATAAATAAAATAAATAAAATAAATAAAATAAATAAAATAAATAAAATAAATAAAATAAATAAAATAAATAAAATAAATAAAATAAATAAAATAAAATAAATAAAATAAATAAAATAAATAAAATAAATAAAATAAATAAAATAAATAAAATAAATAAAATAAATAAAATAAATAAAATAAATAAAATAAATAAAATAAATAAAATAAATAAAATAAATAAAATAAATAAAATAAATAAAATAAATAAAATAAATAAAATAAATAAAATAAATAAAAAAAATAAAATAAATAAAATAAATAAAATAAATAAAATAAATAAAATAAATAAAATAAATAAAATAAATAAAATAAATAAAATAAATAAAATAAATAAAATAAATAAAATAAATAAAAAAAATAAAATAAATAAAATAAATAAAATAAATAAAATAAATAAAATAAATAAAATAAATAAAATAAATTAAATAAATTAAATACATAAAATACATAAAATAAATTAAATAAATAATCTAATTTCATACTTACTGTGTTTCATACTTGTACATTTATATTAAAAATATTATGATTCATGGACATGCCTATGCCTTGAAGGCATTTGAAGCGAGTGAAGCCACAGAATTGGATAATTCGCTTCGCTTTTTTTGCACGTCTGTCACGTGGCAATTTGCTCAGTGTCAGCAATAAAGAAAAGTGAAAATGCCGAGCACTGAATGTGACACTTTTGATTGAAAGCAGGGACATGTGTACACAACCATATATAGTATGTGAGTGGGACGTGTAAAAAGTGGGGAAAGTAGAAAATAGGTTGCTCCGACTGCAACTCAATCAAATTCTTACTGACAATAATGTCTATAAATAAGAGTTTGTACAAATAAAGCATAGAATACTCGACTATACATACAATAGTCTCGCTGTGAATTCGTCGACGGCATTTGACTGATAATTGAAAACGTGTCAACAAGTTAACAAGTTCCGCATCGCATAGAAAACTCTTTGCACAGCTTTTATGTCCTTGAGGAAAACGTGCCACAAAAGATTATTGAGCGAATGTTTCTCCCTATCTTCAAGTTTTTGCCACAGGCGTTAGAAAGTGGATTTTCTTGTCTCACCAAATTATACAAATCTAATTCTATATTTTTGTAAAATGTGAAAAATACACGTTTTACCTTTTTATCAACTGCGCTGTAACAATTAAATATATATAATAAATGTAAATGTTTTATTATGTGGCTGAGTTTTCACAATGTGTCATGTGTGAATTGATTGTTTAATTAAACTTTTGTGCAAATACCCCTCTCGATGGGGGGGGTCACTTGGATACGTGTATTTCCCTCTTTTCGTCGCAATTTGCAGTTTTGTGTTAATGACAAATCAAACAAACGATTCGAACTCGTTTGAAGTTCGCAGCACGCGTTATCGCCGGCATAGATAATAAATACAACAAAATACTGAGACATTTGTGGAATTGAATTAGTAATGTTCGAAGGTATTAAGGTCCGAGTACGATAAGCGATCGTGTTGGCAAAATGATAACAACAAATCAAAATGAAACGAAACGAAACGAAAACGATTCACAGCTGAGTGAATGACTCCGAGTTGTAGATCGGTTGACAGTTTTGCTAGATATTCGAAGAGAGTCGGACGCGGGAGTATATCGCTAGTTGACACTGTATATTCCAGACAGTTATCGCGAAACTGAGTCACACTTGGACAATGAATTTGGTGTTGGCCGCCACGACGCTGTTGGCATTGGCAACGACCTTGGCAGTGGCGAATGACAGTTCCCAGAGCAGCGACAGCGATGAGCAACTGGATGAGTGTCCAAAGAAGCAGCTGCTCTGCCGTCTTCATGGAAATGGAACTCATCCAGTTCGCTGTGCCGACCAGGGATACAGTTCGAATACAGCTGACCTGGTCTACTGCCATGACATGCACTGTGAGCCGGAAAAGTTCCGGCATGATTACATTGTGCGCAATCACGACCAGACGCCGCACACCAACAAATGGAAACGGGCCAGGATTGGCGAGTCCGCCACCCTGCACGATGTCTGTCTGCGGGAGAATGGACTGCCAGTTACCCGGAAATGTCAAGTGCAGGCGATGCGGGCGCAGTGGGAGCCGATTAATCAATGGAAGGAAGTCGTTTGCATGCGGCGATTCCGACAGCATTCAATCAGCGTGGAGCTGAACAGTCTTCATGATGACATCCTGGAGGGCAGGCGACTCACCAATAACACCCAGGGACGTCGCAGCACGACAGCTCTGATGCGGAACATGTTCCGGCAGCATGATAGGACTGTTCTCCCAGCAGATATCCATCTAACTGGCCAGGTGTTCAGTGAGCTCTTGGAACAGCCCAAAGATGCAGCACTGAGTGCAGATCTGGTCAGCATTTGTCGCGAGATCATGGCCAGTGATGAGAAAGTGCTGCGACTCTCTGCCCAACTCAATGCCACCAATAGTCTGCTCAATAAATTCGAGGACTACATGGATGCACTGCCTCAGCAGTTCGTGCCCAGGGAGAACTGTGGCAAGGCGACTTTCCAGACGGCAAGTGAAGCCAGTGAATCAGCCGAGGCTGGTGTCGAAATTGTCAACTATGCGAATATTGGCGTGCGAGCTTTGCTAAGCGGCAATCTCAGCGTGTTCTATGTGAATCCCACGTGCGATGGCATCACTGGATTGTCGGTGTATTCCGCTCCAGCCCCAGATCGTAAGCACTCGGACAGTGGCTTCTGGTATCGCTTTCTCTACTCCAGCGAGAGCGTGGAGAAGCTGAAGCGGGAATCGGATCTGGAGGTGGCGACTTACTTGCCAGTTGAGCTGTGGCGACAGTTGAAGAACAGAGGCGCCACTTACCTCATCCTCAAGATCTATGGCCACGATGGGCTCTTTGTGGAGAACTCACAGCTAAGGAATCGCCGACCACGCAGCAAAGTGTTGTCCATAACAATACCCGGAATGGAAGGTGATTATATCAATGATTTGTATCTGCAACTTGGCCAACAATCATTACAATTATTCTCTGACTTTTCTGGCCAGCTGTGACCTTGCCCCAAGCACTGCCCATTCTGTTGCGCAACGAGAATCATCGACAGCCGGATCAAAGGGCGATGAAAACGGGCAGCGGCTGTGGCTATTGGAACTATCAGACCTGGCTAAGTGATGGGATTATGACCAGTGCGGATACGGAAACGGATATGCTAAGGGATCCAATTATCGTCTGTCAAACGCGACACTTGACGCAGTTCTCGTATCTGATCGGAGGCAGTTATCGCACCGATGATTTGGGCAACGAAGTCCTCGTCAGTCCCATCAATGAGCGAGTGCTCGACATCATCTCCATTGTCGGCTGCTCCTTGTCCTTGTTTGGGGTGCTCGGCATCTTCCTAACAGCTGCTCTATTCAAGAGTTGGCGCAGTCAGGCATCCACCAAAGTTCTCTTGCATCTCTGCCTGGCAATGACGCTGCAAATGGTGTTATTTGTGTTCATCAACACGGACGACATTTCGGAGCAGCTGGTCAGCCAGGGCAATAACACGCCTTGTGTCATACTGGGAGCTCTACTTCAGTACTCCATACTGGTGCTCTTCTGTTGGATGCTGATCATCGCCTTTCTGCAATTCCAGCGCTATGTCACCGTGATTGGCATCGAGAGGCCCAGACACTATATACTGAAGGCCGCCTTAGTTGCCTGGTTGTTGCCTCTATTGCCAACTCTCCTGGTCGCCTGCATCGATCCGCAGTCGTATCTGCCAAACAAGGCTCAACTGGCCACAGACACGGGAATCTGTTATCCCTCGGGATATGGACTCACTTTTGGAGTTGTCCTGCCAGTTACACTCATAACTGTTGCCAATCTCGTCATCTTCGTCTATGTTTTCTACAGTATTTCGCATTCGTTAAGTCAGAGTGTTCACCGTACCGAACGCAAGTTGGTCCACAAACAGATTCGTCTCTCGGTTTTGCTCTTCTTCCTGCTGGGTCTCTCCTGGATCTTTGGCATCTTTGCCTTCATGCAAGCGGGCGTGGCATTCTCATATCTCTTCTGCCTCACGGCCACAATGCAGGGATTTGTCCTGTTCATCTACTTTGTTGTCCTGGACGATATGAATCGAAAGGCTTGGCTGGGTCTGATTTGGCCAACCAGGATGAAAATGGACGTGCAGAAGCGCACGACGGAGCTGCAGTCGATGACCACGAGCTCCACCAACTACTCTGGCAGATCGGTGCATTAGGAATTAACTCCACTTCAACACATCAACATATCGAACAAATTGTCATCTGTAATGTATAAGTAAATTATTTGTATATTTATATTTAAGGTTATCAATTATTATTGAAAATAATCTATCTTTCAATTTAATTAAATTTTAAAACTTGTAAACTCAGAAAAAAATCAACATTTTCATATGTAATCAGGAGAAATTCAACTACATATAAACGGTCCACTGTGGCTTGTTTCGCCGAAGTGGGAGGCAAAAACCTGTAACCTTTGAACTAGGTGAGATATCGGGTTGAAATTTGAAATATATATTCTCATTCTATCAAACAAATTTTTAATTGAAAAATTAAAGTGTGCGTGGGACTTAAAAGGGCGTAAATTAACGGTAAAACACAAATGTAAAAAAAAATTTTAACAAAATAATTTTTTAATTTCTTAAGATAATGTTAAGTGAAAAAACATTTTTTTTTGTCCTCCCGTTTTTAGTGCCACGCCCACTTTCATTTTATTTTCAAATATTTCTTTGATGTAATGAGTATATATATTTCAAATTTCAACCCGATGTCTCATCTAGTTAAAAATTTTGTTTTATATTTTTCTGTGATACTTTAAAGCCATTTTAGGATTACAAATAAAACTTATACATGCTTAATTCAAGAATCTCAAAATTTTAAGAACAAAACAATATTTTAGAATGTACGGACAAACTTAATTTTAGGATGCCATATTTTTCTGAGTGTAGATTGAATGGAGAATCTTAGCTAGAAATTTCCATTATTTAATTGCTCTTTGTGAAGAATGAGCTAGAATGCTTTCTGCTTGATTAGTTGAGTGCGAAATATTTTACTGACTAATTAATAGTCAAGCGTCATAATGAAGGAATGTATCAAAGTTGAGCACTTTACTCATAGAGTGTGCACAAATAACAGCAGGAAAATTTAATGCTTCACTCTTCATATATATTTTCTTATTCACGCTCTGAGATAGCGAAAGTTGCTTTATGCTACCATAACATGAAATATACATTTAATGCACTTTCGGAAACTTTACTTTTCTGACAAATGGGCATATTTTATCTTGATGCCAACATATGAAACATATGCAACTGAAACCAGCAGACAACCTGTTAAATGTTTATATTAATGTACATATGTCATAAAATTACCTGCTTTTTTTTCGAATTAAAGCCCAAATAAAGCATGTCTATGTTGAAGTTATATTTTATAGAAATTTTTGAAAGTCAACAATGTCAACGAACTCGAGTACAAAAAGCGAAGCAATATCTAAGTCAAGTTGGGCAAAAATTGGCAACAAGTCAACAAGTCAACAACGGAGAAACAATGTCTTAGATGTGTGCATTAAAGTCAACGACTCGGCAAATGAATTGCAGGCCAAACAAATTAAATTCGCCCAAAGGCAACAAACTTTCCCTCAAGTCACAATCTTTGGCTATCTAATTACATTTCATTTTGATGGCGACCCCTGTTAAACGCTGCGTATGAGTTATATTTATATTTGACGACTATGCTCATTTTATTATCCAGCTAAGTTGTGACTTGCCTTTTCAGGTTTACTCCTTGGCGTTCGTTCCCATTAATTTTGCTAATTATGCTATTTATATGTCATATTGGGTTGGATTTTCTCTCCACCTTGAAATAAAAGTGAATTTACTGCTCGTCCGTGCATCAGCTTAATTAGCCAATTAATATAAATAATTTTGCAGTTACCTTTGCGATGGCAACTCAAATTGATTATATAGTTTGTGGCCATAAACTTGTCGCATTAAATATAAATGCGAAGTTGAAACTTTTTTGAAATGTGTCTTATCTCAGAGACAGCTTGATATTTGAGTGATGCTCCGCTGGGTAGATAAAAGTCTATGCTTCAATTTGAATTTATTTGGCACATGTTCACTGAACACTCGTGTGTTCCCAGTCTCAAAAGGCAGCCTCGAATCGCAGAGTTCGCAAAGCGTCTTAATTGCACCTTTGAGTTAAAGTGTGCCTGCTCACGTATGAAAATGTAGCACTTGCCCGCAAAGTTGGCCTTACGCCTGTTGTTCTATTCTAATCGACTGATTACAAATTCAAATTCAAATTCCCAAAGACTTTGCTTAAGAGAGAAACCATGTTTAGCTGGCGATGTTTAAGATTCAATGCGCATGCGTTTGACTCTCTTTAAGTTTTATGCCCCGCCTGCATTTGATTACGTTAAAATGTTACGTTAAGTATACGACACGTTGCCGGCACACTGAAGAACAACAGACAACAGTTTGTGCAGACCAACGCATTTCCACGGTACTCAGACGGAAGTGCGAACTTCAATAGTCAAATCAGGAGAAGAGAAGAAAGAGGGAGTCAGGGAAAAGGCGAACTAGAATCTTAACATGAACTGACTGATGCTGCCTTTGCACTTAGGTCAGCTAATGGCACAACTTAATCACCTTCTTTGTATACATATATACAACCAGATGCAATTACTTTACAAGAATGTCAAATGAACAGCATTAAACATTTCTAGGTGTCCTCCACTTTAAACATATAAATTGCTTTGTACGTCGCTTTAATGTGCATACAAACTCCTCAATTAGTCCCTTCTGTTCAGGTTGAGGTTGGCAAACCACACTCGACAGCATCCACAACTGCCATTTTGTTGCTCTTACCATGTCAATTGCAGCAAAGGAATTCGTTTTATCCTGCGGCTCAGATAAATTGAAATCATTTGGCGGCGCCGCTTTAGGTGCCTCCTCAGACTCAGACAACAGGTTGCTGGAATTTAATGAAATTAGGCAGTGGCAGCTGCTCTTCTTTATATTCGGCTTAAATGCTTACAGGGTTATGCATAAGTAAAAAGATAAACAGCCACATGAGCTTAGTTTTAATGGTTTTCAACTCAGACATGTTAAATTAAAATTTTATGCTACTTTTTGATTTACTTTTGGCAAGGCAATCATCTCTTCCAAGAGATTTTCTAATTTAATATTTACAATTACTTATTTGCATCATTCCCATTTATGTAAACAATAAATTACTTTAGTCAATATTGATTTGGTATATTTTACATTTTATAATTCAGTTTATATATTATGAATTACAAATTTTACAGACAACTTAGTTTTTCGGTGGTATAACCCTGTCTATGTGTCCTATGATGAGATTCCACAGCAATCCTTGTTGGCTAATATAAAATCCTTTGAAGTTGGGGAGCTAATAACCACACAGGTGGTATCAGCAGTTAACTCTAATTGGATTTCTGCTGGATATAAAGCACCCTGTATGAATGGCGGATTCATCTCATATGGGTTTTACAATTTTTAGCTGCCTTAATTTCACACAATTTGCGTGGCAACAGACATTATTTACACATATGAAACGCGAACTTTGACACAGTAGCAGCAACAACAACAGGGGCTCGAACTAGAAGGAGGGAGAAGGAAGGAAGGGAACACCATAGGTGGCATAAAGTCTGAGAACACATATGTGGCCAGTCAGACAGATGTGTATGTATGTGTGTCTAGCGTGTGTGGGTGTATTTTGTTAAAAGTTGTGCCAACTTTGTATACAGTTTAATTTAATTAGAGCGTCTGTTAGTCATGGCTGCTTTAGCTGCGACAGAATCTAATTTCATTTGATAAAGAGGCCAGGCCTTCGACTGACTGACTGACTGACAGACTGACTGACATAACATATGATGCTGTTTGCATAAAGTCTTAACCGGATTAGCCAGCATATTCCAAGTGCACAGACTGCACGCCACAATATTTGCATAGACTTGACTTGACTGCTGCTTTTGATTTATGAGCTGCTTTAGTTACATTTGATAGAAGTTTTTCATTTCAGCCTGTAGTTTTCCTCACACACACACACTTCTTAAACTAACCGCAATTCCTTTGGTATTTGTAGAACTGTAAGAGAGAATTTCTTACCGGAATAGTGGCTGATTGAAATGGGAATTAAGATCCTTGACGCTTGCTTGACTCACTGCAATTTAATTAATTTCTAGCCGCTCGCATATCACATGCTCTAAAACCTAAACAAAAAAATAAGATTCAATTACAAGTTCGTTTTGCGTGTTTTCTATTAGAATTTTCCACTGACTGGGAACTTTTCCAGCAGTGAACGCAGACAGCAAAACAAAGTTGGTAAAAGACAAAAAGCTTGAAAACAAAACGCTCTGATAATGCAGCTCAAACATTTCAAATGAAAAACCACTTAGAATAAGACAAAGAATTCTACTTGGAAATACAGCAATGTCGGATGGCAAGTTCAACCCCCGGTTGAGGGGTTGACTTTCTAATGGCAAAATGAAAGCCTTCCAGTATTTAAGCCTGGGATAGACTTTGATGGCTGCACATGCATTTTGTAGCTTGTTTAACGACAGGAAAATAGGTAAATCGAGCGACTGAAGATTGATACGTGCGGTCACGTAGCCTGATTTACAATTTGTTGTGCCCACAAAACGCAAGTCTTGGACATCAAGTTCCCAACACAGTTGTACATCAAAATATATGATTTTAAACCATGAAGAAAGTCGTATTTTACTGCATAAAATGTAGATTTCTCTTCATATTGAATACCTTAAATGGGTACAATTAGGTTGCTGGTATTTGTCAGCTCAACCCATCGTTAAAGGCAAGTACTACTGTACAACATTTTCCTTTCTTTTGCCTACGTGATGCTGTTTTACGTTGTTGCTTTGCTTGCTCCACACGTTCCTTGTTTAACTTTATTTTGCTTGGCTTACATGTCGTATGCGTAATGCGAGTCCTGTTGCATACCGTACGAGTATATGTATATTCAACAATCGTTTGACGACTCTTTTATGACTGCTGATGGCCAATTAAATTTCATTGATATGCAGTAAACAAAATTACGTATACGCCACGCCGATCAATTGTATTTACTTATGAGCCAATTTTTTAATTACAATACATTATGCCTGAGCTTCGAGCCCATTCAGGATTAAAGGCAAACAAAAAACGCCTAGCGGAAAATGACAATAATTGACACGTGGTGTGATAGTAATATCCTGCCTATAATAACAGGGAATACTCGTACTTAAGAGTCATAAGGAACTCTATCCTCTTCGAAAAGGAAAATTGTAATTAAGTGCAACAATGTGATTACTATCAGAACTATTTCTATTTTAAACATTCTGCTCGTTTTCATCAGCTACAGGGTATAACATAGGCGTTTATTTTTTACATCATACAAATTATTTGAGTTTTTCATGCACAAATGTTAAACATTGCAAATTGTCAATGTTTCTGCTTAATTCCAGTAGGACACATTTACGTATCTTTTAACAAGTTTACAATCCGCAAATTAATTTGTATGAGTCCCTAGAAGGACCTTAAAATTAAATGCCATTTTAACGGTGGAAAAAGGTTGAAAACATGCTCGTAATGTCTTAAGAGCCTTTCGCATGCTCTGAATGAAGTTTGAGTGTCCCGAAACACAAACGAGCAGCAGATGCATTTTTGATGTTAAATCATTTCATGGTGTGTGTGTGTGTGCAGCTTTTATCACTTGTTTGTTTCACATTTCACTGGCATTTAAATACAATGAAAACGAACGACGAATGAGCGATGAGAGAGGTAAAAATAACACAGATGGCAATGTAATACGAATTGGGAAATGGTAAATGAAAGCCTCTCTTAAAATGTTACTAAAGTTGACTCTACGGATATGCAATACTTCCAACCTCCCATTTCTCTCTCATTAGCTGTTGTTTGCGGTAGCTGATGCCGCACTAATTAGTTACTGACTCTGCTTTCTAATTAGAAGAGCAGCAATCAGATGGCAGCTATGTAATAAAAGGCACCTTTGTCAGTTACAACTCTTCATTTGATTCCGAAACGTACAACGTAAACCCATTATGTATAATTGGCCACTTTTATTACACGCGCATGTCCAGATATCAGACAAACAACAAACAACAACTACAACAAGGAAAGAGTGAATTCGCAAAATGGCAACTGTCCACTCACAGCAATTACTTAATCAAATGAAGCACTATTTGCAAATTTATAACAGCACATAGTGCACACATCAGTTTATAGGTCAAATAGCACACATACATACGCTCTCACATGTGTGCTCTGATCTGGTATTATGTATACACTGATGGAATAAATAATACGATAGTTTTTTATATTTTGTAATTTCAAAATTGCTTTAGAAAAAATCAATTTATTTAGTCCCACAACTATTGAGCAATGTTTCAAAATTTAACATAACAAAGAGAACCTACATTCATGTGCAGCTCTTTATCATATTATTAAAAATTTGTTTGAAATGCTTATATTCATTTTTCCATCACTGTATGTTTGTGTTGCACATAACACGCGCAGTTTGTTTGGCCAAAGCTTTTGCATGTTTAAGCTTTAAATATAATTTATGTGGCATGGGCAACGATTGAAGCATAAATATAGCGCATACGCCATGGAGATGATTTACAAAATAGTAAATCAACGCTGCTGTTAATGCACAAACGAGTATCCGATATCAAATATCCATGAAGAAACATACGGGGGTGCCACGGAAATCGCTTTCGCTTGAATTTCACTTAAATTTCATACAAATTCCAGGGAAATGCAAGCGAAAGCGATTTCTGTGGCACCCTATATAAATTGGGAATAAGCTAACTATTTTCGTGCAAATACATTATAAAAATGAATAGTCTAACGAAAATTATGTTTATATTTAGCTTGAATTCACGGCTAAAAGGTAGACTCGTTACACAAAAGTATAAATATTGTGTTCGCATCAAGTTGAGTTTAAATTTGCCAAATGTTTTAAAAAGCTAATGGCAACTGTCGACAAACGCTTTTGTCTGTCAGACAGAACTTTGAAATGTCAATCCTTTTTATGTACGAGGACATTCCGGAATGAAACAACAGTTGGTTCATTAATTTTTGAGGACTTCTCCGCCTTTTGACTTGCTGCATGACAATACAAGTTCTCCTCGTAACAAGTTACGCCAAATGTTGAAAAAGAAAAAGAAATGCTTTGCCAACATACACTTCAGTATATTTTCCCAAATTGACTCAAATTCAGTGTGCTTTTTATTTACCACCAAAAGGGTTGATAAGGGTATAATATAATACTGTAAAATAAATAATGTTGTAAATAAAAGATTGTATAGACACAAATGAATATTATTTCAATCAATATTTATAAAAGTGATGACTGTATTTAGAATGTTATAGGTACAGGGTATCTATTGTGTCAGCACTCTCTGCATTATTTTCTTGTTTTTATGCAGCTTTTGTACTCACATTACGTATACGCCATGCATGCTAAGTTCATTCTCCCGCTCTTTGCATTCGACTACGAGCAAATTGCTTTGTTTTTTTGCCAGCCTGTAGCCAAAAAACCAAAACAACTACGGCTTTCATTTTTTTACTGTGCTCCTGTGGCTGTTTTAGCCAAACATTTCAGAGTGAGTTGCAGCTGAATTTGTTTTCCTTTTTTTATATTTTTTTGTTCTGTGTTCTGTACTTGTATGCTGTGCTTTGGGGAATTCATTTCAGTTTTCAGCTTCGACATTTGCTTATTTAGCTGCAAACCAGAGCAGCATGTAAATATTGATTTTTCTTCAGTTGTCTGAATGAAGTGATTAAACTGAAAGAGCTGCAACCTGTGTGTAGTCGAGACTGTTCAGCAATTGAACAGATAAAACCTGTCAAGCCTCAAGCCGAATTTGCGGCTGGCCAAGTTACAACAATGGGAATCCAATTCACTTCCATTTGTGCACACACAACACAATTGAGCTCTGCTGGCAATGTGAATGATAATACGAAAGACAGAATATGAACAATGCTGGTGACTGCAACCGGATGCCGAGCCGGAAACGTAGCCGGAAATGGCGAACACTTAACCTGATTGCACTCAATTCGTAAGCGGCTAAGCTTCGATTTGTGGTTGACCAAAGGCAGCTTTGCATATGTGATCAGCACTTTCATATTCGATGCAACTACCAATTTGTCACGTCTCCTGGAGCAAGTTCTAATTGCCTATTAACACTTTGCATGGACCTCCCAATGAGCTTGTTTGTATATGTACACAACATTATTTTTGGGAACAAGTATTAAAAATTGAAGCGCAATTGTCACAGGTCACGAAAGCGTTTGCTCAGCTGTTGTCTGTTTGGTCAATACTCAAATTGTGCCAGCTGTTTACCTGCTATACAAATTTTCGTGCGCCTTTGCGTGTCTGTCAAATGGTCGACACGCCCAAAGGTTAAGCTGCAAATCTGTCACCTGAAATAACTTGTGGTATTTTATTTTTATTTATTCTATTTATTTTGCTTTTATTATTGTTGCGTTCGCAGGGGTGGAATACGCTTAATGTTGCGTGAAAAGCGCGTGAAGGCAAATGAATTGAAGAAAAATCAACTTGCAAAATGCTTCTCCCTCTTTCTGCCAATGGCTTTGACAGCATCATTTGCACATCTCACTGAGCCGCATCAATAATTCACTCGATAATTTATTTATTTTTTTTTCGTTTTCGCTTTCACGTTTTCCCCCATTTCTCATTATACACAAAATTGGCTTTTAATTTGACATGGCAACTTTTCCCAGCTGAATTGTTGCCTTTTTACCTTACTGAATAAATCAACAATTTTTTGGCCAACTAGCACGAAATTCCAATTAATATGCAGATGATAATGCGACTTTCTGCCAAAGACAAGTGATTTTGTACTCTCAAGATACACACTTATTTCACCTCATTTGATAATTAGAAATAAAATGAGATTCGATTGCAATGAAGCTGCCATAGGACCGAGTTTATATAAAATCAATTTGACAGCTTTTGGACGCCCATTCGACTGTCAATTATGATGTCACATTGACACTGATTTTTAGCCTTGACTTTTGAATAAATCGCCTGCCTTGATGAGCAATTGTTTGGCCTAGAATTGTCATCGAAAAGCCTTCGTGTGACTAAATTTCACTGACATTGAGTTAAATGAACTGCACAGAGCAATTAGCATTATTGTATGAAGGAAACTCAAGCATGACCAGACAATTTCTGTATATGAAACATACAAACCGCAAGCCCAAGAAAATTTCCTTTTATCGCCCACAATTTCAATTACGTCGAGTGCCAAACAGGCTCTGTGGAAATCTTTTTTTTTTTGGCACAAGTTTCAGCAACCCAAAACCAAAATCGATGTCGTGACAAATGTCTGTGGTGGCACCAAAATAGATTTCCATGGTCGTTTATCAAAAACAAAAGGCGCTGAGCTGGCTCCTGGTACCTGAAATGACATGGCGATAATCTGCCTATGCCCCGCCCCCTTCACCCATCTTCCAACCCACAATTTGATGTAGCCATTTTGTAAGGATCTTTTGTGGCAGCTTTATGCTGACTGTCGAATTCACGTAGGTCATTTTATTGTAGTCCATTTTGGTCCGCCGAAATCAGTGTGTTGTGCATATCTAATGTATTATGCAAATGCGAAGGGATCCATGTGAAAGGCTTTAGTTATTTACATTTTAGTGAACGAGTACGAGTATTATCCACAGTAACATCAGGATGACAAAGCCGAAAACATTCTTTACTGCGCACTTTGTATGAATTTTGTGGAAACGAAGCAAAGTTGAAAGTTCGCCCTGATTGGGAGCATATTCGAGGTCTCCCATTATGTACGAGTATTAAAAGAGAGGCAACCTTTTTGGCCCGGCCATATATTTTGCATTGATTAGGAATAAGGCTGAACCTAAAGATTTGAGCCATTGAATCGAATTGGGCTTTTGGGTTGAATATATATAATAGATATGTAGATGGTCCTTTTAGTGGCCTGTCGTTGATGTCACCACGGGATAAGTCGATTTTTATCCAGGGTCAACTGTCGTTTCTCATTTAAAATGCGAATGTGAATTCCTATCAAATTACTTGTGTATTGCCTGCAGCAGAAAGTTGATATTTCAACAGCGAATTCGCATTATTCGCTTCACTTGCAATTAAGTCAAGTGTACAGAACATGGTCCAAATTCAAAGTCCCGACAACAACTGTTGAGCGTGAACAGTTGCTCTCTTAAAATCAATCGATACAAGCTTTCGCCCCCACACTGTGCACACGGAATTCACAGTTTAAATAAATTAATTGATTTTTCTCGCTTTTGCCAGCACTCAACATACACTTCCAGCATTTCAATCTATCGCAATCAATCAAGAAACTGAAAACCCACTCAGAACCCGACAACTAAAAAGTTTCCATCCTGAGACAAAAACCTCAAGGCCATGTCCAGGGCAACTGCAAAAGCAATGCGGGTAAAATGCAATTTGTGTACATCGATATCTTCCAAGTTTCCTGTCGTTCCTTTGCCGTTGCCTTTCGCCTGCGCTTGATGCAATAAATTCTATTGACATTGACTCTTGTTAAAGTGCATCAAGTATGCCACTGAATAATGCTGGGTACCTGGTAGCTTCCAGCAGCCATTAAAACTTTAAGTTGAAGCTAATGCTTGACATGGAAATTTACTTAAATATTTGCATCTTAAAAGTAAATTTTCAGCTTTATTTCTTATTTATTTGGCTAAAGGTTAAGTTGCAATTGAAATTAAGTGAATGAGTGCTAGTTGTTATTTGACCCCTTGGTGAGCTGGTTTTAGTGGCAAGTGCTGTTCGACAATCCTAATCCATTTGCAGCAGCAAATTGCACTCCCAGTTGAGCTCTTAAGCCGCTTACATCAAGCACAAAACCGTAGCATACTTTTCAGCGTACGCCATTTCATGTTCTTCAGTTGAGAGTAGCGGCAAACAAGAGTGAATTGAGAATTGAATCATTGCTCTCACAAGCAGTTATTTATTCTCATTCCTTCTTCAAGAAATATAACAATAACAAGAATTCAAGAACTTTCTGAAAACTCGAAGCTATTAAAGATATCAAATAAAAATGTGCTGAAAAAAAGTATTTGCTTTTTTCTATGTATGTGAAAAATGGTATAGCTAGAAACGTGGAAAAAGTTAGCATTGCATAGGTATAGGTAAGGATTCGTTTGCCAGATATTCCGTACGTGCTCTCCCGGAATGAACTCATAAATATGTATTGATTTTCCATTCGCCTATTTCTTTTCATGCTCCATACAAACGACCCCACAACATCGGAGCGCATGCAATAAGTGCTTTCATGTGCTCGGGATATCAGTAAGAAGCATGAAGCTTGTGGAATTGAACACAGCGTGAAATGCCAGACAATGGCAAAATATAAATAATGGCAAAAGACGACAGAGTTATGATTATGAAAAGTTTATAATGCCACAGAAATGCTACAATACTCACACGCGTACCATAAAATAAATATGTAAATGCAAAACAAATACGTAGGATTTGCCGCAATTTGCGACGCATTGCAGAGTCAGTGAACTGTATAAATGTTATTTATAAAATATTTATCCGCATTCTCAAAGCAAACTCTGTTAGCACTTACCACCCCAAGTGTCAAATTGCATCGAAACATGCAAGCCAAATGCAGCAATCTGTGAAAACTTTTACGCAAAGCAAAAGAACTAAGAGTGATGGTTTTTAATCAAACAAAGACATGTTTACATCATGAGTTCATTAATCTACTCAACAAAAAATATATTGCTCTGGTTGTTTGAGAAACATATATGTTTATGCCACATTTGTTTTGAGAAATGAACAACCAGCGAGTTGTGCGTCTGCAATCTGACGAAAATTGTGAAAACGCTCATAACAAACATGTTAAATGTGCGGGAATTTGTCAAGCTACAACAAAACAAACACTGTGAACTGCTGACTATGCTGTAGTATATCTTTTGGTTCAGAAACCAAGTAAATTGTATACTGTGATTCATTATTCAAAGTATAAGTTCGTTTATTCTGTTCGGTCCAAGTTACTACTAAACAATTTAAAAAACATTACAACACTTTTTTTATCAAATTAGTTAATTCAGAAACAATTACAGCTAAATAATTTGTTCTTCTTTTGAACCTTTTAGAACAAACCTCATGATGTATTTAAACATAAATCTAATTAATCAAAGTTTTGTCAATATCTTAAGCACTTGAATTTGACTCTGTGATAGATATTATCTTTAATATTTTTCTGCTAACAATTTCCATTTGTTTTAGACACTCTTCGCTGCCATTAATTAATAGAGCACAGCACAAAAGCCACCGCAAAATGCAGCTGGCAATTTGGGGCTGTCATTTCTCGCCGCATTCTGTGGCCCATTTCAACAATTAGCTAACAAAATCAAAAACAGCAACAACAAAACAAATGAAGAGAATCTAATGGAAAATACTCGAACAAAAACAAAGTGGACAACGTGACAGCGAAAAAGGCAACCGATGATTCCATTGGTTTGGGTGCTGAATTGAAATTTATAATTTAATGGAACCGGAGCAGCTGCAATAGCTTAAAGCGGCTTATAAACTTTGTGTCTGTTGATCCCATTGCGCTAATTGCAAATATGTATTCGCTGAAAAACCCACTTTCAAAGGGTTTTTAATTTTGTCAAATTTGTAAAGGGACAATGGTAAATTGGTATTGTTGTGAAAGGCAATTTAATTATTTAAATGTACTTTAAAGTACCCTCAAATTTTTCTCATACTCGTAGAAAACTGTTCCAAAATATATACAAATAATAAACTGCTCTACAAGTCTGTTCTTATGATTCTGAATAATAATCTGGAAGGCAACCACAATTGAAGTGGCTTAAGGACTAGAGTGATGCATTGTCTTATAAACTTGGCTCAGAGATGGAATCCTTTACAATGTTGTTGACTTAACTATCTTATCTGCATAATATATCGGCAGCCGAGTGCTTTTAAAGAATGAGAAAATGATAGGAATGTAAATGATAAAAAAAAGTGTAATACATAAAGTGGAAATAGGCCCGCATCGTGTTATTTACGGTGGGTAGGGGATTTTAATTTAAATTCTAAAGCAGGTACGCATCCAAGTAGAGAAAAAAGCCAAAACTAAACAATTGTCGCCCACTTTTTGCACTTGTGGCCTTTTCGTCATTTCATTTCGAAATAATTAAGGCTCAAAATGAGTTTAGGCACGTGCTGTGCTAAAGAAATTGCTTTTTCTTCGTCCCTTCCGCCACTTGACTCTTTTCTGTCTTTGACCTTTTCTGTGTTTTGTCCGCCTTTTTCTTTTAATACTCTACACGCAGGGAAAGGGGAAGAGGAGGTATGATAAACTTACTCTTCTTACTTCTTATTATTGATAAGAGAAAGTGAAGCATTCATTATCATCAAAGTGTGTATTATTTATATTAACATTAATACAGGGTATCTTCCAAAAGACCTCGACATACTTGTTTGTTTTTGTTTTGTTTTTTCTTTAATATTACTCAGACCATTTTGACTGCTTCTGTTGCCGGCTTGTGTCAACAGCACAAAAGCCACACACAGGGCAAACATTCGCCATGGAACATTCCTGTTTCATGTTGCTGCACGCCATCCAAAGACAAGTACTCGTGAGACAATGGCTGCTGCATGAACTTGTTTCATATCTGCATCATATATTTTGCTTAAATACCGAGAATATCCTTTAAACTGCCAACTTGGCTCTCAAGTGGGCTCTCTCCCTCTCTCTGTGTCTCTTTTGTTAGTCAGACACAATAAAACGCTGGCGGAAAAGTTTACAATTAGCTTGTCAACAAATGGGGGCAGCATACGCTGCGTATGCGTAATGTGCGCCTCGTGCCAGGCAATCTCGCAAATTATTACAACTATGCAAAGCAGTTCATAAAAACCTCAATTCAGCATTGTGATCTCTTTATCACCGCCATGAGACCCCAAGCCCCAAACCTCAAACCCAAGCTGGAATTCAAGAAAAAAATAATTACGAAATTATTTTTGTAAACTGTTAACCACAGCGCAAGTGGAAAATTAAGGTTGCTGGCAAAGCACTTAAAGTCTTTAATGTATATTTTACATGTTGGTGCATACAAATAGGGGAGTTGTGATTACTGTAAAATGTTTTCAAATAGAAACCGAAACTGTAGCTTACAAAGAGAAACCTCAAAGTTGCAAAACGGAAACAAATATGCAAAGCAGTTTAATATGCTGCCGAACGTTGCAGCTTTTAAATTCCTTTATTTTAGCAGGCACCGTTTAATGAGTAAAGCTATTATCAAACTATAATTACGTTGGTCGGTTTCCATTATACTAAGCATGCAGCATCTCTACGAGTATTTAAGTAAAATTGTATAATATATGGCAAACCCGTTTTTATTGTTCAGAATTACAAATAAATTCAGTTGCAATTCAACGATAAAATCCCCTAGAAAATGTTTATCAGTGAAAGTTGATAGACGTGATGCCGTATTTAATTTGCAATTATTTAAATAGTTTTACTAAATCAACACAATTGAAAAAAAAATGTAAATAAAAGCTTTGCTTATCGTGTATATACTAAAATTAGTTACGTACCTAATAATTCTTGTTATAATGATAAACAATTTGAATGAGAGGCAGCGGCGAGCTTCCTATATTAACTTCCCCAATAATAGTAGCAACTAAAAAACTGATAGAATTTAGCTATATATAGAAGCCGGAATTCAGCTGTAGCTGTTCATTCCGTGATTTCAGCTCGATCGAGTGCGTCGACGATTTGCTAAGTTCGTGTTAGTACAGTGATTAGTTTAGAGAGCACATGAATCAAGTTAGTTGAACTAGCGAAGCGATAAAACAATTATAGAGCTTTGATATTACTAAAAATAATCGCAAAATTACAACAAATATTTTAGCAGATAAAAATCAGTCAAGGTCAAAAACCAAATTAATTCACAAAAAATTAAAATTAAACTGTAACATAAAACTAAATTTAGATGGTGGAAAAAGCCGCAATTTTTGGCGCTGTCGAGCGTCTGAAGAGTTTACCATGGAGCCAACTATTCTACATGTTTTATATAGAACCAATCGTATTCACACTGATTTTTTCGCATCTGCTGTCAGGTAAGATTGAAAATAAAAGTTATAAAATTGCAGATGTAAATATTGTGGATTGCAGGCACTGTAATGCGAAATGAAATTATTTACCAGACATGCAAGGTTATTTTCCATTACAATGAAACCGATTGCAGGCAGTTGGATAACAAAGAAGCTGGCGCGGAGATACACGTATGTACTTATTGGCGGGTAGAAAATTATTAAAAATATCCTAGGTATTTGCAGGCCATTGAAACAGAGATACAGTCATATGTCGCCGATATGTTTCTCAGTCGCACGTTGATGGAGAGCATTGTTCCAGCCATCTGTGGATTGTTCTCCGGCTCTTGGTCGGATCATTATGGCCGCAAGCCGTTGCTCATCGTCTCGATGATTGGTAAGAAGGAATAAATACTCTTAAGTTTAATCAGGTTCATTATCAAAGTTACTCCACAGGCTTTGCTGGCTCTGCAGTGATAACGACCATTATTTGTGCCTTATCCAGATCTTTTGAGATCAATCCCTGGTGGTATACACTGGCAGCAATTCCTCACTCGTTTCTGGGTGGCATGTGCGTCTTTTCAGTGGCCGCGTTTTGTTTCTTATCGGACATAACAGATATTAAAACCAGGCCCTACAGGTGAGCAGTTACTTTTTAAGAGCCTAGCGTAATTCTCTTGTATTAAAGATTTAGTTGTGTATTGCAGAATGATATTCATGGAGATGCTGATCTTTGTGGCCCTCAGCAGTGGATCCTTATTGTCCAGCTTCGTTTATGCAGCTACAAATGCAGCTGTAACTCAGGGAATTTCTGCAACTCTCATTACAATGATTACAGTGTATATCGTATGTTATTTGCCAGAAAGCCTGCACATTCGACAGGCGCAGGATGTGAAGGATGCGGAGGAGAAGGCTGAGAAGAATGTGCCCAGTATGGACTGTGATATGCAACTGAAATGTGTTGCTATTAATTGTTCTGATAAACATATAATTGATGAAAAATCTGAGAAGGCCGCAGGTGAGTTGGATAAACATTTGGATGCCGTGGAGTCAAAAGAGAAGACTGAGAAACCAGAGACAGAGACCGATTCAAAGGATTCAAAGAAGGAGGGTCTTTTTAGCCTAATTCACTTGAAGGAGATGTTGGTAACTTGCTGCAAGCCACGTGAACATCATGCCCGTGGAATTATTTGGCTTGTGACCTTGACCATGTTTATGACCATGTTCGTAGTGGGTAAGTTTAGGAGAAGTCAAAAACGATATGCTTATATTCTCATTTATAATACCGATATCTTTAGACGGTGTTATGACAGTCATGTATTTGTTTGTGCGCCAAAAGTTCCATTGGTCCGTCAGAGAGTTTACTTTCTTCGAGACTGTCAGTCAGCTGGTGCCCATGCTGGGCGCTTTAATTGGTTTTCTCATATTACGCAAGGTAATCGAAAATGACTCAAATGAAATATTTGAATTATCATTCATATAATACCCAATTTTGTAGGTATTTGGACTGTCTGTAGTTGTGTTGGCGCTGTTGTCTCTCCTCTCGGATATATTGAGCAATCTGGCTAGGGGCTTTGCGGAAGTACCTTGGCACATGTATCTGTCGGTTGCCTTAGGTGTATTCCGTTCAATCGGAGGCCCAATGTGTCGCACCATTGTATCCAACATAGTTCCTGCTTCCGATTTGGGTAATTATAACAAATTAATCTCAACCGGGTTCCTAGTTAATAATAGTTTTTGTGCAGGTAAAATATTCTCCATCAAAAATGTTCTACAATCATTTGCGCCGTTTGGTATGAATATTTCGCATCTGATTACAATTTTATATTTAAAAATAAAATGTTTTCAATTTTCATAGTTGCTGCTCCGCTTTATACATTTATCTACCAACGTTCTTTGGCTTTCTGTCCGGGTCTCTTCAACTTTCTGAGTGCGGCGCTGTTCTTTGTGGGATTTGTGGCCATTGGGTGAGTTATTGACACATTTTCGGCAAGTTCCACTAATTAATGCCACATCCATGTATTTACAGATGCGTCCTGCGCATTAAATTCATGCACAAGCAACACTATGCCGAGTTACTCAAGTGATCAGTTTAATGTTACAACTATTTTAATGAGCATGTAAAAATAAATTTCAAAAGAGATATGGAAGTTTTGGGTATAAGTTGTGTAGACATTGATCTAGTGAATTGAATCCAAATTATGAGTCGAGTCTTAAATTGAAATGCTAAAATCATCAAAATGAAAATCGAGTTAAAAATCGAGAGAAATTAGTTGAAAATAGTTTCCGTGAAAATTGAGTTGATGATTTTTCGCTGTATTTTTAAATCACTAGTTTAGTTTTCATTTGGTAAAATCATGATAAAATTAACAAAAAAATTGTAGTTGAAAATTTGTGAGTCTTTTTCAAAAATTCTGAGATGGTTAATTTATTTTTGTGACCAACTGTGATCAAGGGAAATGTCAATTTGATCATGGTTTTGCCTTTAAGTTCACTCTGTATTCAAATTTTTTTTATTTCGTTTTAATAATTTTTATCGTTTCTTCGATATTTTTTACATCACTACCTTGATCTATTTATTTATGTATGTTAAATAGCTTATCTGTGGTGCACAAGCAGTGCAAGATTTATTAAAGTGATTTAAAGTGACAATAATGAAATATAATAATTGTTTCTGTATTAAGCTTATATAATGACAACATTGTTACGATTCATCCGACGTATATAGACAAATTCAAGTAGCAGGATGATCAAACTCAGCGATATACCCATTGCATAAAATTGAAAGGGAACAGTAAAAAACTCCAGAGGCAACGTTCTTAATGTGGGCGGATCGTACGGTAGTTGTCGGATCATCTTGGCCCTCTTCAACTGTTGTAATCCCATTCGCATCCATTTCTCATTGAGACCTGTCTCTGTTGATCGTCCGATGAATTGTCGCAATATAAAAGTGAAAAGAATATCCGAATGTATAGGTAGCCTTAAATGTCGCTCAACGCTGCACAACGGATCGGAGGCAAGTCTCAGTTTGGGTTGCCGCAGATGCTCTTGAATAAACTCAAATTGGAGCCAACGATGAGTTTCTATTATGTAGACATAGCTGTCATTTAGGGAGGTTAGATGGTGATCTAGTGTACTCTGATCTACAAAAATCATACGATCAATGAATTCACGAGGCAGTGAGTCAATCTGAAAAATCTCTTCCATCTGATCTGTAGCAATCATGATGTTTATGTCGTTTGCCACAAACGAGTCAATGTCAACAATTTGGGGCATCTTAAAGCCCGTGGTAATAGCTGTTGTAACAGAGCTTCCGAAAATACTTATCGTCAGCAAACTGTAGAATAACGAGCAAATCATCATGATCCTTTCTGGTATTCCCATGCGACGGACCACTCGATTATTTAATCCCAGTCCCCAAGAAAGCTTAAATGCTTCGAAAATAAGCAGACAGAGAGCCCTTCGGGGATTTGATAATCGCTTGATTACAACATTTACCGTGAGGTAAAATGCAAAGAACGCAGTCATGGACCAATTGCCAAATAGTCGGAGTATATATTCCCGAAGTGGCACTAGACGTTCATAGGGCACAACCAGACAATATTTTGTTGACACCACCAAAGGACTATAAAGACTGAGACTAGTATTCGATACCAGATTCCCGCCAATATCAATGTTTTGATCGCCTATGCGGCACTGTGTACTGTCGGGGCAATAATCTTCCCTCGATGTCTGTAGAATTTTGATAGTTCCGTTGCCAAAGCGCATAAATTCGCCAATCATTATGCCAGTTTGGCCACCAAGACTAACATTGCTGCCGGTCAAGTCACGCTGCTCCGTTGAATTGTACTAAAAAAATGGGATTTACAGATTGAAAGAAACAAAGTTTGCAACGATATCAAACAGAACTTACCACAAATATATATGGTGGACACTGGAAGAGAGCAATAAATGCTTGATATCCATGCAATAATGAATTCTTTCCATTCTTAAAAGTGTTCATGTACCAATCTGTAATTCGAAATATGAACATGCTAGATCTGACCACATATGTCCATAGTTCATAGTCATTGTTGCGTTTAAAAATTAGTCTTGTATTATGCAGATTGATTTTCCAGCACCAATTAAAGAAGGCTTCTATTAAATCACTTATTGGCATTGAATCCGCTTGTGACTTGTATACAAATAGTATCTGAAGTAGACTTAATCCACTGAATGTATTCTGAACTACAGTGAGCACAGGATCATGTATACCACTGAACACAACTATCGCTAAATTACGAGTTCCAATTAGTTTATGAAGTGAACCAGTTTCGGGTCCTGCAATAATCAACGGACGTCCAAAAGTCTCCATTATGCGATACTGAATCGATGGGGCAATTATATATCCATCTTCAACATCCCAGTCTCCAACAAATGTGATAAAATTCTGGTAGTGTATGAAACTATCGTAGTTCAATATCATTCGAAGTATATATTCGTGCTCGTTATTGTTTTGCACTATGGGCCTTAACTGACCAATAGCCATGGCCAGAATGCAGCAGCTCCAGAGATAAAGGCTAACACACCGCATGGTCAAACTCACTCGACTGTTATTCTGGCCATGCAGGTTACCTGGTTTTAAGCACTGCATTCCTTGTTTGCTCAGTTATTAGATGACATTACTGTGGAACTCTGATTTATCCCTGGTGTGACATCAAATATTATAAGCCATAGAATCTAACAGTTCACAAACTAACATGGTCGATGAAACCTAACATTAGAAACTCTCATATAAATATATCTTAATATTTGAGCTCAGTGTATCTCTGTAAATTATTATGAGCTTACGAAGCCATAAATAATATTGACAATAATTTTCTTCAGTTGAGAAGCAAAAACAGTAGTCAACATTTTCATTACCGGTCATTTGAGCCAAATAAAACAAGTGACAGGGTTAAATTAAACATAATTTATTTTCTTTGTCAACCAACAACAACTAACGAGATGAGATTATGGATAGGAAGCCATATTATGCGTTTTGATTTGTTTCGGATTAAATACCCAAAACTAATAAGCATAAGGTCTTTAATTACTAATTATCTAAAATAATATTTGTAGAACTGCAACTGTTTGTGCAAAAGTCGTGAGTGTTTTTATAACAAAAGGTAAATAATTTTAAAGTTTAAACTAGTACGAGTATAATACACAATTTAAAACTAGATGTTGAGTAAGCTTTACAATTTGACTATTGCACGTAATAAATGAGTATTTTTAATGAGTATTTACTAAAAGCCGTAGGCTAAATCTGTGGTAATTTGAATCGCCAATTCGCAATTGTTTGAGCTAATATTTAAAGGTTGATTTTTAATGCCAAAATTAAATCAATTAAATGTTGTCATATTTTTATTAGAAATGTAAAATTGTCATGTTCTCGTACAAGAAAATTCTGCTCACACTGCCACTTTTAAAGATCCATAAAAAGCAAACGAAATGATAACCAAACTTAATTGTTTAAATAATCGCAATGAAAAAAAAAATGAAATGTCAAGATCTACAATTTTTTTAAAGTTTTAGAGCAAATTGACTATAAAATCATATCACTCACTGCTTTTTTCTGACTTTAGTGTACGTAATATGTATTTATCGGGGGTGCCAAAAAATCGTTTTCGCTTGAATTTCACTTAAATTTCATACAAATTCCAGTGAAATTCAAGCGAAAGCGATTTCTGTGGCACCCCTGTATATCTCAGTCGAATATTCGTTGGACTCTGTCGTTCGTTAACCGAATCCCCAAACTACAAATCATAATTTCGTAATATCAAGTTTCGTATTGCTATTTAGCAATGAAAGTCCAAACAAGTCGCACAATTTCTGACCATGTCAACAGAGTGTTTTCCATAGGTTGCTGCTTCTAATTTGTGCTGCCGGAATCTAATGTCGTCAAAGTGTAATGTTGTCTGAAATGCAATCAAATGTGACAATTCGCTTGACTTCAACCTGTAGTTGTACATAGTTGCACTTGCTGTGGGCAAATATATGACCGCGTTGTGTGGACATATGTACATATGTTTGTTTCAACCATCGGTTAAGTTTTATGAGGACGCAAAGACCTTAGAGACATAATGGGCGTAACATGGTGCGTGCTGATGTGGCAAGCGAACAGACAACTTTAAGCGCTGCTGACGGAAATATCCGGCCAACCGGGCCATGATTGATGGGTATTTTAGTGCATCAGTTGAGTTTAAAGCTCTATTAACCGAAATGTTAGCACTGCGCGAATACACAATCATTTATGGGAATCAAGGATAAAAAGAAAAAAGTGAATACCCAGTGAGGATTCGAAGGCAGCAAGTTTAGACATGTCATTGTTGGTGAAGGTCAAGTTCAGCATTTAGCATACGAGCACGAGTTGCAGCGTTAAATGAGCAAGCAGTCCTTAGTGTTGTTACGTTACGTCGCGTTACGTTAAAAGAGAGCGTAGTGGTTGCTCTCACGCTCTCGCTCTCGCTCTCTTGCTCTCTTGCTCTCTTCTTGTCCTAATACGTGGACTATAAAATGGCAGTGGCAAAGTCTGTGACAGTCAGTTTGCTGCAGACGACGCGACGATTCGGAACAGTTGGCAAGCAGCTTTTGAACATCGCTTTGCATCCTTGTCGCTCGTTCGCATTCGCATTCGCATCGCGTTTTCGTTTCGCTCGTTCGCCTAACGGTTATTCGTGGATATTTTGCTGTCCGCTTATCAGCAGCAGTGGCGTTGAAATGCCGTCGCTGCGTTTCGCATAGTTCACTGCACTTAAAAAAAATAAAAAAATAAAAAAAAAACTAAACATATCAGACATCGAACAACAACAACAATTTGAACATGTTTTGGATTTTACGTCGCACGGGCGCTGCCAATTTTTTCAATTCTTTGAATAACAATTGCAGCTTCAGCAAAGGCAACGGAAATGGAGGCGCCGGCGGCAATGGCAACCACAGCAACAACACCCAGGGTAAGTTGGACCTCCAGGTGGCAATTATATTATTATATTTCGGCACAAGACGATAATTGATTAGGTTGTCTAATTAGAGCAACATGACTCAGCACCAATCTAGAGTGTACAACTTAAAGCCAAACTTCTCTTATTACGGAGAATAAGTAACCTGAACCTTGAATTGACCAGAGGACGTTGTGCTTGAGAATCCATGTGAATAAAATATGTTGTTTGTATGAGTACTCAAATATCCATGTACATATTTAAATCTATATAAATTCCTAGATTAACTATTAGGCAAATATTCGGCATTCCATTTTCGAACATTTTAGTAGACATGCCAAAATATAATTCCTTTGGCACGTTGTGCATCGTTATCAAAGTCAGTTAATTAAAATTGCCATAATGGTCTGAACAGTACATTATATATACCGTAGTATATACTCATAGAAACTCAAGAACACACTTATTCGTATTGTTTGCAAGAAATCCTCTGGCATATGGCGAGCTGTCGATGCATGATGGGAAAAGTCCTAGAATGTTGAAGTAAAGCAAATAGAAGTATTTAGCTCCAGCCACCTCGCTTCTTGTTAATAAGCTCGTCCTTATGGCTGTTGTTACGTATGTATGTGTGCCTACGTGTGTGTTAATGTGTGCATGTGTGGGTGTCTTAAACGTGCCACGGATGCGACTGTCAAAAAAAAAAAAACACTTAAGGCGTTGTCCCAAGATGCCTTTGTCTAAGCGCTAAGTCTCGCGCCAGCTTCGACGCCAGGAAATCGTGATAAAGTGAATAGCAAAAGGATGCCCAAAGCGGAAGCTTGAGATAACATAGCAGACGTAGTTGTTGTAGGTAACAATTGGTATTCATACACATGCCTCTGCACAGAAATGAACTTCAGCTCAAAAGACATACTGAGACTGAAATTATCAATTTAATTAACAAATGGTTTTGTTTGTTGAGTCTAATAGACAAGCGGTAATTAAAGCATAAGTTTGAAAAAATTGCACTTATAAAATCCTCTATTTAATTACAGAAAAAAAAAATCAGTTGCATTAAAAGCGTATTTTCTTAATTATTAAAAGTGGTATATTGAATTACTAATTAGTTTTGTTAAAAAAAAAAGAAATTGCTAATTTATTCAGTTCATAATGAAATTAGTCCATGAAAATGTTTTCACTGCTCTTGGATAAAAAAGGCATTTAAATTATGCAAATATATTTGTGTTGCCCGCACTTACGAAATAACACAAATATTTTAATTTTTTTCAATTATAGTAAAAAAAGTTTTATTAACGTTGAATATTTAATAAGTTTTTTGTTTGGATGGAATTGGGTGAGCACATGTCCACTGATTATAGCCATATTTGATTGCGAATTCTCTTAACCATATGAGCAGCAAATGTGTCATTTACACAAACACACAGACACACACACACACAGATACACTCTTGCATAATTTATTATGCAAATGCAACATATGTCAGCAGCATTAACCGATAATTGTGAAGGCCATTTGTCAATGGTAATTATGCTATGGGAAATATGTGTGTGTATTGCTCGCAAATTACGTCAATTCCATAAGAACAAATGCAAATTAACAGTGTTTATGTATGTAGCCAATTATGATTTACTTAAAAACTCGAAACCTTTAAAGGCTATTCAACTGGTGTGCTTTTATTAGCTTATAATTCGAGAAACTTTAGTTGCAGACACAAAGATAGAAAACGCGAGATAATTACGCTCAGGGCATTGAAGCTTTACAATAATACTAAATTATTATTTTAGCGAATTTTGATTGGAAATATGGCGAATACATATATATTCAATGGCATGGCAAATTATTGGGCGTTTATCTGGCGTATTAATAAGCCCGCCCGTTGGCCAGGCTGCCTGCCCTGCTGTTTGGCCATGATTTATGTTTATGTAACCCAACAACAAAGTTGTCAGCCGCCGGCGCATCATTTGTAATAATTTGTGTTCGTACATTGCGAAAAACTTTAGCCTTAAATCTTTTTGATCATGAAACGAAACTAGGAGCAAACTAAATATTCCGAGGCGTTGTTCTCAACTTGGTCTGCTTCATGTTTTTTTTATTTGCTTTGCTTTCGGTGCCATAAATTTCAATCTGTGCATAGAAATGGCAGCGGCCACACCCACACATCATCTAGCTAAAAGACTGGGCGCTGAAATTCTTGTTGCATACTTTTTGGCGCGTTGCACACTCACATTTCAGCGATAAAATTGAGTTTCATTTTGGCTTCACGCATTGGCGCGCCCCTTCACAGCAACACAAACAACACTTTTTTTTGCATTTGCCCGCAGTTTATAGAATGTGACATTTGGTGGCTGTGTATATGTGTGTGTGTGTGTGTGCGAGAGAAGGTGTGTGTGTGGGTGTAAACATGCTTTGTTTTTAATATTCATGCTCGCCTTTATTTGCCTCGCTTTGCTTTGACAGCGAGTGCAAACAAATACTAGAGTGAATAACCTTTGGCCTTTTCCTTTGAATCACACAAAGTCGTGATTAGCTTACTGAACAAACACTGAATGCAATGAATGTGTGCAATGAATTCCATTTCAATTCAATGTAGTTCGATACGTTCAAGACACTTTAACCTCAAAGTTGCAGTGCAACTTTCCCAGAATTTCATTAGTAAAGTGTAATCTACGAATCACAAAGTACCACAGAATGGAATTAATCTTAATCAATTTCTCTAAATGCCATTACCAGCAGTTCTGTAAGCCATTTGAAATTCCAAGTCTACCTTTTCATTTGGTAATGAAAGCTTAAGAACAAAAACTTGGGCAAATAAATTGCGGCAATGCCATAAATTTGAATCGTAAATAAAGCCTTTATAGAATTTTATAGGCAGCGACTATTTCTTGTAATCCTTAATGCACACACACACACACTCTGAAAATGGGCACAATAAATCTTATTTTTATCACTTCACGGCTCGAGGACCAGCTTCAAAACTTTTGTATTGAGCGGATGCCAGACAAAAACCTGAGCAACGAAACAAAAGGCTGAAGGAAACACAAAGACCGCCATAAATTGTGTCAGTTGCAGTGGAAAAGCATTTTTTAATTTCGATGTTTCAAAAAGTTTTCAAAAGAAACGACATTGAAATGGGGCAGGCAAAAGTGTGAGGCGATAACTTAAAGCTGTGGCAATTATGACCCAAAATGATTCACCACTAATGAAATTCCTCAATGTATTGTTACTCACACTCACACACACACAGACAAATACGTTAAACGGCCGCCCCGCAAGGCGTATGGGAGACTGAGTGCCGAGGCCGATGATGCTGTGTCATTGGGTCATAAAATCGATGATCCATTCGATGAGCTAGACGATTTTGAAATGCTGTCACCTGGTGCCAGCAACAGCAATGCCAACCACAACCAGAACAACCACAACAACAGAAACTCGAACTCGAACACCAGCGGCAACAACCCTAACACCAACACCAACATCAATGGCAATAGCAACGGCAATGACGAGGCCAATGGCAATGGAAAAGGCCTAGAGCTGTTGACATGTACGAACGCTGATTGCCAGGGTAACTTTGTGGTGGAGAACGCACTGTGTGAGCTGGGGCTGTGCCAGGCTAAAGCCAAATCATCAAAGGACCTGTCCACATCCACATCCATATCCGCATCCAAGCAGATTAACGAGAGCACAATAAGTCGCTTACACGCATTGGCCATGGCCGACGATGACGATGATTACGGTGAGTAGCAAATTGGTTTGGAGATGTCATTATACGAAAAACGGGGGACATGACCATGTTAAAAAATTTCAGATGAATCGCTTACCTGTAATGTTTGTGATCGGTCCTTTCATTGCCATCGGCAGTTGGCTTCACATCAGCAAAAGAAACGACATTTTGGGTAATGAAATGTGCTTAATTTGTAGACTTTTCTCCTCCATACTTCCCTCTCAAAAATAACTGATTATTGTTTTTGTTGTTGTCACACAGCTGCAGCGGCTGCGATAGTTTGTTTCCCTCGCTGATGCTGCTGGAACATCACAAGGAGGAGTTTGAGCACTGGAGCGATGAGGAGATTGGCAGGCGAGTTTGTTGCCGTCGCAATCGATGTGACGACGATTACTTCACGGACACGGACTCCTACATCAGCGATGCGGAGAGCGAGGACCTCGAGAGGTTGTTGTAAACCTGCAACAGCTGCATCTGATGATGGGCAGCCCAACAGCAGCTGTTGTTGCTGTCAAAGGAAAAGCGTGTGATGGTGCGTATACATAACGAAACATTCAATATCCACACAATTTCCATGGTACTTTAAAGCAAGGCTGCAAGCCAACAAAATGTTGGTTAAGGTTCGGTTCCGGGATCAACAACCATAGAGCAGCACTTAAGCGTCTTATATATGCTTGGTTCACTTTGATACCAGAAAATTATTTTTATTATCTTAAATTTTCATAAAATTTTTTTAATCAAATAAATTAATTACAAAAATTTCAAATTCAATATTCAATTAAATATTATTCAATGCCAAAAGAAAAGATTTAATTACTATTGATCTTCAATTAAAATTAAAAATGTTTTATTAGCATTTCATTTTCATTAGTCCTACTTTTTTTTTTTATGCTAGTGAAATGAAATTTCATAGGCACAACACTGATAAATAGTCAACTAATTTTATGATTTAAATATGACATATTAAGCTATGATTTTTATTTGAAGTCGTAAATATTTGTGCGATATTGAAATAGCTTGAAATCTCTTTAATAATTTGTATTCGTGTCGAACATTTTTTTAAAAAAAAAGGGGTTCGGCTTGGATTTGGGTTCGCAGATTTAAAAATTTCATAGGTACGGCTCCTGAACGGTCCTGCGCGGTTCGGCTCACAACTGGTTTTGCAGCCTCGCTTTAAAGCTCTTCCTAAATCAGCGAATATTTAACAATTACGAAATGAAAATATGTTGAATGAACTTCCATTGTGTTGTTGCAGCCAAAGGCAAAGCCTTTGGGAGCTGGCATATTTGTGGCAACGCAGACTGGATAGCGACGAACCGGAAATTGCCGAGAGTACCGAGTGAATGTGGCCATAATGAAAATAGATTAAACCCGGTTGACAAAAGAAGCTCCGCATAACAATGAAAAATGAGTGCTCGACCAGTCGGAAGCATCTGCTGCAAAGTCAAGCTGTTGACTTGTCTTCGAACCAGTATTGAATTGTACTATATACATAAATGAGAAACCAAGCATATTGTACTTTTAAGAGTTTAACTGCAGACCTTAAGCAATGGTCTTAAAACAAAAATAAAAGAAAAAACAAATAGAAACACAAACTCAAACACAAACTACAATGACAAGCAAATATGCAAATAATTGTACTTGTTTTGTGTGTATATTTATAACAAATATTTGTGTAAAAAGAGCTATAACAAGAACCGCAAAAATGAATTCATATCATACAATGCATATGTGTCAACCAAAGTGAAACTATTATATTTATGTACGAATCTGAATGTGCATGTGACAAAGAAAACATGTATTTTTTAGAACTCAAATAAATATGTGTAAATCTTTCAATTTGTCCTCTCAATTTTGGGTGAATATTTCAGCCAGAACTTTATTCAAGTGTTTACAAAATTCGCGCCTAAGTAAATAGAGAAAAACAGTATATAAAATTTATAACATCCCTAAGGACATTGGTTAAATTATTCAACGGGACGAGCTAACTGTCCCCGTCATTAAAACTTGATTGACTTCATAAACTTGTCGGAGGGGCAAATCAACGTTGAGAAAGCTGGGAAAACTTTTGCGCTCCCTCAGGCTATTTTTCTATGTGAACAAACGCAAACGCAAATTTATATTCACTCCAAAATTATTTGCCAGAATCGACTTTAAAATGCGCCAGGTAAGTTAATTTTCCAACTAAATTTAACGTTTCCAAGTAAGTTCATTGTCCTTTTATGGGTAACATCGAGTCTATTTTCACTGAATTATTCGTGATCCTTTATTTGCCTTAAATATACAACCGTTTTAACAGACTTTTGATTACTACAAATTGACATAAATTAACAAGGGTTCAATTAAAAATAAAGTAAAAATATTGGAAAAAATAAAAATGAAGCTAAAAAAAGAGGTCAAATAGCAAAAACGGAAGATTTCACTCTGTATACCCTGTTGGTTTTAGCAGTGGCAGACAAATATATTTAACCGGAAACAAAGAGGGGGAGAATAAATATTTATTTCTGTAGTGTGTTTTATTTTTTTTAATTTTTCTCTTACAAATGTGTAAACATATTTTTGTTGTAAGCAAACATCCGGTTTTATTAGCTAGATAAATTTGAAACGACAGCGATGCAAGCTATTACATGGATTAGGCAAAGCTTTTCGTTGTGTTAGCCAGGACCAAAAAAGGACTGGCATATTCACTTCACGTAATTCATATCCTGATTGCACAAAGGCACTGGGTGACATGATGTTTTTTGATTGATGCGTGTAATGCCAGCAAAGTCCCTCTCGGCTGACATGCAAAACGGAGCTGGCTCCAAATTCCGACCAGACCAGAATCCAACCAAGTGTCCTGCTGCGGACAGCTCATTTGACAATTTGATAGATGCAGGCGCATAAAACCTTATGCGATAAACTCGCACAAAAACATTGAGTGACAAACTGGCCAGAGAGGACAGGGAGACAGACGAACAGCAGTCCTGGACATTAAATTTTGTTTTGATTTTATTAGGCACTCGTAAACGCAAACATTTTATGCGTACATCATACGCACTGTTGGCCAGACCGAAATTTACATAAAAGCAAAAGCACAGCCAATAGCCAACGGGACTGTCAATTGTTTATGTGCCTGGACATTAAAAGCCGCAATTCAAAAAGCAAATTTACATATTTTCCATTAAATTGCCCATTGTGCGTTGGTCAACATATGCTCGACTGAAGTCATCCAAGCACAACTGTTCAAAATGTTGAAAACAACTTGTTTGTTGTGCTGGAAAATATTTGAAATTGTTGATTTCCATTCACGGACACGGCCAAGACAAGTCAAGGCTGACAGTTTGTGGCCGCTTTTCGTGTCAGATTCTTAAGGAAAAATACATTAAAATCGCTCAAAAGGAAGTCTGTCAGTTTGTCTGACAGCACGGAAAATGTTGCATTATTAAAACGCAGGTAAGTGATGAAAATGCAGGAGGCTCAAATGGTATTAAAAGCACTGACATTGCCTGCAAAATGGATGCTGCATGTTGCATGCCAACCAGGCCAATTTGTCAGCACGAAGCACGGTTAAATTAAGTTATCTTATTTGCTGGCAGAACGAACACATTCTAAGCCCTGTTTCGTGACTGGCGAACGGTGGTACAGCTATCAGCCATTAGCTAATTAAGCCCAGGGCATGAGAGACTCTTACACAGACAACAAAAAAAAATAATAATAAGAACCAGAGACAGAAGCCTCGACAAGTAACAGCAAAAAATTCCTCTACATAAAAGATGTCAAATATTTCACACTTTTTACCTAACACTTGGAAACATGAAAGAAAACAAACATTTTATGAAAAGAAAACTTGTAAAACTATTTTCTAAAGGTTTACAAAAAATTCATTGTCGAGCAATTTTATAAACTTAAATGTAGACAAGGCTTACATTTTTTGCATAGCTTCTACAGAGCTCAGAAAAGCAAAGGGTTTAATTTTAACAAGCTAGGAAAGAGCAGAACCTGCATCAGTTTTTGTGAATACAATCGAGTTTATGTTTAAGAATTCATCAAATTTTATTCTAATGACAATGTAAATAAATTTCATTCTATCTGTGTTGTAAATAATACCACAAACACTCTGGATATTTAATTAATGTTTGAATTAAATTTCAAACAGTCTGGGACTTAATGAGTTAATTAAAAAACTGCTGACGAATCTCGACATTTTGCCAGAGCAAAGCCACAGTCTACTTATTATATAAGTATGTTAATATATGCATGAATTAAATTAGCAAACATAGTCCAGAATTTGCAATTGAATAAATTATTTGAAACAACTGTCTAAATTTAAACTTATTTTCCTGGCAGGTTGTCAGTAAGAGTTCTCGCTTTTCTCTCTGTTCTTTCTTTGATTGACATTGACAATCTGAAACAAGCCCAGATTTACATGACAAGCTATTCTCTCTCTTCAAAGTATCTAAATTGTTTAAACTATACTCATTAAGTGGGATATAATGGATATGCAGACAAATCTGTAACCTACATAATAAGTATTAATATTGAAATATGTAGAGCTTATAATTATTTATTCTTAGTAGTCCTATGCATCTTAACGTATTTGTAGCAGAAACAGGGTATCTAGTAGACTTATTTACATTATTTGTCATTCATGTCTGTCAAATGCAAACGTGCTTCAAAGTTTAGACCCCGAATTGTTCAGCTGGAACACATGGGAGGACAATTTCTCCCAAGCCATGGCAAGCCAAAGTTAGTCAACGTTCATGGATGAACACAACACACACACACACACACACACAGAGAGAGTCACAACTACACCACCCAAACCACACACTTACACACACGCATAAGAGGAGCTGTGCGTGCCTAGAAGTAGTTGTCGGATAATTGAAAACAAGGTAGCAAACCAGCTGTAAAAAGTCGGTCAGGCAATCGCTTTTACAGCTGATGAAATTGTTGATAACGATAAAGTTACCTTTCAATATACTACGTACTCACGGATTTTCATTTAACAATTTTCTCTTGTCTACTTTACAAACTAAAGAAAGCACTTTTTATTAAAGTTATTCGTTCATGCTTTTTTTATCAATAAGAAAGTTGAAGAGCGATTCTTGTAAGTTTGTTTTCCTTCTACTTTGCGTCTTTATTTTAGTTTCAATATTTTTCACAATCCGTGTGTTAGATTTTAATGATTGAACTTTTTTCGAACAATGCGATAATATTTTCATTGAAAAGAACTGAGAAACTGACCCTTTAATACTTTCCCAGATTTAATAGTTACTTCGAAAAATGGATACTGAAAACCTCATTCAGACTCTTTGTTTATTGCATCATTAATTATTTGAACTGTGCATTTTACACACAAAACTAATTAATTTGACATTAACAAGCTGTTTGTTCAGCTGGCTCCTGGCCAAGGACGAAGGACATGCAAACAAGCGAAATGCACAAAATGGAAGGTGAAAAAAATGAATTTTTCAGCTCTTTTGTTGTGGTTACTTTACCGCTTATTCGTACATTTTCCATTACGTAATTTCCGTGAATGCGGTTAATTTTTAAGTGGCATGTACTCATTAAAATCACAACGCCATGTAAAACAATTAAATTTCCGATGCACTTTTAAGCATTTTCGTTTGATTAATATATATTTTAAATGGGATTATTTTAAGGAAGTTCTCAATATCATTTTGATTAAATATTAAATACAAAGTGTAAAATAAAATATGAGAATGAATAAATAAACACAATTGGAATTTTTTTGGAAAGATGAGTAATTTATAAATAAAATAATGCTGTTTATAAATTCTTCCAGGATATCTGTTAGTCGACAAAAAGTTATATTTTTTACTTGCATGTTTTTGGTACGTTGTTCGGCAACAGCATCACATATTTTGTCATTTTACTTGGCATTTACCGCATGACAGCAAAGTTATTGACAAATATCAATTTGATCCATGGCAACGCAAAGGAGAATAATGTTTTGGCCACAAACAATATTATATGATATAAGGATGGATAAGCACACAGTTGACTCTGACTGATGGATGCTGACGGATGACGGGAGTCGGATCTCAGTGTTGACTAAATTGATGGCAAAAAGTTACAATGGCAACCACCATTTAAATGGTCCAAATACGAAAATTTAAAAAAATAAAAAATAATAACAAACATTTTATAAATAGCAAATAGATATTTTAGATACTAAAATATAAATAGCAAAAAATTCCACTTCATTTCCTAGCTACTTGTATTCGCCTTTTAATTTCACTCGACTGAAGCATCATCATAACACACACAAGCACACCAGTCGCCCCTTAATTAGTGCAATTTAGCTAAGCTTAAAGTTCCTATTTTGAGCGTGTGGTGTGAACATTTATGGTAACACTCTGAACTTTAATGCGCCCGCCTGAAAGTATGCTGTAATTATTTACGCGCAGCCACATTTTTTTTTTTTTTTTTTTTTTAAATTTCTTATTGTTTATTTAATTATTCTGTTATTATTAAGCCACAAGTAAACAAAATTGTAATTCAACTGGAGTTTGAATTTATTTTTTGTTCAGCTTATAAAAAAAATATAATATTTTATAGCAACTCTAATTTTAATTAATATAGAATAAAGTCACGAATAAATTGGGGAGTAAATAAAGTAAATCAGGCACATTTAATATTTTAAATTTAAATTACGTAGCTTTGTACCATCCGTGCTAGTCGTATAATTTCGGTTGCTTTTTGCCATTTCCCTTTTAAGTCATATTAAAAAATTGTAATACTTAATATATCTCTACTCTGTTTTGGCCAACACAGCAGGCGCAAAACAACAAGCAGGCTTATAACGAGTCCCAGATACTCTTAATAAAAATACGAATAATACAATAATAATTAAAATTTATTTGCGTGCATACGTTACTAGATCTTCAGTAGCATAGTCGAATACCATAAAAGTGCAGTTCTATTTCTTTATTAACTTACAGATGCTCCACTGAAAACCGCTTACGAGTCTTTTCCATTTTCATAATCATTGCAGCTGTCTCATCTCATAAATTCTGCAGACACTCGAGTGGTGGTAAGTGTATACAAAAGGCAAGCGAAATTTCAATTTGGCCGAGACGTAGCGTAGCTGCTGTGGCTTTTACATTACATTTAACTTTTCTCGCCTTATATTTTATTCAAATGCTTTTTCCCACAGATAAGTTGCCGCTGCTTGAGTGTCTGACGTTTTCACTTTGCTGCCGTAAAAATGCTAAAGAAAAGAGAGGAAAATTGTATGTTCCATTACCAAAACGCCCGAATGCCCCGTCATTGTCCAAGGACCAACTTGACACGCTGCTTGTGCCATCGTCGGTTGCCATCGTCCTGCCATCGTCCTTCCTCGTCCTTCTCCAATTTGAATTTTTATGCTTCACTATTTATGGGTCAACGACGTTGCGCAGCACATCAAATGTGCGGCGTAAAATTCTCAATGACCATTAGAAGGATCTTCTATACCCAATTTAAAATTTGCAAACACGTTTCTGTTTTGTCTAAGCCCTAGGCAGGTGTTAAGTCCAAGCTGCTGGTCTGCCTAATGAGCGACCGAAACTTTTAAGTGAATTTAAAGCGAGCTAACATAAAGTTTGAACCAGGTTTGAAGAGTGTAACACTCTGATCATTAATTGAGTTATTAAAGCACAAAGCACACCAAATTTTCATTACGTATACGACCCGTTGCATGACCAGCAAAAAGAATACGAGCAAGAAGGAGAAAGAGACTGAGACTGAGGCTGACAGAAAGCCAACCAGAGTTTTCCGTAAACGTCATTAGTTTTAATAACATTTACACAAAACACACACAAGCCACAAAATTCGCACGAGCAAGCATTTTGCTGACTGTGCTTGTCACGGCATAAATTAGTGCTGCCCAAACAATTCTTGCCCTCCAACCACAGTATCCGCTTGAAATCACTTTAATCGAGATATAGCACCTCTTAATTAACTTAAAGTTGTATCAAGTTAATCAATAATATATTATTTTGCGGATGCTAAGCAATTTCAAATTACATAATCGTTGTTTTGAGGAAAAATTTTCCAAATTATTAAGAAAGCGTTAAGAAAATAAAGCAAATAATTTAAATAAATATTGTAGGCAAATAAATAAATAAATAAATAAGGGCTTTGGAAATGTGTTAATTTGACTTGGCAAAGCGTTTGCCCAACATGTTTTTCAACTTTCTCATTGTGTAAATATTCGCATGTATTTATTTTCAAATTGTACTTCAAATTGTATACACCCTTGCGTTAATTTTTCTAACTTGGATTATCAAAAATCAATTATCAAAAAAAAAGTTAAATATATTCTTTATCTTCATTGCATTAAGAAACAATTACTGAGATTTTTCTTATTTCTACTTTTGGTTAGGGTATTTAATTGCCTACACCAGAGGTGTACTTCAGTAACGGCCATTTTGTGTCTTGGCCATTTGCCATTGGTTTGTTTGGTTTGGTTTGCTAATTCCCGTTTTCATTTGTTTTCTTGCTGTTTGCCCTGTTTGCGCTTCAATTAACAACAACTTGTTACATGCGCAAATTGAACTAAGCTTTAAAGAGAAAAAAAATAATAAAGTAAAATATATACATAAATAAATAAATAAACGCGCTAAATGAAAAACAAAAATCTGTCGACGTCGCTATAGAGTTGCCCCCAGGGCTGCGTAAGGTTTACATTTTGGGGCTTTATTTCTTTTTATTTTATCTGCATTTAACAACACAAAATGAACAAAAAAAGATGAAGAAGAAAACAGTATATGGCCCATTTGGGTGCCGGTGTTAATTTCATTGGTATTTATTTTGTTTTTTATGAAATTTACAGGTGCTGTTACTGGCACACACACACACTTGTGCAAAGTCAATATGTGTTGCGGTTTTGTGGGAAAATATAAAAAACATGCCAGAATATCCAAAATATTTACCATAAATGTGAAAAATTAAATTTGTATACAATATAAATAAAGTTGTACCATAGAAGATATTTTTTATAATTTATTAAATAGCTTTAGAATACATTTCTTTACATAAATAAAGGTATTTTTAACAGGTTTCTATAGAAAATGTTTAATATATATATAATACACACAAGCTCTGTTATTGATAGAATAGAATATAAATTTTAACAAAGTATGGAAAGGATAGACAGATAAATCATAAACTTAATTTATCTAAAATTACTACCTACACTAACTTATTTAGATTGTTTCTGCCTTAGATCAGCCAATAATTATACTAAAAGCGAATTCTACTCATTTATCTTTCGATAGGAATTGAATTTGGAATTTCCAATTTAAGTCTATGCTAAGGAATAAATTAACAATATACACGGACCATCCAAATGTCGATTCAATACATCTTCTAATCAGTTGAAAATGTTATCAATATCAATGCGATTTCGTTATTCCCTTGTAACATTTGCAAGTACAATACATACACAGAAAAAAAAAGAATTATTCTGTATTTTTTAATTTTGTATTCAGTTTATTATTGTTATGCGAATAAAATAGCAATCACTCAGCATAAAAATAGCCAAAAACATTAAATTTTACTAAATAAAATCTTAACAAGCCCCGATAATCAAATTATTTCTGAAGAATGAATTGAAAAATCTTATCAATATTTCACACTACGTTTTAAAAAAATCTAGAATTACCGAACTTCTAACACCGCTCGGATTGATTTTATACTGAAATCCCCTTCTTTTTTTTCTGTGTATGCATATGAATAGTTGTAAGCTCAATATGAATATCAAATATTGCTTGTGCATTGGAAATGGATTGCTGAATTGGCTGGAAGCTGCATCGATGAGTTGCCCATAAACGAAAATCGCAGCGATTAGCTTAAATTGCACAATATGGACAAGTGACCCTCGAGCAGACACACAGATACACACACAGAGACAGAAGTATACTGCTCACAGACAATAAACCAATAAACGAAAGCCATCGACTGAGGACATAAAGGACAACAAAAGGGAAATAGCACGAGGGCCATAAGAACCATGAGGACAAATGCGCAAATTAAGTAGCTTAGGGATTCACATAAGTGCCCCAAAGATGATGATGTTGCTGCTGTTGCTGGTTATGTGTCAGCTGTTGCTGTTGCTGTTGTTGCTGTTGTTGCTGCTGTTGAGGATGTTGTGAATGGGAATGGGTGTGGGAATGGGAATGCACTTGCAGCTCCTGTTGCGGCGAGGACTCAGCCAGATTGACATACTGCGCTGTTGTTGTGGGATACCCTGTACTGTTCTGAACCTGCGACGGGTAGCTCAAGTGGTCGTAGTAGGCGGTGTCCACAGGCTGCGAGCTGGCACTGGAGCAGGCCGAGGATAGCGAGGCAGATGAGTTGAGGGGCGGCGAATGATGAGTGGCGGCCACAACGCTGCCGGGCACATGATGATGTTGCGCTATGGGCAGCATTTGATCCATGAGATACTGGTCGATTTCCTTGGGATCAATGTCGACGGCCGCCTTGTAATTTAGCGCTCCATTGGCGTGTGACGCTGTTGTTGCCACAGCAGCAGACGAAGAGGAAGCCGAAGCTGAAGTTGAAGCTGAGGCAGCAGCAACAACAACTGGCGAGTGCTCTGTAAAGTTGCCAGTGGTGCCCATTCCATAGCCATAGCTGCTGTAGCTGCCACGTGTGGCACCACTGCTCGCATAACCATAGCCATTGATGCTCTCCAGGAAATCCATCTCCTGTGCCGGCTGTGCGTTATAGTTCAGCTCCCCGAGCGCTATGTATTCCCGTCCAGCGTCGAGCAATACGCCGTAATCATTGCCGGCGGACACGGCAACTGCTGTCACAGCGCTGCTCGGTTCGCTCAGCTGGCGCAGCAGCAAACTGGAGTTGGGCAACGGCTGCTTGCTGGCCATGCCACTGTAGGGCGTGGCAGGAGGCGTCAGCGAGGACAACGAACTGGCTGTGGAGCAGGGCGAGTCGAGGAGTCCGCGCTCCGACTCGCTGCCCAGGGAAAGACCCTGCTCCAGCAGAGAGGCTGCGCAGGCGCTGTTCAAGGACTTCATGAAGGCCTCATTGCTAAACACATCCGGACTGGAGCTGCAGAGATTGACACTGGAGCTGCTAGCGGCATTGTTAATATTGTTACTGTTGCTGTTGTTGTTGACTTTTGTTGATCGCCGCTGTCCATTGGAGGATGAGGAGACATTGCTGCGTCGCTGTGTTGTGTTGCCCGTGTTGCCCATTGTTGCTGTTGCATCTGTTGCCGTTGCTGTTGCTGCAGCGGCAACAGCTGCCTCCGTTTGCTGCATGATGCGCGCCTTCTTGCGTCTGGGTTGATACTTGTAATCGGGATGCTCCTGCTTATGCGTCATGCGCAACTTTTCCGCAAACTCCATGAACGGCTTCTTATCACTATCCTTCAGATTTCTGCGAAGCAAAACAGAAAAAAAACACAAAATGAAGACGCAAAAAAACGCTATTATTTATTGCCAGTTCCAGTCAAATGTTCGCTTATTTATTGGTCTACAAATTGCCTGAAGTCATCGACGACAGCCAACAACCAACAACCCACAAGTGACAAGCGGTGCGGTCTTCTAATTAAACTGAGGCGGATGCTTCGCATCTTCTCATCTTATCAGCACAGCGCATTCCCAAGACTCAAACTCTTATCTCTCGTGATGTTCAGGCGCTGAACTGTGAATTTTTAATTTCGAAACTCACAATATTTTATTACAAACAATGTGAAGATGTCGCCGCAACGGCGACTTGAACTTCTTGTTAATTTAAACTTCTTGTTAATATTTTTGTCTTTTAAGTCGGAAATGAAATGAACAAAGAAAACTCCAGAGCATGATATCATCCGAAATTAAATGAAAGTTCTTATAATTTTAATAATTTTAGCTGAATTTTGAGAACGTTAAATCAAATTTTCTGTGGTCAACTATAACATTATATAATTTATAAATTGCATCATATTCAGTCATATCAAGTATTTAAAATACAAACTATTAAAATTATCTTTTTTTTAGTAATTTATAATAAATAAAAATATATTTTATGAAAGTTTGCAACACAAAAATTTGCAAAAAGCGAATGTATAATTTAAAAAATATATGAATATGTAACCAAGGCACAAAATTATATAATTATGATCACACCTATTAAATCTCGATTAGAATTACTAATCAATTAGATTATTTTTGAAAATAATCGTAATTATTATATAGTTCACTGTTGAAAAATTTGTGATTATTTAATGATTACAATTACAAAAAATCAAAAAAGAATCTAAAACTTTTAATTGCTCAAAAATAATCAGAAAAAATCAAAAATAATCAAAAATAATCTTTTTGAGTATATGGATTATTTTTGATTTTTTCCTGATTTTTTTTTAATAATTGTAATAATTTAAGATTTTTATCTTTTCTAATCGTAATCATTTAATAATTGGGCAAAACTGAAAATAATCGTAATTTAATCATTAGTTCATAAAAATAATCGAATTACTAATGATTATGATTACCAATCATTATTTAACAGGTATGATTATGATATATATGTATTTCAGATAAACATTAAACAACTTCTATTTTGAATTCCCAGATTTATTGAAAATGAAATGCACACAAGAAACTGCAGAGTTTCTCTCTATAAAAGTCATTATGAAATAATCCGGAACTAAATGGAAGTTCCAATAATTTTGACAGAGGCTTAAGAACATTTAATTATATTTCCCATAGAACTATGGCAAAATATAATTCCTTGAAACTTTCTGGCTCATACTCACTTCCACAGCTTTCCTAAGGACTTGCTCAGCTCGGAGTTTTGGAGGTGAGGATATTGCTTTGACATGACACGACGAGCTGCCTGTGCCCAGACCATAAATGCATTCATTGGCCGCTTGATGTGCTCCTTTTTGCGATCCGAGGGCGCTCTGGAAACAAAAAAAAAACGTACAATATTTAAATGACACTTTCCAAGAACTCGAGCTAGTCGGATTCGCTGACCACTTTTCACTTGACATTAATTACAAAAAGGCGTTGGAACACTTTGCTTTGCTGCTGTTACCAGCCTCGGGCAATATGAAATTCGCGAAATATGTCAAACTGAAAATTGCAATTAAAACTTTTATTTGTCAGGGACGGGAACGAGTAACGGAAACTGCGCCGAAGGCTAAAAAAGTTCAAGATTGCAAGACAAACTTTTTTTTCAAAAATAAGAATAAAAAACAATTTAAACAAAAGCAAAAACGACATCAAAGGAAACGGGAAGAGAGCAAGTGGATCCTTGCTTAACTCCTTGACGACTCAAGCATTTAACATAAATTCAAAAATTTTACCTATTAAGTATTAATTTCAATAGGAAATTTATGAGAAATTCTTTCAAAGTTTTTTCTTGTTATGTGCACAAAACTAATAAAATTTCATTGATTTTGCATCAATTATAAAGAGCACAAAGTAAAACTGTACAAAATGCAATTTAGGTTCCATTTTGATACATTTTTAATATGCTTTTGCATATTTCATTGCTACTAAGAGAATCAAAACACTAGAGTCTCATGTCCCATTGCTGACAAACAGCAGGAAGATGACAGTATGTTTTTCATTCATGTCTCATTCCTTCCTCATTCCTCTTGCAGTTTCTGTCTCTGATACTCACACATTCAAGTAAATAGACAAGGCACATGATAGCTTCATTTCCCATGTGTCTACGTAACATTCTCTGTTTCAAAATGCAATCAAACATTGGCACACATACACATACACTGAGACATAAGGACAGATATCGAATTGGTATATATTTTTGACACGCAATTGAGTATCACATAAATGAGCTAATTTTTCATAGCATAGTTTGTATATAAATATTATATTTAATTGATTAGCAACCATTAATTCGAATCTATGTCAACATTTATGTTTTAAATCTACATCTATATTTTATATTCTATTTTTTTTATCCACAACCACGTTTATATCTATCACTTTCAATATTTTCATAAAAAATGAGCTTAAAAGAGAACCCAAGGTTTCTTATGTTACTTTTTGTTTACATTAATTTTCTTTAATTAGAAAATATATCTATCAATCGACTCCATATATTGGTTTACGACACTCTAAAGGGTATCTAGGACTCACTCATTCTGAAATGCATCGTCTTTGTTGTGATTTAGCATGTTGAGCAAAAAAACACTCAGACACAAATTCAATCAAAGACAAGGGCGTGGCAAGTGGGCGTTAGATAAAGGTTGGTACCATTCGGATTACTTTTATACACTCGTTTCTTGTATATTGAATTATTTATCCTAAATAAACATGAGCTTGGTAACAGATTTCCTAGCTAAGGCAGTGAATTTCGATTGAAGCACAAGTAGAAATGGTGTCAGAGTAAATGTGTGTGTTCGTGTGTGTGTATATGTGTGTGTGTGACAATTTGTACCTAAGAATATCTATTGTCTCTCCCAGTTGGCTTCAATTCAAGTCATTTAATATGAAAACAATCGTTAGCATAAAATCCCATTGAGGAAATTTTAAGAATTAAGAGATAAATGAACATTTGCCATTTACTGGTGAGTAAAGTGAGTAAATAAATAAAAATCAAGTTAGCCCAAGCTTAAGCAGGTTTAAATTTGTCGGCGTTAAACAAGTTTCGCTCTTTAAAACAAATGCTTTACCTTAATTAACTTTTAAATGTTGTAATACAATAGTTTGAAAAACTTTCTTATTCTAAGCATGCTCATCTAAGGAATTTAAGTACTTTTAAGCACATATTTCTCAAGCTACTCTGGGCGGTACATATAAGGAAAAGTATATAAAATACAATGAAATTATTTTGTAAAGTTTGCAACTTATTTTGTAACAAGAGTCCCAAAGTCTTTTGTATATGGTATGCGTACTTTTGAAGATGTTATAACAAAACCATAGAGTATCTTTAAGAAATTTTTTCGGAGAAAATATACTAAAATATTCAGATTCATAAATTAAGCTCTTAAGACAGTTTAGCAGCATCAAAATTGTAATCCCTTAAATCGACATAAGTTCTAACAACTAATTAATATTTATCAGCTGTTCATATCGATTAGTCTTTATGTTTAATCCTCTGCTCTGGACATGAAGGGTGTGTATAGTTGGTTGTGCACAACACCCTCTCCTCTCCGCCTGCGCCTAATTACAAACTCGAGCTCGAGTTTGAGTTCGAGCTTATTAAGCGATTAAGACCGCGACCACAACAGCGTAAATGGCGGATCGTCAACGGACAGCGGGACACGGACATCGGACAGCAAGCTGCTTATCTGCCTGTTGGTATCGTCGTGGACGTGGACTTCGTGGGGCAGGTTCCCAATTGCAATCCAACGTCAAATATGACGCACAACAAGTGCATATATGCAACTGTGTAAATGTGTGTGTATGTGTGTGTGTGTGTGTATATGTGTGTGTGTGTTTGTTGCCAGCTCTCACGCTTGACAGCACGCTAATCAGAATCAAGTGATGTTCGTTTGCAGCAACGTTGAAGAGGCGGGGGAAAGAAGGAGGAAAAGGGGCAGAGAAAGGGAACTGAAGGGGCAACGAGGCAACCCCCAATGGCAGTTGCAAGCACTTGGCAACTCGAGCACGTCTTCATTACTTGTAGTTGTTGTTGTTGCATTGGGAGATGCGCAAATCTCATTAAGTGATATCTTCAAGTGGCCGTTAGCTACGACCATATGAAAAATGAGAATTTTTTTATTTTGTTTTGTATTTTTTTTTGTTGGTTGCACATTTTTTGCATATGCCAAAGTGGTTGTGGCAGCAGTTCTTGTTGTTGTTATTATTATTGTTGTTGTTGTTGTTGTTGTTGTTGTTGCTGCACATCTTTCTTTATCAGCAATGGGCCATTTGGCGCTTTTGTTATTAAATACAGCGCAACAAATTTGAAATTGTAAAGGCAATCACTTTTAGCTTGACTGCAATATCAAATATTTACAGTCTCAAAACTCGGTTCCCCTCAGTCTCTCTCCCTCTCTCTCTCCCGCCCTGTTCTTTTCTTAAAGGCAGTAAATATGTGTTTACAAATTTCCATTTACTATTTTCAATTTGTAAGCGCATGTAAAGTTGACTACAAATGCATCCAATTAGCAGCGGCAACACGTCTCAATGATTTTCACAAGTTCACGAGTTTGAAAATGTATCTTACAGATACAGTATTACAGTGTAAACAAAATGACAGTCACCTCAAGTCTCAAGTCGCAACTTTGCGGTTGCAGTCGCAGTCGCAGTCGCGTGTTTGCTTAGGCAGCGCTGCCCACAAATTTCCCACGCATCTTCAATTTTTTACGACTTTTACGACACTTTTCATTTGCTGAATGCTGGAATATTTCTCACTTAGTTTATATTTTTTTCTTTTTGGGTTGGACGCCACATTCAAATGCCCAACGGATGCGTCTTTCCCGCCTCATCTCCCCTTTTCAACTTCCCAACTTGCCGCATTGTCTATTTGCTTTGTCTGCTGTTCGTTTTTATTTTCGCTCGAAAACGAAAACAGCCGAAACGAATAATGAAAAAAGAAGTTGGTCAAACATGGCGAGCCACTGATAAGCCGATAAGGAAACAGTTGCCCGTTTTTTCGGTGGTTCAGTGGCTCATCTGGTGCCCCACTCTCAAAGACATACAGACACACAAACAGCTACCGTGAGAGTTGCATGCAACTCGGAGTTGTGCACTTGGGATTTGCTCAGCTTTTGTTGGGACAACGACAACAACAACTAAACAGCCGCTGTCAAGGCCTTTGTTGTTGGCGGTGAATGTGGATGTGACCTCGCTCCTTATTGACACTGAATGATATTCCAAGAATATTGTTGACATTTTTGTGGCAGGTTGAGGAAGTTGAGCCATTTTTAGTTGAAATTGAAAACAATGGAAAAACAATTTTAAACACACTTTTCAACTTTCGTTTCATTTCAATCTACAAATAATTTCAAAGAAATGAAAAAACCATTTTAGAAACTCCAACGTCATACTATGTGAATTTTAAATTGAAAAAACTTGTTTATCTCTGATGAAAATCTGTAGCTGTAGCTGTAGCTGTAGCTGGCCTTGAATCATTCCATTCCATATCATTGAGTCAGAAGCCAATATTCTTGGATTTAATTCCAGCAGCTTTTACTTTTCATATACTCAAAGCTAAGCCCCACTCAGGTCCCCACTCTCCAAATGCTCTTCATACGCACTTCATGGACCGCTTTTTTTCGCTTCTTCGCTGCTTCTGAATTTGCTTTAGCCTACGGCAGGAGTATATTCAGTTTGTGTCGAAGAAGCCCATCTTAAATATGATAAGAGCTAGACGCACCAGATTTTGCGTGTAGACTTCTTAAAAGTGCAGGCAGATAAAGTTTACTTAAAATTTTGTGTGTGTTCTAATATGTTATGATAGATAAAGGATATGAACGTTTTTCTAAGTGAAAGAAAACTTGTTTACTTGAAATGTTATTAATTAATGCCAGAAAAATTTAAAAAATTAAGACAGTGTTTTATATTTTAAAGTGAATATAAAAGATTTTAGTTTAAATGTTATTAATTAATGCCCAAAAAATTTAAAAAATCTGCATAGTATTTTTATTTTCTAAGACTCTAAAGGCGCAGGGTATCTCATAGTCTAGCACTCCCAACTTAGCGATTTTACTTGTTTTCAATTTCCAAGTCAATTTATTTTTACAGCCAGTTGACGCTGCCGTTGCCGCCGCCCTCGACTCGACTCGACAAAAAGCCCGAGTGCCGAGCCGGAGAGTCAGAGAGCAGTCCAAGAGGATGCGGCCACCAGTGACCAGCCACCAGAGCCGAGCAGGTCACGCATAGAAAACCGACTGGACTGGGCGACTGTGCGGGTGTCTGTGCGGGTAAATGGCCAGCAGGAGGGGAAGGGAAGGAGTAGGAGGTGGGAAGCACTCTCGATGTGCCACTCTCGACCACGCAATGAAGAGCGACACTTTAAGTGCCCGGGCTCAGGCCGAAAGCCGTGCAAACTTGTTAAATGATGTTGTTGTTGCTGCTGGTGCTGCTGCTGCTGCTGCGGCTTCAATCATTTGGCCGAGTACAATCAATGATATGTGATATGGCTTGATATGTCTCTGACATCGATGTTTGCTCGAGCTGCTGCTGTTGCAAGGACAACACTAGACAACAAAACACCTTCTACTTATGTGTAGTGTTGCAAATCCAAAATGTGAAAGTTTAAAATAAAAATGTAAAAATCGACAAATAAAGAGTCGAGTTGTCGATTAATCGGCAAATAACACCGATATTTCAGATTTTTACAATATTTTTGGCATGTAGATTAAAATTTGAAGTCAAACAATTATAAAATTACAATTTTAAGGTTGGAGACAAATTAAATTTTTCAAAGAAAAAATAAAATTTGTATGAAGAATTAGATTGGATAATTCCAATGATAAAATTAACTTTCCGCAAGAAAATCGCTAGAGTTTTGATAAGTTAACACAGTTTAAATTTTTGAATGTACAATTATTAAAATTAGTTATGTAAATACTGTAAATTAAGCTTACAAAAAGCATTCCAAAAATTCGATTAAATTTTCTCGATAAATTGTCAAAGAATAATTAAATTTAAATACTTTCGCAAAAATCGAGTTGTCTACCATACAATACAAACATTTCAATATTTAAAAATGGTGACACATATTTGTAGCATAGTGTAACAGATACTTATATAGGTAAAATGTGGATCGTGAAGGACTTAAATGGAACTTTGCCGTTCAGTTTTGTCGCTTGAAATGCTTGTCATGGGATTGGCATTCGCATGTTTTGGACTTGAGCAGGACATGGCCCTGTCATTTGAAACTGCGACATGGCCAATATTTGATGTTAACCAAATTTGTAACCCCATCTCCTCCCCTCTACCCTCTCCCCCAAGCCATGACTCGAACTGTGCTCTGTGCCCGACACTTTGCCCTTTTCAAATGGCGTATTGACGGGATTTCTCTGGGCATGTGCTTAATGCAAAAGCCTTTTGCCTGATAAAAACATGCGCCCCAACATATTTGATGCTCAAATTTTGTAAAACATTTTATGAAATGGCAATGGGGAGTGAGAAAGTGATAGAGTGAGTGGGAAGGAAAAAAGAAAATTTCTTGTCAGCTCGATATTTCACTTCATTTCCGGACGTGTGGCAGCTGGATTTACTTGAGAATCCTGTCAATGTGCGTGCCGGCTTTAAGCAAATATATTTCTTTTATATATACGAGATTACATATACACACTTATTGGCCGGTTCTGGCCATTGTCACGCACCTGTACCTGGTCATAAAACCGCCAACGGTTTTGGCAGGCAACCCACGGGTCGAGTCAGACTCGAAGGCAGCTGAGGGGAGAATATTTTTTGTAAATTTACTGACGACTCAGTTGCGGGGAAGGGGGGCTGCTGTGCCTCGGGGGGTCGATTAGATGGCGTCCATTTGGGGGGACGAGCCGTAAAGTAAAGTATGCAAAATCTAGACAGACCCGACGACGAGCGTGGGCTCGAAACTTTTGCCGACTGTTGTGGTTATGGGCACCGCAACGAGATGCCAGCGAGAACCAGCAGCGGAGAAACAGCCATCAGCATCACCAGCAACATTCCCAACACCAACACCAACAACAACCGACCACCGACAACATCAGCAGCACAGCGGCAACAACAACTGCAACAAAATCAATATTTATCTTGTAAGCCGCACGTGTGTCTCTTATTGTTGTTGTTGTTGTGGTTGTAATGTATGTTGTACAAAGTGGAAGTGGAAACTTGCGAGCAACAGCCATGAAAATGTTCCTTGACTTGCCAGGCTTGGCAGGACCTTAACAGAGCCCACACTGCACTGAATATTCTAACGTAATGGTTGCAAATTAAAATACGAGCAAGTAAATAAAGCATAGCTATTTACATTAATATTCTAACACAACATTTTCAAGAACTGTTCTTTAAGTTTAGTTTCTAAAATAAAGATAAAAGTATCAACTCGAGATGGATGCAAAGCTTCTTAAAATACTTATTATTAATTTTCACTTTTGTATCCATCTTATACCTAATATATTTATACTTTCTGTCACGGAATTTAACAAATGTTTGATTTTATTTGTATTAATATTCTAACACAACATTTTTTGGAACTGTTCTTTAATTTTAGCTTCTAAGCTATCGATAAATATTGTAATTTGATTTTAATTTATTCCTTAAATTTAAATACAATTATCAAATGATTCTGTTTCCTCGACATGTAAGAAAAGTTTCCATAACTATAATTTATTATTATTATTTTCCATTTTATATTATACTTAATTTTATTTTATATCTATCAAAGAATTCTAGAATTGTAATTTAATTGTAATTTATTTTTTTAATTAGTTCCCTCCCATTTTCTCTTAATCTTAAAAGTTTTTCTATCTTTTCTACGCTGAAATTTACATCTGTGAACACTTTGATTGATTACATTAGACGAAGTATGGAAAATCGGAGCACTTTTGAATGGTAACTGTGTCAATGTACGGTGGATTGAATTGAGTATTGGTGGGACATGTTGGTCGCTCCCATTTTTGGGTCACACACTCGGCTTCGAGTGTTGGTTTAGGCAACTGAGATCCGATGTTGGGCATGTAAATTGTCTGGTCGACTAAGCGCACCCCAAGAAGAAAAATAAAATAAAAAGGAAAAACTTTAGTCCAGCTCTTCGATGATATCAGAGTTGGCACCCCACCTGGTGGTGGTTGTTTTGATAACCAACCGAGCCAGAGCCAGAGCCAGAACCAGATAAGCAATAAATTATTTATAACGTCGACGAAGACATCAACATATGGACGTCTTATCTAATCGTCGAGTAAATACTTAGAGCAGCGCATAAAATAAGTTGAAGCTATTCCCTCAAAATGGGGTTCAAATCCAACACGAGTGTGTGTACAAATGGGGTGTATGGGGTGATATATGCTATACATACATACATATCTATATTCAAAGACCACTATAAAGTAAAGCTATGCATGTCGGGGCAGAAGAAGAAGAAATTGCGCTTCTGTGATAACCACAAGCGCCAATCGACAAGCTCCTCAAACTGATTGTTGCATTTGTTGTTGTTGTTGTTTTTCTGGTTGTTGTTGTCTTCACTATTTATTATTCGTTTTATTACTTTTATTCATATGTTTTCATAAGGCTGAGTCATGCCTAATTGATTCAACTAAATTGAATAAATATTTTTTTGACACAAATTTGCGACTTTTTGCTCGCAAAAGCAATAAAATTCAACGATGCGTGTATTTTTATAGCATTTACATTTCAAGTTTGGACATAAATTAGGTGTTCTGTGTAATTTGATAAATATTCATTTTAGAGAAAATAATTCAAAAATAGATTTAAAAATGTGCAGAAACAAATTATTAACTTAGACTCTCTGATATAAAAAAGCTAATATTTTCATGTTTCACTTTCAAGTTAAAGATACTCCAGACATTTATTAATATACTTAAATAATATTGTAAAACGTAAATTATAGGTGTTTTATATAATTTTACAATTACATATTTAAAGAAAAAAAAATCAAATAGAAAAAAATTACATAACAAAAATTGTAGAAGCCAATTTGTAAGTTTAAATTTCAAACTTTAAAATAAGAATATCTGATACAAAAAAAGTTTAAACTTCCGTGTTTCAATTTTAAAATCAAGATTTTCCAATTATTTATTGCCTTACTAATACTTTCAGACTTCAAAAATTGTATTAAAAGAATTTCATGGTTAAGCCTTAATACGTTTCATACTTATTTCGAAATTTTAATAAGCTTACATAAGTTTTTTAAAATATTGCCACAAGTCTGTGATTACCGCCGGATATACGATAGACGCCTATGCCCCCTTAGTCCCTTCTTCCTCACTCTTCAAGAAGGGTGCATGGTTATTTTCAAGCGATTTAAAGCAACAATAAACTGGCACATAAAGCGCTGGGTAAACAGGGTCTAGTGTTTATATGTATATATATATAGAGGAGTGTGTGCAAAGCATGTGATGGGGCAACTGAAGGGTGTTGGGGTGCTGGGCAGCACTTCATAGACCAAGCAGCCATTGCGTTGTGAAGATAAAGGAAATGGTGCTCATATCCTTGTGCAAACACACACGTGTTCTTGACAGCGATTGCGCTTTTTTGCAACAATAAACACAACACGGTCCAAGGATGTTTGTCTCTGTGTTCAGTGAGAGGGAGAGGCACACAGAGAGAGAGAGAGAGTTAGGGTGAGAGTTGCCCCAGCGGAAAAAACAGATAGGGTTAAACTTCGATAATCGCTTGGCAAATATTCAAAGAACTGATGCTGACCGCTCGCTTAAGGATCACAGGGATCACAGCAGAGTTGCCGCCGTTGCCGTTGCCGTTGTCTTTCTCACGACTTGGAAGCTACTGTGGCGCCAACAACTTGTCAACTCATGTAGTTGGCTTCATTGCACTTGCCACAAGTCAAGTGTCAACGAGCTTCGAAGAGGTCTCTGCTGAGTAATGCAACTACACGAGAGTATTTTAACTGGATTTCGATTTTCTTTATTTTTTCACACACACACACACACACACGGGTACACCTGTGAGACCCCCCCCCCACACACACCCCCAATTCCCTTGTCTGCCCTCCACATCCCTTCGCTGCTTTGCGTTAACTGTCTACGCAGCTTGTTAGCAGTTAACATCTTTATGCTAAAAACATATTTATTCGCTTTTTATGCCTGAATTGATTTGTCGTCGTCGTCTTCATTTTGAACGTGTTTCGCCGCACATTTATTGTAGCTTGTCTCATGCACTCGTTCTTGTTGTTGTTGTATCTCGTATATTGTATCTTTTTCTCGCGCACTCAGCTGGCGGCTTTGAGCGATTTGTTTGTATCTCAATCCGACAATATGCTTGTATCTAGATACATACACATATGTATCTATATCTATAGGTATGTGTCAAAATGTGTAAATTCTGTTATATTTACACATGCCGCCGTATTACCAATCGCCCTATGTTTCTACTCTCGCTGCGTTCATTCTTTTTCTTTTTTCATTTTGCGTCTCTCTTTGTGGTTTGCCAAGTTTGTTTATCCATTTAAATAAAACAACAAACAACAAAATAAAATTGTGTTAATCAGCGGGGGTTGGCGAGGGGGGGAAGGCGCCACGCTTAGTCATTCAGAAATAAAGTGCGAAGACCCAAAGAGCTCTCCAAGGATTACAAGGGACAAATAGTTTAACAATTCTTTCATTTCTTGCTTCTCCTATTGCGAAAGTTGGTATAACTTTTTAAATTGCATTTTCATAAAAGTTGTGCATTAAATATTGATATTATTTCTTATAGGCTTTTATAGATATCTATAGATAATTTGTATTATTGTTATAAAGAAGTTTCCGAAATTAATAATTCTGTTTTGGTACAAACAGAAATGTTTTAATCTTTATTTTAATAATAATATGGAATTAAAGGCTTAAAAACCTATATCAACTAAATTATTTAAAAGAATAAATTGTGTAAAAATTTACAGATTAGAACTATTCAAAAAATATGGTCAAAGAAAAATAATAATAAATAAATATGGTAATTTTGATACAAACTTGCTGAATAATTAAGAATTATTTTATTTAATATTCAAAAAGTCCCTAATAGATGGAGAAACATATAGAGAGAATGAAGAGTCGACTCACACTGTTGATTTAGAATTTATATAAATAAGTCCTCTTAGCGTTAATTAAATTTTTTTTTTAATTTTGCCCAATCCTAGAAGACTCCTGATTCTTTTAGTTTGAAAATAATATTTTATATATTTAAAAACCATTTAGTTATTAGAGTTTATTCTTTAGTAAATAGTCATGAGCAACTTATTTTAAAATCCTTAATGTCGATTTATTCCTAGTTAGCTTTACATCCTTAAGTTTCTGTGTATAAGTTTCCTTAAGCAATCTGTGTATATTTTCCCGCTGTTCTTATTCTAGAGTTTTGTCTCTTACTTGGCAGATGCTTGCACCAGATTCCAGTCATAACCCTCGAGCACCTTCATCACGGCGCTCGTGATGCGCTCGTCCTCCTTGCGACCTCCTTGGCCGGCGGCACGCTTCTGTTCCGCTTTGAGCGCATAATTGGCCAACACCAAAGTCTCAACGGGCTTGGCTCTTTCCGTATTTGAATTTGCGCTCATTTTGCGAACACACAAATCTTTGGCTTAGTCTAAATAAATACCGACGGTAAATCGGCTTGTCAAGTGAATCGAATTTTAGATACAGATACAGTTGCAGTTACAGTTATAGTTGTAGTTAGAGATACAAGCACAAAAAACTCCCACACAAAGGTGACGAGGCGACGCGACGAGGCTGACAGACAAACTGCGACTGATCTCGGACTGCTCGGCTTTGGATTGTAGACGGTCGATCGGTCGGTCGGTCGGTCGGTTCGTTCGTCAAATCTTCGGATCGTCTAAGCGATCGGCAAGATAAGCTCAAGACGAAGCGTCCGTCGTTTGGTTGGCTGTCTCTCTCTCGCTCTATCTGGAACTGGGGCTGACGATCCGCGGCGGGGGCGCACATAAAAATCGCGGTACGCGTGTAAACATTAACATGTTCATGTGAAATTAGGTGCCCCCAGCAACGGGGGTAACGGGGGCATGAAGCAGCGATCGAGTGACAGTCGCGTCGGAGAGAGAGAGAGAGCGACAGAGAGAGAGAGCGAGAAGGAGACTGAGAGAAAAGTGGAAACAAGAAAGAAAACCGAAATCAGTAACACTTTAAAGACACATGTGGATTTATTACACCTCGACAAAAATGGGGGTGGAATCTGGAGACCTAATAAAAAGAACTTGCAACTTGTTGCAGCTGTATTAAGATGGGCGTCCAGTTGGTGCCGCTTAATTCTAATGAGAAGAACGGATTAAGGCAAATGAAGGGTTGAAGACGGGTAGCTAATAAAAAGGATAATAAACTGAGAAATAGGAAATGAAAATGATCAAAAAGAAATATAAACTAAATAAGAGTTTAAATATGTTTATTTAATTTTATTATCAAGTTAATTAATTAATTAATAAATAAATAAATAGAGAAATAAAAAATAAATAAATAAATAAATGAATAAATATTGAAATAAATATATAACTGAAAAAAATTAAATAAATAGTTACATTAATAAATAAATTAATTAATAAATAAATCAATAGATAAATAAATAAATAAAAAAATAAACAAATATATAAATAAATAAAAAAATAAAGAAATAACTAAATACATGAATAAAAAAATAAGCTAATAAATTAATAAATAAATCATAAAGTTAATAAATAAATAAATTGATAAATAAATAAATTATTAAATAAATAAGTAAATTATTAAATAAATAAATAAATAAATAGTTAAATAAATAATAAAAAATCCGCACAGACTTCGCAGGATTGAAGGCTGCTTAATTGTTAATTTCAACATTTATGATGGATTTGTTCAAGCCTTAAGATTGCATTCTCTGACTTCTTTTCAATAATTTAAAAACAGCCCGATCGTAAAAAGTGAAATATTAATTCTAAAACTCTAACGAAACTAGACGCTATTCATTTCATGGTCGTAAAAAAAATCGATGCGTATTTATGTTTGACTTTTGTTTTGTTTTATTTTTTTCTTTCTTTTAGCTGGTTTCAACTGGCTGTAATTGGAAAAAATGGAGAAATGTGACTTTTATCCGTGCTTCGTCTTCTTCTTCTGTTATTTCATTGTCGTCTACCGCTTGTTGATTTTTACAACTTTATAATTTTAACAACTCAATTAACTTTTAAGTCAAAAGCCGCCGGCACACATATTGTATGGTAAGAAAAGATTCGTCGAAATGATCAAAAATTCAAAACAATAAAACACGAAAAATGCATAAACGAAATCATAAATACCTACTAGGTACTACGGTCACAAGACGTTTGCCAGATGAGCGTTTTATGTGATAAAAAATACAATAACAAAACAAAACACAACAAAATAAAAACAAAACTCAAGTGTCATAAAAGGCATCAAAATGAAAATTATTCTCAATACCCCTACACACTGTTTCTGTCTCTGTCTCTCGCACGCACTCACACTACACTTCTCCCTCTCCGCGCTCTCATTGGAAATTGGAATCGAGTCTAGCAATTTAATAGCAGCATCTAACAAGTTGCCCGCTCTGCTCTTCTGCCCCACCCCTTCTCCCTCCCACCCTCCGCTGCCCTGAGCAATTTTCCTTGCCGGCAAACTTCAAAGAGCAACTTGTTGATAAACCAAACGCGCTATGCAAAAAAAATGCAAATATAAAAAGAACATTTAATTAATTAAAAATATTTTAGAATAAGTCGAATGAAAATTGTTTTTTCGCTGATTACGATTTTTGTCATCCTTTTTTTATTTTGGTTTCATTTTTGTGTCATAATCAAACTGGAGCAGCGCCGAAAGGTCGCGGAAAAATGCAACAGCCAACGGATGCGACGACCGCTTGACAATTTGCGACTTGGCATGAAATCAAATTATTTGATCTAAGCCGCCGCCAAGGGATGGGCGGAGAGAAGTGGGGGGGGACTGGTCACAGTCTCAAGAGGGCAAAGGGGGAAAGAGACGCCTCTTGCTGCTCTGCTCGTCACTAAACGAAACCAAATGGTGCGTTCATCGTCGACGACGACGCCGGCGATGTTAGAAAATCACCCCGCCCCACCTCCGCACCAAGCTCTTGGCTTCAACTCAACTCTCGGCCTGAAGTCAGCGCCAGCCGTGCGACATGTGTTGCGGAAATATTTAGCAAACACAAGAGTCAGGAAATACTTAAATTTATATCCATCTCGCTCTCACGCAACTCATTTGCATGCACGCGCTGTTTAGCTCGTACTCGTACTCGTGCAAGCAAGCAAGAGAATAAAAACAATAACAAAGCATTCGCTGCTGCTGCTCCGGCATTTTGTTTTATTGTTTCTCACCTGATTCCCGTTCGTGTTGACGTTCGTTTGACCATCGGCTCGGTCTGCTATTCGCCGATCGTTAATTGTTTCAGTGTGTGTGTGTGTGTGCGTGTGCATGTAACTGAGAATGTAAGAATGTGTGCATGTTTAGTGTAGATCGCAACCGCTGTATGCTTGTTTTGTTGTTGTTGTTTTGCTTTGTTTTCTCGCAACCAATCGGCGTTAGAGGGGCGTGAGTAAATTAATTAATGATAAAACTAACTTTGTAAAAAGAAAAAAACATCAAAACATTTTGACTTCATAGCAACAAAATAATTACAATTACAATTTCCAAAATTTAAAAAAATGTTATATTACATTTCAAGCAATAAAATTTAATTTCATAGCTTTAAACTGTTTCTTATTCCAATGCAAGCCAGTAAATATTTAATTGACTCAAATTGTTGATCGTTTTGCTCAATTCGATTACAAAAAAGGGCTAACTGAATTTTTATACAAAAATAGAAAAAGTTAAAATTCAAAAAGCAACGGGCCCTAATACTGTAGCTGAATGGTGCATGTCTTGGCTAAGGGTGTCTTTGAAAGCTGACTGCTACAAGTATACAACATTTCGAATTGCCTTAGGTGAAAATTATTTTGCACAATTTATTAATTTTGCAAAAAAAAAAGCTATAATTAAGTGTCCAATTCGAAGTTGGAGCTCAAATCTTTTGCTTTACAATTGAAGAAACAATTTTAAAAATGTAGAAAATGCGAGTTGTAGTTTGCGAACCTATTTTATTTATTCAGAATTAATTAATCACATAAATTACATTGAGTTTATCCGAGCGCCGAAGCGCGATGAGTCGTGTGTCGCTGTCGCTGCCAGTGTTGCCAATTTTGTTCGATAAAAAAGCTGATTTTGACGGGAGGAAAGCTGAAAAATTAATATAAAAAAAAAATAAGCCATAAAAAAAGCTAGTTTGTCAATTCATTAATTCCTGTAATTTCTCCCAAGAGTGGAAGAGTGAGCGCACAAAATCAGTTGCTCAGAAAGAAATGAATTTTCATCGCTGAATTTTCATTTCACGAAGTGAATATTTTATATTGGGTTTTAATTTCCCCTATATTTGGGCATTTACAATAAAATCTGAAAAAAAGCAATTCAACAAAAAAAAAAGGCAGAGTTCCAGCTGCCCGCTGTTTGAAAATTTTCTAGCAAACGGCCTTTGAAAAAAGCCAGATTTGACGGGAAAAAGTGAATCTGGCACCACTGGTCGCTGGCTGTGTGTCGACTGTTGTTGTATATCGAATTGCATTTTATCGATTGTTGAGACTTGCTATTTTCCCAACAAATGTTGTGCTACCAGACCGCCACAAAAAATAAAACTGTAGCGCCACCTTTTGTGTGTTTGAAGAAACAAAATTAGAAGAAACGAACAAAAAAACATGTGTGCAACTGAATTAAATGACCGACATCCAGGGATGTTATATTCGTTCGTTCACATTGGTGATTGATTAAATCTGAGTATCGTCCTATTTTTGTGGTTATGGTCGATGTTTTCGATGTTTAAAAGTTTTAAATAGAGATATTTCGTAACTTTAAAATAAAAATCTTAAAATAATTGTTATTTTGCAATTTTTATTTTAAAAGTTATAAAAGTTGCGGTCCCTGTTTAAAACAAAAACATCGAATGAAAAACAACTAATTTTCCGTGTCAAGGCTGCCACCTTGGCATTTTTTGCCAAACCAAGGCTGCCACCTTGTTTTTACCGTTCAAAAGAAAATTTCTTACGCAAGAAAAATTGTACGGAGCATATTTTTTGAATTTAATTGTTTAATTGTTGTTTATAACAACAGACAGACAAAACTAACAAGAAATTCAAATTTCAGATTATTATTTATATATTATATGCCAATTTATTTAATACATTAAAGTTTTTCAGTACGTAAGTATCGAGAAATTAACTTTTGGTAAAATCTGATGACACACACGAGAAAAAATGATACAAAAATTCAAATTTTTGTTTGGTTTTTTATTTTTTAAAAACATTCAATAGTGACATCCCAAACACCGATGGTTCCGATTAGTAGAGTTGGGCTTTTTAGTTAAATTTGCTGACCAAGTTCAATCGTTCATTTTTCAGTTGTGAACTAAATCAGTCATTTAGTTCAGTTGGTCATTTGGTCGTGAACTATGAACGATATGCTATTTATTCAGTTGGTCATGAACTATGAACGATGAAAAGTTTCTATTCAGTTGATTCAGCGATTAAAGATGAATAGGTCATTCTGCTCAGTTGGTCAGTTGATTATGAACGATAAACGATGGGAGCGCCAATTTCCTTGATTTACTGCCCCAACAATATTGGCTGCATTGTCCTTTACAATGTCAGTCACTTTGTTCGTCATCTCCCAGTCTCCTATGGTTTTTTTTCAAAAAGCTGCATAGATTTGTAATGGTATGCCTTTCTCCATTCTCTTGACATTCCAACAAAGACGACTTCAGAATAGTCTCTTCTGGCTCAATGTAATGAGCAGTCACTGCTATATACCTTTGATTGCAGCGGGATGTCCATGAATCGGTAATTAAGCAAATGGCATGTGCCTTGCCTAAACTCTCTCGAACTTTATCCCTGCATACATACGTATACATTTGTTAAAAGGGTATTGCAAAGGGCCTTTCGCTGCGGGAGTTTATACCCAGGTCATTGGGAAGCCATTTCAATTAATGTCTTAAAGTCGGGCTCCTCCACTATCCGAAATGAATGATTACCCTTCGCAACCATTTTAAGGACCTGCCGGTCAAGCTGGTCAACTTTTCGACCAGTTGGTGGACACCTTATAAAATTGGTAATCATCTGCTGACCAGCCACTGAAACTAATGAGCTTGGCTCAGATTCAACAGTTGGTGGTTGATCAGCGTTATATGGTACCGTTTCCTGACGATCCAGTGCCAAATTGACCGTAGGGTGTTTGAGCTTTAAGTGGCGCGCCAAAAAAAAAATTTCATAATAACGGACCCACTGACCAAATGAACTATATAGTTCATGAAAGACTGAATAAGTTCATTAGTTCATTTTAATTACCCGTTCATTTGAACTTTTTCAGAACTAAACGACCCAACTCTACCGATAAGAAGTGGAGAACTATCGATAGTCGGTTGTTGGTGTTGTTGTGTTGCAAAGATTTATTCTAGCAAATTTTATCAAAGAAATTTAACAATTTACGTAAAATTGCGACGCAATACTTTAAATGAAAGTATAAAAAGTAAGTTGGTGATTAATATGTATGAATTTGCAACGTGCGCGTGCCAAATTGTGAAAATTGTGCGTAACAAAAAGCCAAAAGACTGCTTTGGACAGTGCCAGCAGTGGTGGCTACTTTTTTCGTCTCGCTTTATGTGTGCTTCGTCGTCGTATTCGTATTGTCTCTCTGTTTGATGGTATTAGTGTGAAAACGCTAAAACAGTCAGGCTAGCAACGTGTTTGCTGTAAAACCAACGACAGTGCAAGCGAGACGACTATAATCTTGACTGCATGCATATGTGTGTGTGTATGAGTGCCAGGGCAAACGACTCGCTTGTATTTTTTATATGTCGCCGTCGACGTCTCTGTTTTAGTTCGTCTCAAATAATCTTAACAATTTAAAAAACATCTTTGCGTTTTTGGCGGTTCTCGTTGTCGTAAATAAAAAGTTTGGATAGTGCCAAATAACTGCTTGTGTCAAAAAGCACAATTAGTGCCTGTACGTACATACGTCGTCACAAAACGCGTCTGGCAAACAAACGGAAAAAAAAAACTTTAAACAATACATAATTACCAAATAGCCAAAATGGCCCTGGCTAAGGTGTTAACTAATGCATTAACCAATTGTGCCTGATATATAGTGAACGTGAGTGAGCGTGTGTTTATTAAATAACAAAAGAAACAATGAAAGAAATTTTCATGCAAGCATATTTCCCTTGTTTTCTCTTATCATATGACGTCGTCATTGTTGTTCTTGTGAAATTGAAATCCAATTAAACGATGTGCATTATGTATGTATGTTTCAGCTAAAGAATTGAAGCAAAAGCACAGTGCAATCAGCAGCAGCTACGCCAGCAGCGACGGCAGCAGCAGCGGAGCAGCCTGGTCAAACAGTGACTCCCAAACCCGCCAAGGTAGGAAAAACACCTCCCACCCCCCTCTTTTCCTCAGTCACACCTCAGTCATCCAGACAGCCATTATAAAAAAAAATCAAACAAAAACAATGTTAGGTCGCCTCGTCCTCGACAGCGAGGCCAATGACTGCAGCAGCGACGTCGCGTCGTTGTTGTAGTTGACTTCTAAATTAATTGCATAGATTGTTTTATTATCCATGCATTTTTCGTCTCTCACTTCGTACATGTACTATGTATGCATGTGTGTGTGTGCATAGCAATAAACTCTTGGTTACACGCTTATTGGACTGATGTTTGAGCAACTGTTTCTTTTATTGCTTCTTCTTGTTTTCGTTGTTGCCTTTGTTCGGTGCCTGTGCTTTACGGAAGTCTTTTTAGCGCCCGCCAACGCAACGTGACTCTGTTTAGCAAATGTATAAACGGCACAGAAAACGTTGCACGTATAACATCTATATATATATATTTACGTACACATGTTGGGGCATGTGAATATGACTTTGTCTGTATGTCTGTCCGTACCGGAACAAGGAGCTTCGAATAAGAACAACAATAAGAAGCCGATGATTGCACTCCCCACCATGATCAGCTGTTGCTCTCACACAACAACAAACGCCCACACATGCATACATATACATATAGCGACTGTTACTGTCTCACTTGCGCACCTGCTAAACAACGAGAGCAACAAAACTAGAACGTGCATTAGAATTGGCAGCAACACCGAACGGTAAACGTTACTTTTTTTTGGGTAAACGAAGCGGACTACGGCGACATGGGCTGAGTGTTAATAAATCTAGCGAAGAAAGCGAACAACAATTACAAAGTAACAGCTTTCATTTGTGTGTACATACATACATGCATTCTTGCATACGTATTTATTTATGTATGAAGCCCGACCAGTTTGAGGTTAGAATTGGCCCAGCTTCATAGGTCAAAAGCACACATACACTAACAGATATCCACAGACACATAAGTATGTATGTATGTGTATGCATTCCGTTGTTGTAAGTGCGTGTTAGTTACCCACTCACGCACACGGATGGCATCAAAAGAAAGCTAAGCAAAAGAGAGAGAGAGAGAGAGAGAGAAGCAGACAAAACATAGAATGCAGCAGCAACGACAGTCGCCATCATAATAATAGGTACAATAATACATAATTATCATCTATTTGAAGAAAGCAAAACCCACAACAAGAAAACATAATTTTGTCATTTATTTCGGGAGCAAACAAGTGAAAATTTCTATCGCGTTGTTGCTGTGCGCCTTTTGCTTAACCGCTTCAAGATTCGTCTGTTTATATGGGGAGCGAGTGACTCCATTTTGTGTTGTGTTGTGTGTTGTGCTTTTCACCACTGAAAGTGTCATTTAAATGGCATTTTTTCTTTTCTTTTTTATTTGTTTGTTGCTTGTTTTCTTTTCTTTTGACTGTTCATCTCTAATTGTTTACCTACACACACACACACATATACAAAAATATCTTTATCGACGCTAGTAGCAGGTTATTGTGTTTTGCCGCTTTGCAACTTTTGAGCTGATTCATCGCTTAATGCTTATGTCGTCATGTCTCGATGTGCTGTTTGTGTTATTTTTAGATAGCATGTATTTACGCAGAATTGGCGCCGTGAACAACGCCAACTTATCACAGAACTTGACTCTGTTGTCGAATATAATGATGGCAAACTGCAGCGCTTTGCATTTACGATTGTTTTTCTCAGTTTTTGTTGTTACATAAATGAGCGACGTGAGCGACTCTTTGCATTCTTATCTAATTGACACATCTTTTGCACGTCGTCACAGCTGTGGAGCTGCTCCTCACAATGCCTCTTATCAGCATCTTTTATTGTTTTTGTTCACAAATTTACAGCTGCTTGCTTGCAGAGCACAATCGTTAACTGTCACTTGCTATCGATAAGCACACAATACACAAAATATTTCAATATTTGTAATGTGTGCCATTTCTAAAGTGCGGTTACAGCTATTGCTAACGGTAACGGTAAAGCAGAACGCATGAGAGAAGCAGAGAATCATAATCCAAGGAACACAACAATAACTAATCGAAAGTTTCTTTTTTGTGATTTCAGCAGCCGCAGCTCCCGCGACTGGCCCGAAACACCGACACCGCCTGAGTGCGCGTTAAATACGAATTTCAAAGAGAATCGCATAAAGAGAGAGAGAGAAATAAAAGAAAACTGACGAAGAAGTAGCAGAAACAGACGGCTGGTTTTGCATACAGATTAAAAAGGACAGCGCAAGGTTTTTACATTTGCTCATTTGATAATATTTATATATGAGTGCGTTGTATATGAATATTGAATATATTTAATTAATATGGCTTCCTTTGCAGCAGGCAAACAAACACACAGAGAAAAACACACAATATCATCCAACAAATAAAACACAAACAGACAGACAACAAAATGGAGCTGCGTGTTGGGAACAAATATCGACTGGGCCGCAAGATTGGCTCGGGCTCATTCGGCGACATCTATTTGGGCACAACGATCAATACTGGCGAGGAAGTGGCAATTAAACTGGAATGCATACGCACCAAACATCCACAGCTGCACATCGAGTCCAAGTTCTACAAGACAATGCAGGGCGGCATTGGCATACCGAACATCATCTGGTGCGGCAGCGAAGGTGATTACAATGTGATGGTCATGGAGCTGCTGGGGCCATCGCTCGAGGATTTGTTTAACTTTTGCTCGCGACGGTTTTCACTGAAAACTGTGCTATTGCTCGCCGATCAGATGATATCGCGCATTGACTATATACACTCGCGCGATTTCATACATCGCGACATTAAGCCGGACAACTTCCTGATGGGTCTCGGCAAGAAGGGCAATCTCGTGTACATAATTGACTTTGGCTTGGCCAAAAAGTTTCGAGATGGCCGCTCCTTGAAGCACATACCGTATCGGGAAAACAAGAATCTGACGGGCACCGCACGCTACGCCTCGATCAACACACATTTGGGCATTGAGCAGTCGCGACGCGACGATCTTGAATCGCTGGGATATGTGCTAATGTACTTTAATCTTGGTGCACTGCCATGGCAGGGATTGAAGGCGGCCAATAAGCGACAGAAATATGAGCGCATATCGGAGAAGAAATTGTCAACATCGATTGTGGTTCTTTGCAAGGGATTCCCCAGCGAGTTTGTCAATTATCTGAATTTCTGCCGACAAATGCACTTTGACCAGCGTCCCGATTACTGCCACTTGCGTAAACTATTCCGCAATCTATTCCATCGCCTGGGATTCACCTATGACTATGTCTTCGACTGGAATTTGCTCAAGTTTGGCGGTCCACGCAACCCTCAGGTCATTCAACAGGCTCAGGACGGCACCGATGGCCAGGGACAGGGTCAGGATGCAGCCGCTGTTGCAGCAGTTGCCGCCGCCACGTCGCATCAGCAACAACATCAACAGCACAAGGTTAACACGACAATGGCCACCGCCGGTGGCAGCACACAACAAATGCTGAGCACTAACTCGGCAGCTGGACAAACGCTGGCCATGCTGGGTGGCGGCAACGGCGGCGCCGGTGCCCAGCTAATTGGCAACGGCGGACTCAACATGGACGACTCAATGGCGGCCACAAACTCATCGCGACAGCCGTATGATACGCCCGAGCGGCGTCCCTCGATACGGATGCGTCAAGGCGGCGGTCTACAGGCTGGCGGAGTTGTTGGCGATGTACGAAATGCTAAATAATATTTTATTGTTTAAAATGCTGTGTGTGTGATTCCGGCGCTGGACACACGCATACACCAGCAGCAGCAGCAGCAGCTAACCCAGCCACTCTATATACATATATATACAAACAAACACACACACACACACCCCCATTTAGTATATTACGCTGTATAGTACATATATATAGATGCATATATATACATATATATGTGAATTACATAACATGTTATATGTAAAGTAAAGTCAGCGACCTGGTCGCTGGCAACAACATGTTGCAGTAGCATACACACAGATCGACCACACACACACACTTACACTTACACAGATAGACGCAAAAACACAAACACAAACATACGCAATATGAAGCAAAATAGCTGCGCTTTTCTTTTGTACATTTTTGTTTTTTTTTTAATTATTATTATTATTTGCGTTCTTTTTGATGCTTCTGATGGATGTTGCAAAAAACTATGATTAACTTATACTTAGTTTAACTTATAATTTTAGTTGATAAACAATTGCAAGTCGGCGGCAAAAAAGAAATATTATGCACTACATCTAGCAACAGGTCGAGCTGCAAGATATCGTAATGCGTTAATTTTAAGGTGAGATCATGAATGATAAACGACAAATGACAGACGACAGATTCAAGATTCAAGAGAGGCCTTGCATTTTCCGAGGGAAGCTGTCCACTTTTTAGGATACAAGCAGAGGCGACAACATCAATAAATAGATACAAGATAATAAACAATTCAAGAACAACAAAATGATTCAAACTCTCAGTCGCTCTAGCTATGTGTGTTTTGCATTTACACTGCTGAACATAATGAACATCAACTCAACAATTAATATAAATTATACATTTGGTTACCAAGCATTTCGTTAAATTAACTTTGTATTTTGTACTAAAAATGAGATGAATAAACAACAACAACAAATATATAAGATGAGATACTTATCAACCAACTCAACTGAACAAAGGGCAAAATTTATATTAAATGAAGGGTATATAAAATATTTAAATATTACATTTAAAATTATCTAAATGTACGTTATAAGCTTCAATGTAAAGTAAACAAAAGGACACATTGTGTGCCAGTGTCTCTAACTTTTAGTGTAGAAACTTAGCATTAATACAAATTACCGAGTAATGAAACGGACATTAAACGAGTTGTTTTTTTTTTTGCGCCACCAACAAATTAAATGAGAAACTCACAGCATAATATAACACACACACTTACACCCTCAAAATCACTCTACAATCAACACACACACATTTAATATTAAGTGTATATTTCATTTTGAAATGGGAGGCGAGAAAACATTTTGAATGCAGCGTAGAAAAAATGTCCTTTATCCTTCCTCCTCCTCCACCCCTTAGCTTTAATCGTTTGTCAAACAGTTAATGGAATTACATATAATTTGTATTTACCTTCATTTATTTTATTTACATTCGCGATTAGCGATTTCAATGATATAATATGTATGTATGTGTTCATTATGATTTTCATTCTCTGTTTCTCTCAATAATACAACAAGAATATCGTAAACAAAAATAAAAATAATGTAACTAATAACTTAATTGAATAACAAACAACACGCTACATAACAAAAATGTACTTTGCATTAAACATTATATATATTTTCAATTAGTTTGTAAAGTTGTTAAGGGGCGTGAGCTGCGAGCGCGCATTAAAATTAACGCTAGCTAATAAATTGTAGCTATAATATGAAATTTGTTTATAAGTAATACCAAACCGTAAAGAATAAAAACAACAATACAAAATACTTCTAATTGCAAAAGTCAAGAATATGAAAAAAAAAACAAAAAAAAAAATGTGCAAAAATACAAAAGGTTTATCTTATGAAGTGCATATGAATCACATACAATTATGTAAAACTCTACGAAACGCGCCATTATGCCGTTTATATAGTAGTAAACTATGAATAAAAGAAAAAAAAACAAACAAAATAAGTAAATCATATATATCATATTACGATATGTTTAAAAGCAGGCGAGTAAAAGTAAAAAGTAATTCAGAAAGTTAAATAAAAAATGCATTACGTGATATTTCTTACAAATTGTTTTATTTCTTTTTTGTTTATTAAATTACATTTGATTTATAGTCGCATTTGGAATGGAGTTTCGATATCAATAACAAATAACTTCAGGACCTTCGACTGGGACTATCCTAAGTTGGCTACCAAAAAGCGCACGCCTTGTAATTTGACCAAATACAAGTACTTATAACTACATATAAACACGACAACAACCAGAACAATGAACAACAACTAAATAAGGATCGCAACAGTTCCATAGATAGAGCCTAAAACCGTTAGGATGTAGCTTGCAAATTCCAGTATGAAATATATAAAGCAGATAACTTAATGTACATAGAAAATTATTAAAAATAACCTCGAGTGATTTTCCTTTTAACATACAAAATACCATTAGCGATTTATTAACGAACTAACTAAAAAATATGATAACTTTAAAACGAAACTAAACTACATAATTGATAATGAACAATATATGTGTATGAGAAGTCCATACTCCATAAGCAAATAGAACATGTAACAAAATTAAATTAAAAGTAAAAGAAATTTTCGAAAATTTTGTAAAATTAAAAATGTACATGTTTAAGAGAATAGAAATTTTCGACATAATTAACACTAAATCGAGTATGATATGTATGTATGTATATGCGATATGAACATTAACAAACCACCAACAGTGATATATATACAAAATAACCGCGATAAAGTTCATAATAATAATAATAACAAAGAAAAACAAAAAAGAAAATGAAAAACATATTTAAAATGAATCGTAAAATGCACGCGCCACTCACACAAGCAAGAAGCAAAGTTTCCAGAACATCTGAAATATTTATTCTAAATGTATATTATTATAATTATCATATTGCAAACGATCAACAAGTTTTCATCAAAAATCAGATAAAGAAATATGTAGAATTTCATTATTTTCAAAAAAAAAAAAAAAACATTTAAAACAAACAAATAATAAAAAAAACTCAAATTGAATGTACTTATGTCATACTAGAAGCAAAAAGGGTAAAAGTATAAATAAATAATAAGTAATCCGAAAATTAACAAATTGCAACAACAAATAATAGTAATGATACAATAAAAGGACATTTACTCGTAATTGTATGTAATTAATTGTCGACAAAAACACAAAAACACGAGAAAACGGTAAAAATTAATAAAAATCTATGATTTTGAAAACAGTAAAACTAAAATTTTATTTTATTGAACACCATATCTAGAAGTCCTATAAAACTATAAACTGGAATATCAATAATTAATTATAATGAATATCAATAATTAATCAAGCAACGATTTTGACACACTTTTAAACTTTTTTTCAAAAAGAAAACTTTTTCTTAACATTTTAAATTATTTTCCTATGTTAGTAGCCAATTTAAGACGTATTTAACCTGAAGCTGACAACAATATTAACTTGAAGGAAATTATCGTGTCATAGCAGATGTTTTTCATAAAATTAATGAATAATTCAAAAGGACATTTAGAACTTGCAACTGTCATTTCGAATGCAGAAACTTTGTCTGACTTTGATTTACCAAAGAATACATCACAGAAATTGAGGGGGAAGCAATGCATTTCTGCCCTTACGAAAGCCTGGTATAAAAGGGGATTTCTCAGTATAATCCTTACAATTCTAAATCAAAATCCAGTTCATTCAGTCATTAATTGCGATGCGGTATCAACCACGCCTTAAGAACGGAGAGCTTGTGAAATTATCCTGGACATTAGTTTTGTTTCGCTGGACTAATCCTGGGATGTGGCCACTGGATGATGATCCAACTGAGAGAGACTCTTATTTAGATCAAGCGTTAGTTGTCTCTGGATTTCTGGCTTTCTGCATTCAGGTTCAAGGAGGCTTACTTTATATGCTGGACAATTTACAGGACATGGACAACTTCTTTGCAGCCGTATCACCCGCTCTACTTCAGACTGAGTTGATCATACGCTTCGTTCATCTGGCAATGCACAAGAATCTGCTGAAAAAGCTTTTTCAGTATTTCTACGCTGAAATCTATGTGCCAGAGGAATCAGATAAGCGTAGTTTCTCAAGGATCAAACGTCAGTTGCTGGGACCGCAATTGATAACAGTTTTTTATATGGCCACATTATTAAACTATTTCTATGAATTCGGCATGAATATCATGGCTGGACGTCGGGAGATGCTTTTTAAGCAAGCATATTTCTTCGATCATCGGAAATTGCCCATATATATTGTATTGATTAGTATAAATTTCTGGGCGAGTTTGTTAATCGTCACAATGGTCTTTGTGGATCTCAACATGCTTGGAGAGATTTTGATGCATCTGAATGTTTGCTATTTGCAATTGGGAAAGGATTTGCGCTCTGCGGCTGCTCTCTTACTGGAAACGAAGAATAAACAAAATATTGCCGAGCATTATCGTCAAGAACTTATTAAAGTGCTGACACGCAACATTGAACTTAATCATTTTACCAAAAAGATTGAAAAACAGTTCACTTTTCGTTTGTTTATCACCTTTAGTTTCAGTGCCATAATTCTCTGTGTATTACTTTTCAAATCTTACAAGGCAAGTCCAATTGGATAAACTTAGATTCGTGCCTTTTTTAATATTTATTTTTCTAGAATCCGGCGCAGAACATGATCTTCATATTTTGGTTCATAGCCAAGTTTATTGAGCAACTCTCGTTTGGTTATCTCGGATCGATCCTATATCAAACGGTGAGTGGTTTTGAGTTTTTTTTTTTAAATTAATTTTTATATTTTGCATATTTTATAGACTAACGAGTTGGATCTGATGTATTTTTGCGGAGAATGGGAACAGATTGTTTATTGCTCGCAAAATGTTCAGGAGAATGTGAAACTCATGAAACTTATCGTTTTATCCATTGAGTTAAATTCGAAGCCCTTTTCCCTCACAGGTCTAAAGTACTTTCGAGTCACTCTAGATGCTGTCGTTAAGGTATGTGACAATGTTTAGAAAATTATTTTGAATAATTTAAAAAAGAATGTTTTCTTTAGATTTTACAGGGTGCCTTCTCGTATTTCACTTTCCTCGCTTCAATGCGATGAAATAAATGATATTAAAGAAGTAAATGCAGCCCAACTAATTTAAAAATGCACAATACTCGAAAATATTTTAAATAAAAGTTATAAAACAGTGGTATAAAATATATACATTTTAAAGCATTTTAATTGACCGTCATTTCAATAAATCGATTGGTCAATGTAATTAACAATTAATTATGTGCATTTTATTTTATTAAAAACAAGGTTAGATTTTAATTAGCGCTCATTTTCGATTGAAAGTTGATAACTTTCGATAATTTCGAATGCACGAAAATTCGATTTTTTTGCAGCTCCAAATGCTACAATTATGTTAAGTCTCTGTTAGCCAATTAATGCGCTCCAGTTTAATGTTTAAACTTTAAGGGGGAATGGTTGGACAGCAATATATTGCGCAAAACACTATCTGCTATCTGTTAAAGAAACTTAAAAATTAAAAAAATTTTAGTAAAAAATGTTATTTTTATAAAGAACTAGATGAACGACATACAGGAATTTGGTTCATTGATTTAGCTTAGTGAACCGTTCGATCGAACTGATTCCGAACGATTGATTCGATAGAACGCAACGTTGCGAACGAAAAGGTTTATATATTATTATTATTTAACAAATGCGAATTGTGCATTGCAAAATACATAAATAATGAAAACGTATTTTAATTTTGTAACCGTCACGCAGGCTTCGCCATTAAAAAGAGTCAACAGCAATAACAGAGCTTGAACAACATGGGCGCAAAACAGTCGCGTGAGCCACGTTCCGTCACAATGGAGAATCCTGCGGGCGTCCTGGATATATCCGACGATGTGGTCAAGCGCTTGAAGCAGGGAATCACACAGCAGGGTAAAGTTAATCTAGAGAGAGACTAACACTTGTATTGCGCTGGCCAAGTTGAAAAAAGTTGTAGCCAAGTGTTATGCAACAATTGTCAAATGGCAATTTATTTATGCTTGAATATGTAAAATAACCGCAACTCTTTTGTTTGCAGCTCGCGAAAATGCCGCCGTTGCCGAGGAATCAAAACCGGCGTCGAAGTCAGAACAGCCGGCCAAGAAGGCGCCTGTAAAGGCCGCTCCTGCTGCTGCTGCTGTCGCTGCTGCTCCACCAACAGTTGTCTATCAGAGTCCCACGCCCATTTATGTGCAGGGAGGCGGACACACTATTAGCGCTGCCGATGTGCAGCGTCAAATGAACCAGGAGCTGCAAAAGAATGATGAGCTGTGGCGACAGCGCATGACGCAGCTGGAGGAGAATCTAAAGAAGACCAACACCATCATGGAGAAGGAGTATGCGAATGCTGTGGAGGGCGTGCATAAACGTTTTGTTAGCACCGCCGCGGCGCACAAGACGCCACCATGCCAAGACCTAAAAGCACAGCTGCTAGCCTGCTATCGTGCGAATCCCGGCGAGACACTCAGATGCATTGACGAAGTGGCCCAGTTCAAGCAGTGCGTCGACATGCATCGCATCAAAAAGCTGGACAGCCAACAGGAGGCGCCAAAGGCGCCAGCTGACAGCAAGACGGCCGTGAAAGCTGGTTAAAGTGTTGACTTGTCATTTGTTTTATTATCATTTGATTGCTTCTGTGCATCCTGTAAGCCTTCTGAGATCTGTATAAAGCACGGAGCTTGCTATGAAACGAGCGTGTAATTGTGAACAATAGTGAATTAATTTAATATATAAAGAAGATGTGGTTAACTATTGATTATACTTTTGATTGCAATATGTAACAAATGGAAGTAGTTTATATCCCATATAGTATGTTGCCTTAAGGAGACTATGTTCCATAGTAATAACAAGAGTTTTGTTATTTGTTTAACTAAGTAATTCTTTTATTATGTTTAGCAAGTTAACTACAAACCCGTAAATACTATACAACAACATACATGCTCTCAAAACACATATGTCTAAGGAATTGTGGAAGCTGCAATGAGAAGAGCGAGCAGAGAGGAGATTTCCAGTGTCGATGCAGCCGCATTGCTTCCGACATGGTTGCCATGCTCCTGCTCGTGTATTGAGCGATGCTTGCAGCTATCATCAAAGTCCTTGGCGGGACCCATGCAGCCGGCATAGCTCATCACATAGGCCAGGTAGTTCTGCTCGAAGGCGCCGCGCACCAAGCTGGAGCCGGGACCGCTGGCAAAGACAATCACATCCTCGCCGCCGTGCGTCTCGTCCTTGAGAGCCAGCGTGGCCATGTGACGGTAGGTGGGCGACTCCATCTCTTGCTGGGAGAACTGCTTCAAGGGCATCCAGACGTTGGAGCTGTTCTCCGGCTTTGTCTCATTCGCCAGATGGTCAAAGTAGCCGGGTCCGTTGGCATAGGTAATCGTCTCATAGACCATGGGATCCTTGGGCTTGTCCAGATTGGCAGCTCCCAAAATGTCGGATCCGCGTTTGGGATAACCATTGAAGGTCACCGAATGCGAATGATCAGCCGTCACCAGGATGAGGGTCTCGTCCGAATCCGTCATCTTGAGCGCCGCCTGCACGGCCAGATCCAGTTCGTAGACCTCGTGCAGAGCCGCGCGAGCGTAGTTCTGATGATGACCCTGATCGATGCGTCCACCCTCCACCATCAACACATATCCTGAAGATTGGGAGCCGCGTTCCAGCACGCCAATCGCCGTCTCGGTCATCTCCTGGAGCGACGGTTCGCCCTCCTCCCTCGCTATCGAGTAGGTTATGTGGTTGTTGCGGAACAGACCCATCAGGTGATCCACCTCCTTGACGTTCACCTTCAACAGATCCTCGCGAGTCTTCACGAGCGCCGCTGGCAAACTGTCGTTGGCATGTCGCAGGAGCCATTCCTCCGCCAGATTCCGCTGATCACCGCGCTGGCAAATGGTCTCCGTGGCGCCCTCGAAGCGCACAGTTCGCACCTCGGTTTTGTTGAGTGCCCCCATGGGCGACAGTCCTCCACCCAGGATAACGTTCAACTTGTTGCCTGGCTTATTCTCGACCAGCTGTCGGGCAATGTCCGCATGGATGCCCACCGACTCCTTGGGCACCTCCGTATCGCATTCCCAGTCCCGATGATAGATCCGGGCATAGGTTGCCGCTGGCGTAGCGTGTGTTATCCGGGTGGTGGTCACGACTCCCGTGCGTTTGCCCTCGCTCTGTGCCCAGTCCATGATGGACTCGAGTCGCCCCTGGCTGGCATTCAGCTTGGAACGCGTTGTATCCATGCCAATGGCACCGTAGTCGCTCTTGGCACCCGTAAATATGGCTGTGGCCGTGCCCGCCGAGTCCGGCACCTGTTTGTCCACATTGTAGGTCTGTCGAATAAATACACATAGAGAAAAATTCAAGTATTTCGTATTTAAAACGTCATTTCGAATTTGATTTCTCATTAAGATTTTTAAGTACAAAATCTAAATATTTCAGTATTTTCAAACTTAAAATTGCTTTAAAACGAACCAGAACTAGTTGGGAATTCTAAGCCAGCGAACGTAAAAAAGATATAAGTATTAAAGAACTTGATTTAAGATTGTATGGACTTTTTCGAGAGTCGAACCTGAGTCCCAAACTTATATTCAGAATTTTAATACTCATTTCTAGTAATTTAAGAGTTTTACTTAATTCAAGATTCGTAGTACTTATATCCAGATTGTTAGTACTTGGTTAATGAATTTTTATGCTCATTTTAAGTAATTCGTACTTATATCAAGTATGCATTTTAATGATCGAAAGTAAGTACTTAAATCGAACTAAATTTTCTGTTCTCTGTGTATGCAGTTTGTTGAGAATCGAACTGAACTGAACCTGTTATCACTGATTGATTGATTTGCCTACCTTGGCCAATCCGGTGTAGGGGAAGTCATCGAACGACAGCGTTTCCTCCTCTCCGTGTCCATGCTTCAGGTACTGTCCCTTGTAGATGCGTCCCGCGCTAATCGTCGACAATCCCATGCCATCGCCTATAAAGATGATAATATTCTTCGCCTTCCGTTGATACGAGTTCTCCTTTGCCGACTTCGCCTGGCCAATGATCTTCTTCAGCTGCTTCAGACCCGCTTTGCGCCAGAATTGTGCATCTACGGAATTGATATTGAGTAAGTCACGGTCATATTTACTACGATATACTATAGTAATTTCTACATATTTACAACTACACACATCGCTGTTGATTTTTAATTATATCTAGTGAGACAGACTTGGCACTCGCTTCTATTATCTGAACATTTCTAGTATAAGCCGCTTTTACTAATTATTTAGATTTATTTTCCTATATACTTAGTAGTTGCAAAATATCTAAATGTCGCTCGTTGAGCACACAAGTCCCATTAGTCGTGTTTCCACATTTCAGTTGGGATTCTACTACCTTCCGATCTTTGCTTAAATGTTTTCCATTTCTATTCTATTTGTAGAATGGGGTTTTCTTGGATTTAATTTATTAAAATGAACTAGCTTTGCCGCACTTAAATTTATTTATCACCGCGTTAAATAAATTTCAACTATTTTCCGCACACTTGAACATGTCTAACAAAAATAATTTCCATAGATATATTGTGACTTTTATTAGTTGTTACTCAGTATTGTAATAAACCCTGTATTTTATCAATGCATTTATTCAAAATAAACAAATATTAAATTCAATTTAATTTATTGCCTTATAATTTTAGTCTTAGTTTAATGTTTAAAATTAATATTAATAAATAAATATAAGGGCTGTTTTAATAAATTTCTAAATAAATTCCTGGCTAATCTTTTTCCGTTTTTTGAGTTATGCGAGTCTTGTAGTAAATGAGCAAATTGCACTTATTCAATATTCAATAGACTGCTTAAAATCTCATAAAGATTTGTAATTGTAGTGTGTAAATACGGAAACTCGCAGTCGAGCACTCTTAACTCGATAACTTGTACTTAATGCTTTTGCTTATTATTTAGTTTATTTTGCTGATTTGAACATTAATTCATTAGTATTCAGTTGGTTGTGTCTGAGACCCAAACGTCACGCCCCCTCCGCCCCAAAAAAACCTCGACACTGACGCACGTTACAGTTAAGTCGCGCTGACAGACTTGTTAATTTGCATTGTCAATGAAATAAATCGAAATAAATAATAATTAGAGGCTTTTCGGATATACCATATATCTAAATTACTAGTGTTCTAGTAGAGTTCTATCTAAATTGTTAGAATGTGATGTTACCTGACTGAATCTAACACCTGTGAAACTGTTTAAAGTGTTCTAATTAATTGCTATTTGTACAATTTGATTGCCAAATGTTTGGCATTTGGTTAACACGCAGTTTGACGTTTTTGTTGTATCTCAATTCGTAATTGTTGTTGTTAAAATTGAAATGTTGTCAGCGCTAAATTTTGACTAGTTGGGAAAATACGTAATCTTTAAATTCCATTGTAATTGGAGTGCGAACATATAGTAATTTGCTAAATTTTATAAAAAATTTAATTGACTCCCTAATTTACTTTGCAATGCAGGTAAGTTTATTCATATTATTCATATGATAAAAGGGTTTCCCCTTAGATCTGAATTATTTTAGTTCTCTTTACATTGCAGCTTAGTTTATTCCTAGTATTCATATGATAAAAGGCTTTCCCCTAAATTATTTCAGTTGAAACTGTTCTGTGTACAGTTTAATTATCTATTAAAATGGACGCTGGAATTTTAGAACGAGAATGCAACATGCGAATATAATTTGAAACACCGAGATTTGTATTAAAAGAACAACAATCATTTAATGCAATTGTATTTTTTCCGTTTTTTTTTTGTAGATATTCAAAAAATTAGTGATCTGCATTTGACACAAGCTTTTCACTCAATATAGACCTTGAAACATTATTTAGAAACACTTTGTGTTGCGGTTGGACAAGTAAATCTTTTCTGTAAGCGATTGCATAATTGAACCTGAGTAGTTAAAGTAGAACTAACACGTAGTATACGTGACAATTGAATGCGCCATTAGTTCAGCTTGTGGAAGTTCTATTTTTGTATTACTCGATACTCGATAGGAATAGGATAGAAATTGCGTAAGGTATTTCGTTACCTTCCAACAAGCTGCCTTTGTCCTGTGCAGCCGGATCCAGTTTAAATTCCGGTCCAATGTCGCCGCCAGCGCTGAGTGTCTGGATCAATGGAGGAGGTTGAACAGTTGCCGCCCAGGTGCCAATAAAGAGGCCAACGAGCAACAAGAGAACAACTGACAACAACTGCATCTTGCTGTTATTTAATTGAGGAGGAGCAGGCGACCGAATTAAGTTTATTTTTATCACAGATCTGATTTGCGCTGGACACTTTTAGCAGTCCATTAAAATGTGTATATTTTTAAGAATTTAAAAAAATCAAAACGATTTAGAACCGAGCTGAGCTCCCGTCTACTGTGGATTGTCACAATTAGCGACTGACGTCTCCATGAGCCCTGAAGCGCCGTTATATGGAAGCACGAACTATTGACTGCCGCCCACGATCATCGGCTGTGCACGAAGTTGACACGACGACGACGACTTGAATCGGTAAAACGAGCACATGCAATAGTAAGTTTACCTCCATTTCGTATTGCAGCTCTGATAAAAAGCCATTAAACACAAACTTATTGTCTGGTCGCCTCTCATAAAGCATCGTTCAGTTCGAGATATAAATCTTTATACGTTGTTTGGACAGTTTACAACTTCAGGTTAGCATGTGCCAATCCGCTGAATTACGATTTCAATTGCACGTGAATCTTTTGTCGTCGGCTGCTGCCCGTTAACTGATTTCTGATCTTGTTCTTATCAGTCGGCCAACGGATGTCGTATCTCTCATTCGTGATGCAGATGAATTTATTTACGAGTCACCTGTCACTTGTTTAGTTCTCGAATTGATAAAAACTTTTTCTATATGACGGAAACATCACATTGCGTATGCGTATTGTTTGCATTATTTAAAAACAAAATTGAGCAACATTTGTATGTATGTCTTTGGCTTATCTCTGTCTGCAGACCAAAAAATCACAGAAATTCTCAGTGCCAGTTCAACCTCGGTCAATGTCATTTAATTTTCAGTCGCCAAGTAATAAATATTACACGACTTTGACACGAATTAGCTTATTATACTCGCATTATTCTTATAAAATTGAATCTATTGTACTATTTTCAGCTAAACTTTCAGAGCCAATGACAAATTTAGTTCAACTCTTCTGCCGAAATTTCAGTGCTTGGTTTGTTTGTTTAAAAACGTGACAGCTCAGAATTGTTTTTATAAAATTGTGTTGTTTCTCGCTCTTATCTTAATCTTTGGAATTTTACATATGAAATAAGTACAAATATTTTGTTCTTTTTTAGCCAATACTTACTGCGACTTAAAATTAAGAGATTCTTATATTTATTTTTCATATTCCTTTAAAAACCTAACATATTAAATGTTTTTATCTCAAATTAAATATAGGAATAAAGTGATTTTAATTTTTTAATAAATAAATTATCAAAAAACTGCATGCCAAAATAAAAGTTTTTTTTGTTTAAATTAGATTGAGAGCAAGTTTTCAAGTGCTTACTGTAGTCTATAAGGGCTTAGCATTTATTATTTACTCCTGATTGCACAGGTTTTTAACGAGCACTGTAAAAGCCGAGCAAACACAAAAAACGAGAAAGAAACAACTTTAATTAGAATTGACGTTTAGTAATGATTATATTATTATTATTATGATTGCCGTTTGCTCTTGGTTAATTATTACAGTGTATTTTTTTCTTTATATGAATCGCGTTTTTTCTTCTTGTTGATATGTTACGCTTGACTTGAGCTGCTGCTCTGGCTGCTAACTGTGAAGTTGACAGCTGTATTTGGCATTGAATTGTCTCCCTGCCTCCTCCCTCAACCCCAGATCATTTAATTCAAATATAAAACACAGCCCCCTCCGCTATTGTATCTTTGGTGCGGAGCTGGCTAAGAGCTGTATAAATATTTTTTGCGCTATTTGCAGTCAGGTTTATTAAAAATTATTCATGTCACGTATAAATTTTCACTAGTATATAAATTTGTATTACATATGACTTCGGGGGGATTTCAAATGTGATTCTACAGATAGAAATTCCACACTTTTGACTAGAGAGACATTAGAAATGAATTGGGATATACAAATTTGAGCTAAAACGAAAACGATTGCGGGCAATACAGAAAATAAAACATGTAAATTGAAGTCAACTGAAAACTATAATAACTAAAAAAAAAACATTGCAATGACTATGTTCATCCACTGATCCAATCAGAACTGACTATGAGAATCGCTTCGATGTGTAACCGCTGCGAACGTTGCTCGTTGTTGCCGATCTAACGGTGGTTCTGCTCGTTTTTGTCAGGGTGGCATCGCTGCCAGCGGTGCTGCCATTGCTGTTGTTATTCTTAGTTGTTGTGTTGTTGTTGTCGTTGGGGGTGCTGGTGCTTGTGCTGCTGATGGTTGTGATGCTGCTGCTGCTGGCACTCATTGTCAGGGGTCGACGTGGTGGCATTCGCTCATTGACTGCATCCAAACCCTTCGCCTCGGCAAACGAGTGAATCTGTGAGGCTGCGGTCAGTCCTTGCAGAGCTGTTCAAACAAGCATTTTAATCACTTTTCAATATCTTTCAATCTCTGAGAGTACTTACCCTCCTTGAGTGAATCGCGTCCACCAGAGAGCGCGCCCATTGGCAAGGCTCCCGTTGGCGTCAGTCCCTTTAGTTGCAGCACGCTCTCCGATTCTTCTCTGCAAGGTGTTCAACAAGTTTAAATGCTAATTTATCTTATACAGTGTCTTTAAAATATAACGTCTGTCTTCTTATCTAACACTCAATCTAGTTACACTCAGCTCAAGATATAATCGTACACCCTAACAGGTTAAGTATGTATTTACTTTCATATATATTAAACACAGTCGACTTTTTAAAAAGGTTTTTATTTTTAAGGAATACTTTTATTTTATTTTATTTTTAAAAACTAACACAAATTAAAAAACGGCGAATTAAAGTTTTAAACTACGAAAGCCTAACTTACAATAACCGTTGAATTAAAAAAAGTGAGTCTACGAATAAATGCTGTGCTGAGTGTAGAAAAGCTCGAAGCAAATCCCATAAAAATTGTATGGGAAAATGCAGGGACCGCAAATAAGAATTATGAGAAACTGGATAAACTTTTATTTTTAATTGTTATTTAAAAATTATAGAATAAAAGTTATTTTTCAATTTTGATTGATTCTAATTTTATTCTTAAAAATTAAAAATAAAAGTTTTTTTTTTCAATTTTTATAAATAAATATTTTTGTCAATTTTTATAATAAAAAGTGAAAATAAAGATTATTTTTAAATTTTTATTATAAAAATTGAAAATTAAAGTTATTTTTCAATTTTTACTATAAAAATTGAAAGTAAAAATTATTTTTCAATTGAATAAAATAAAAGAATAAAAATTGAAAGTAAAAATTATTTTTCAATTTTTATTATAAAAATTTAAAATAAGAATTATTCACCATTTTTATTATATAAGTTAAAAAATAAAAATTTAATGCAAATGTCTTTCGAACCGGAAATTGAAGAATAATTCTTATTTTCAATTTTTATAATAAAAATTGAAAACAAATTTTTATTTTAAACTTTTATAATAAAAATTGAAAAATAGCTTTTATTTTCAATTGCTAAAATAAAAATTGAAAATAAGAGTTAAATTATAATTTTTAAGTAAAAAGTGAAATTTTATTATTATTTTTTTGTTTTTTTTTTATTTAGATCGAAAAATAAGAGTTTTCATTTAATTTTTTTGATAAAAATCAAGAAATAACTTTTTTTGAATAATTTATATATGAAAAATTATAATCGTTACGGTCCCTCGGAAAATGCATTGGTAAAAAAGTTAAAAATAGGTATAACTTTTAATCAAAAAAATTGATAAAATTGAGTTTGTCAAATTTGTATATTGTGTTTTTCATTTTACCAATTTAAAGTTTGCAGACGTTTTACGATAAGCCCAATAAAATCTCTACTTACCTCAGTACAGAAAAGACTCGCGACATTTTGCCAATGGCGCGTATTTTGTTACGAATTATTTCCTTGCGCAGCGCCGACATGGAAGCTGTGAATTTAAAGAGCTCAATTAGTTGGTTGGCACTGTTGGGGATTTCTGTGATTGTGTATAACTAGGTGGCAACGCTGGCTGCTGTGCACAGGCAAAGCTTTATGGCGCTGTAAAGCTGATCAAAGCTGTGCAAAGCTCTCGTTAAGCAAAGGGCAACGGCGTCGGTTCAACACTGAGCTTACCTGGCTTACTGGGCGTATTATTGTTATTGTTATTGTTCACGTTCGCCGGCACGAGAACAATTTTCTTTCGCAGTTCTATTACGCTCCACCAGAAAGAGGCGTGGTTTTGTTTTGTGTGTAGATAATAGTGTAGGGTAGTTGTTGTTGTTGTACATATATAGATGTTGTTGTTGTTGTTGTTTTGTTATTACATATTTTGTGTACAGATTTAGAAAATAGTAAGTCGTTTTAATAGAAGATTAAGTTGTAATTTTGTGTGTTGTACTTTTGTTACGTATACGACACTTAGACAGACACACTCATATACATACTGTATATAGAGAGAGGGAGAACATATGTATACATACCTTCCTCCAGTTCATCATCGGGACCCGCGACGAGCTCATCGTCTGAGCAAATGTTGAGCACATTAACCAACATCTCAGTCACCTGGAGAATGTTCAGGAGAAGAAGTGGGAGAGTTATACAAATTAAGTTAGGTAATTGGGAGTACGTTTTTTTTAGTGATGTAAGAATTTAAGTACTTTAAGCCCATAACTTTTTTTTGGCTATCAAGAGAGTTTTTTCATCTGAGTTTATTTGCAGAATAATATTCATTAAATTACGAAATAAGGATTTGACTAAATGTTTAAAATTAAAAATTACAATTTTGAATTTTCGAAAAACACAGGTATAAAAAAACAAAGTTTAAATTTATTTGAATACAGAATGAAATGAGAGGCCAAGCCATTATCAAAATGATATTCCGCTTGAAAATTGCTTCAGTTTTGGGAAAGTTATGAAGCTTGAAGTTTTACTGATTTTCGACCTTTCAAATTCACAAGTCAAATTGAGCGCTAATAAGTGAAATTTTTGTTTACTGGGAAAATTCGATACATCTTAATTATTTGGAGATACGTACATATATCTAAAACTCGATAAATTTTTGTAAATTTTTACATTTTGATATTAAACTTGAATCACTGTTTGGATTTACATAACTAGTTGTTGTTGTGTTACCTTCTCGCCGACAAAGGGCAACGACCAGGTGAAGACATCCATGAAATTGGGCAGCCAGTAGGGATGTGGCGAGCAGTTGAATTGTCTTATGTTCATCACGTTGTTCTCATACTTGAGCACAGCTGCCTTTTGTCAAATGTTTGACAATGGATTTTGACAATATTTCGTGCGCGTCGCATTGCGGCATCAAAGTATGAAAAAAATGGGGGAAAAGAAATATTTACGGAAAAAGACACTCGTGCAGTTTTTGTGCAGCAAAAGATTTGCGTATGCAATTTAAAAATAGATAAACGATAATCTATATTTCAATATACAATGCAAAGGCGAGAAGTAAAGTCGATCGTATTGGCCAACTCATACCTTGTTGTTGTAAACATCCAAATAGTTTGGCGCCGAAAAGATGGTGATCAGCGAGGGAAAGCCGGTTACCTGATTCTTTCGATACATGCGATAGCTGCAAATGAAATTGGACTAATGAAATACCTGACATCTTTAATATATATTTTAATTTACCCCGCATCCTGCGCCTCATGCGCTCGCACAATGGACAATAGATTGTTCTTCTGGAGAAACTCACAACAAGCCGAGTAGCTGAAGAAGTAGGAACATCCACGTACCGAGTTGTGGGAAAAGAATTCGTTGCTCTTCTCATTACCAAAATCCTCCAGCGGATCGGACCACAGCAGATCACACATCGGCCCATAGGCGGGTGGCTCCCTGAAGCGATTCAGCTGCCAGCGGCAAACAGAGCCAAAAATGAAAACCAAAACAACAAATTTTGACAGACGATTGTAAACATTTCAGCCAGACATTCGCTTGCCAAATTTATTACCGTCTTGATGTCGTCGAGTGTGAAAATCTCTGGCGATAGCCCGCCGTGAATGCACAGAAACTGTTGGTTGAGCAGCGCGGCGAGGGGCAGGCAGTCGAAGGCTTCCATGCAGGCATCGTAAATACTTTCCGAGTATTTAATAATGCCTGCAACAGACACAGAGAACAGATCAGAGTGGGGCATGAATTGGACACGAATCAAAATAAAGATACGCGAGAAAACGGTGGTTGCATTTTATGCTCTTGTCGCGGCTTTTAGAAGAGCACTAAGCAAATACTTAATTGTCAAGTGTTGAATTGTCAAGTGGACAGCTTAGTCATAATAATAACATAAGAAAATAAAATACAAATATCTACTTTTTAACTACCCATACTTAGTATTGATAAACTTGGTACTAAACTGAAGAGTTAAAGCAAAGATTGTAGAATTTGTGGTCTCTAAGAGGACCCTAACCAAAAAATGTTTTTCTTTTCTACTTTAGCTAAATATTTAAAAACATTTCAAACTCTTGTTAAAAGTTAATGCCGTTTTTTTTAAATATACATAAGATGTATCTAAGATGTGTGAAAATTTCAGCTTTCTATCTTTAACCATTTGGCCTACACGTTTATGTGTCAGTCAGTCAGTCAGTCAGTCAATGAGTAAGTCATGACAAAGAGTTGTATATAGTTAGATATTGATATTAATTTCTATAAACTGTATGTTAAAATGACTTTTCAATATTAATCATACACCTTAACTTAACAAGTCGGACATAGAATATTTTGAAAATTTTGAAATGCTTTCAATTAAATAAACCTTTTTCTAGTTTACTGATTAATGTTAACAATTAAAATAAAGATGTTTGCATTTAAAGCAGTTGTTGTAGCTTAAAAAAGAGAATCTTAAACAAAAGAATCTTAATTAATTAATTATATTGTTTCTATTTATACTGCTTCTTACACTCTTGCTTAAAGGTGAAGTATTCTGTGAGATGACGACACTCGTGATTGCCGCGCAGCAGGGACAACGTGTCGGGATAGGTGATCTTCAGGGACCACAGATAGAGCACACACTAAACAATCGAATTGAAAAGAGAGAGTGAGAGAGAGAAATAAGAGTATATGCAAGTCGTTGAACTCAGCTGGCACTCACTTACCTCTATGCTGAAGTAGCCTCTGTCCACATAGTCGCCCAGAAACAAATAACGTGTCGTGGCCGGCGGTCCGCCCACTTCGAACAGTTTGACCAGATCAAAGAACTGCCCGTGAATGTCACCACACACCGTGATGGGTGCCTCCACATCGATCATGTTCTTCTCCTCGCGCAGCAGGTTAGCGCCCTCGTCGATGATGCGCATGGCGACGGACTCCTCGATGCGACCCTCGAGCAGAAAGTGCTGGCGCAGTACATCAAAGTTGGGCTTACCCGTCTTGGGATCGTCGTATACCTCGGACATGGTCAGTTTGTGTGTGGGCGGCAGTGGCACATCTAAATGCGACAATAGAACAACTTCATTTTCATGCGAGCTTAAAAATATTGCGTATACGCAACGTGCAGCAAATTATCGCCAACATTTGACTTGGCCTAGCTGCCAGATTTATAAGGTACGCAAATACTCGTAGTATGCCCCATGTGGCAGCGAATGCACATGAATTTTCTACGCTAATTACGAAAATTTCGAATTTTGAATGAGTGAATATAAAAGTCGAAAATTGATTGGCACACATAAAAACAAAAACACACACACACACGGACAGACAGACAGACAGACAGACAGACGGGCTGCACACATTTGGATTGTCATAATCTCAGGGAAAATGTTCGAATATCAATGGCGCAATGCGCCAATAAAAGTGTAATATATATGTATACGGCATATGATGTTTATTATGGCTGCTTAAATATAATTTAATTAAATTTTTATCTATCAATAAACCGCGATTTAACAATCAAAGCATCCAAATAATTGGATAAATAGCGTATAGCGATAAATAGGAGATTATACAAATAGATTTATCAACTGGGTCAAGGTCACATGTATTTGCAAATTGAAGCCAAATAAATTGAGGAAGGACTGTGATTATGTGTTTGAAAATTGGGAACTCGTTTAGTGACTTTAAAAAATATTCAAATCTACAATGATTTACAGAAAGTATTGAGATAACATCCTATCCTACACATAATATCCAAATAAGCTTAAAATTAACTGCAATTCTAAGAGAAACAAGCTGTAAAATCTAATTTGAACAATTTTAGCAGTGTGGCTTTGAAATAAAAATAATTTATGCCATGGTAAAATTTTGAAATATATATTTAAGTATTCAAAAAGGAAAAGAATAAAAATGCAGTAAAAATGATCACTTAAAATAAAGAATCTAAAAACATCGATAACTTTTGAGATTAGTCTGAAATCTGTATATGACCAAAATGAATTTGATGTATGAAAAATAATTGTAATAAAGGAAAAATAAATTTTAAATATAAAAAGGATTAAATTATTATATAGAAATTAAACTGTACCATCGACAATGCGCTCCCTGGTTTTTGTATATTGCATTTTCTGTTTGCTCCCGCTCCCCGTTGCATCTGATTTCGTTGTTGCAGCTGTGTTGGGGACCTTTGTTGTTGTTGTCGCTGTTGTTGGTGTTGCTGATGATGTTGAAGATGATTTGGATGCTGCTTTATCCGAGCTGCCACTTTTGGCCAGCGACGATTTTCTCGTTAGCGAACTTCGCGTTGATGTGGACATTTTGTTGGTCTATTATTTATCTGGCTTCCGTTTTTATTAATTTGTTTTGTATTTGTATATTAAAGATTTCTATGTATATGATAAATTTTTGTATTTTTTTTTTATTATTTTGGCAATTTTGTCGAATTTTTACTCTTTGCTTTTTATTACTTTTTTTTTAATAAAAATTTTATGAGACGAAATTTTGGTTGTTGTTGTGCTTTTGGTGCTGCAGACAAAAGTTAGTAGCGCTAAAAATTAGAAAATTATTTGCCTTTTGGCTGAGACAGAAAGACACACACAAACATGTGTGTAAGTATATATTGGGCAATAAATAAAATTTGTTGTTATTTGGTATATGTAGCTTTTTTTATTTATTTATTTTTAGCCAGGCACTAGCAATACTAATAGAGACAGCTCCTCGACAATGTATATTGACACACACACACACACACACACACACAAACGTACACAGAATATACACTAAATATAAATGCCAAGCAATTAAAATTTCAATTTTGTGCAATTATTCACAAATTTATTAACTTTTCACTTGGCAAAGGGCAACATTTTAGTTGAGCCGTAAAACGTGTTGACACTTTGTACTAATTACGAGTAGATAGACACACACACATAGATATAAAAACACAATTAGAAAAGTTCAATTATATATTATATATTAAATGTATTTATATCTTTTTCGTTATTTATTTATTAATGCGTTTGGTCACACACTTAACGCCGTTGCATTAGCAGCTTATCCTTGTGGGCTTTTTAATTGACGCGAACGCGGACTGGCATTTCCACCAAGTTGGCGCGTCGTGATTTCCCTCGATACTGAAAAGGCTGAGCGCAAAATTTCGAGCACAATTTTTCGCAAAACGACTCGGCGGAAGGCAGACAACATCAAAGACACATTCAAATTAAAAACAACGATCAACGAACGCATCGACAATCGGCGAGCAGGCACTCGGCTCTTTTTTCTCTGCGATTTCCGATCTCCGATCTCTGATCTTTAAACTGATGAGATCGCGACTGCTACGAGTCCAGTCTCTCCCTTTGCATCTGCCCTTGATCTCAGTCTCAGTTGCTGTTCAAAATAAAATACTCTCGGCAGCAGCATAACAATTTCGTTCGTGTACCAACTGTTTATTTATTGGGTTAATGTGACACACATGCGTTTAGTGCGTTGTTAACTTGGCCTCCATAAACATGACCACCTCCACCTTCACATCCACCTTCACATCCACATCCACGCATCTCCAAAGCAACATCCGTTGCTCTCAATGTTTTTCAACTTGACCGTGAGTGAGATCTCCGAGTATCTTCGACAACGTCGTCCGTCGCTCTTTTTGTCCAATGTCTGTTGTCCGTTGTCTGTCGTCCGTGATATTGTGTATGCGTGCTCGGTCAGAAATTGGGCGCCAATAGGTGGGTGTCGCTATAATTATACTAAAGTCTTGACTTTGTGCGCGCCTCGTGCAAAAATATATATCCGATATGCATACATACATACTCGTACTACGACTATGCTGCCTCAAACAGATCACTTGGAATCTGTGGGTTAATTGCTCGACGAGCAGCAGCAAGCTAAAAAATAATTTAAAACAAAACTGCAGTTCATTTGGGAGTAATAAAAACCATTAAATGGGTTGTAATATTTATGTTACAAACAAAATAAAGAAATCATTAATTGTTAACATTTAAATATTATTTAATTCATTGTTTAATTCAAAAGTAAATAAAATTAAGAAATATATAAAGTGAAAGTAATCTTCAATTAATTGATAGAACATTTATGCTTCGGTTTTACATTTCAATTAATTTTATTATTTTTTTTTGGATAGAGTCATGCAACTTTTATGAAGAAAAACAACAGAAGCTGCGAAAGCGTGGCAATATTTTAAAAACAATTTGTGTGGGGAACTTGTTGTTGTTGTTGTTGTTGATGCTGTTGACAGATCTTGATGGTCAATTAATATGTATTTATCTTAAATGAACATATCTTCTCGCAATATATACATATGTATATATATTTGACAACCACAGAACTGGCACCTGCTCAGATTTAGAAAAAAAAGCGCTTAGAATGCTAGTGCATTCCAAGGGTCTGAACCTGAAAATGGCATTGGGCTTTGGCCAAGACCACGCCCACGCCCACAGCACAATCGTTATCGAGACAAAGACAAGTCAGCCGACCAGAAAAAATTAAATACTAGATATTTAGACCGAGATGGAAGCATTCCGGAGAGATGCATCGACACTTTTATTTTTTGGCACTGCGCTGACAGCAAAGTCTGTCCAACTGTCCGTCTGTCCGTCTGTCCAACTGTCCGTCTCTCTGTCTATTCGTTGTCTGTTGTCCGTTGTCCATTTTAGCTTTGTCTACACATCTGCACTTATTATGATTCGTTATATCGATGAACAGTGAAATCAGCGGGGTAAAGAGTGACGTTGGGTGCTTTGGCAATGCTCACTGTTTTATATACTTTACTTATTTATAAGTATTTATTTTTATAACCGCAAAAATCGTTGCCAGCATTTCTTAAACGCAATTAGAAGGGGCCCCCAATGCCGTTTGTGTTTGCTCTAGTCTCTCTTGTTGTTGTTGTCATTGCTGTTATTGTTGTTATTGTTGTTATTGTTATTGTTGTCGTTGTTGGGCACTGACCAATAGTCAACGCTGCGCACTTGAAGAATCATCTTGAAGTCATCTGTATGTGATTAATTTGAACACGCGCTAAATTGATTAGAAAAATGTTTTGTTTGGGCTGCTGCCATTGCCATTTGCTGTACTCTCGAGTACTCAACATCTACTAAATATTCAAAAATCATTTTGTTTACATACATATGCTAAAGATGAGATGCTAGGATAGATGGCACTGGGTGCTAATTTTGTTGCCTAATTTTGTGCAAAATTGTTGTTGAAATATTTCTAGTCAAGTTGAGTCAAGTCGCTCGCATATCAAAGTTGACACTTGTACATTCATTTGCGGCACATCTTTTGCATTTCAATTTGAATTTCAATTTGTATTTTATGTATTTTTAAAAACCCCCTCCGACAAAATTAAATACACAATGAACTGACCGTACGCGATTCTAAAGTGTACACTTATTTTTAAAACAATGTTTTTTACGGTTTTGACGCTGATTCAGTTTTGGCTTCCTGGCCTATAAACAAACGCAAAGCGAAAACCAAACAAATAGAAAATGGAAAATAGAAAAAAAAACCATAATATTGACACGTAGCAAAAACAATTCATTCATTATTTGAACTCTTTTGTTGCGGTTCACATATTTATATCTATGCTTTTTGGCAATTGATTTATGTAGCAAAATTAATTTCAAGTAGATTTATGCATTTATTTTAACACACATAACAAGATAACATAACAAATAAGACTATAGATAGATAGGTAGATATTTTGTTAAAGTATCTCAAATATGATCATCTAATTTAATACTTATTTGTTTTTCATTTGACTTAATTTGCGCTGCAAACTTAGAATGATGCTTTTTACGTGCTTAGCATATGCGAGAACCCATGAAGCGAGCTTTCTGTTAAGTTAACAGCCCACTGTTAAGCTAACATTTTCATGCAATCGCGTTTGCTTGTGTGTTTTGTTCTTCATTTTTTTGGATGCTGTCTGCGGCAGCCATTTTACAAATTGATAAACTTTACAGTTATCATTGTTTATGTATCTTTTGGCCATGTGTACGAATCTCTTGACTTGCTATCATTGTTTTCCCCCACACTGCCAAACATTTGGTAAATGTTTTTCTTATCCTTTTGTTTGTTTGGGATTTGCCGAGCATCCAAAAACAATAAGAAAAACCTTTAGATATATAAAAAAAATCTACGTAAAATTATGTCGAATTGATTTATTGACTTAGTTATTTAGGCTATGTTCTTGTGCCCTCATAGGCAGACTTTTTAAGTTGTTGTTGGCATTGTCGGGGGCAGAATGAGATTGGGAAAAACCTTTTCTTGTGCTGCTTTTGTTAAGCAGTTTGTTGTCAGTTGGCAGCTATAACAAGGCCCAGTGCAAATATTTAGTTTTCATTTATGCGTTTTTCTTTTTTGGATGTTTTGCTCGTTAGGCCCATTTGAGTTTAACTCGATTTGTACTGCCAGCAAATACCCGTAGATATGAAAATGTTCTTAATTGAAAAGTATCTGAGTGCTAAAGTGAGCTTTGGGGTTTTCAATTTGTTGGGCTCCAGAACATAAAAGTAAGCTAGCCTTTTTTATATGATTTTTAAAGTGAGTTGCGTATTGGATTGTTGCTGAGTTTTGGGGAAGTGTATTTTCCTTAATACTTCCAAACAAATGAGGAATTGTAAGGATAAATCTGAGAAAGCCGAGGCTTTAAGGTCTATCCTGTTCAAATTAAAATAGGTATTCGAAACAGGAATGTTAACCTGTCTGAATTGGCTTCAGAGTATGTTATATCTAAAAAAATATCAACTTATTAATTTACAGATTATTTTGCAAAACTGTTTTATCATCTTGATAATTTTTACGTAGTTTTGGCAAATCTGTTTTACATTTTGGTAATTATTCATCTTGGTAATTTTAAGTTTAGCTATGGCAAATCTGTTCAAATGCACTGCACAATCATTAAGTGACCAATTCAAATTAACGCTGAAAGCTGATGACTTGATTTGGATTTGGATTTGGATATGGATTTGGATTGATTATGCACTGCACGTTGCCGCATTAATTGACACACACGCGATTCACTGGCCTGTGCTGTCTGACACCTTCTTCTGCTTTCTCCTTCCATTCTCTCCAGTTTCCTCCCCTTGGCTAAACAGAGTTGCCTGCTGTGTATATATTTCTGCTAGATTTGATTTATATGGGCTGCAAATTGACGGTGCGCAATCGACGCACGTAAATGATTTTCATTTTCCAATCATAACATTACGCGTGCTTGCACTGCAAATGCTCAATGCCTCAATGCCCCTTCAGCAACGACCTCAATGGGTGGCAATATAATCGCCTATCCTATTTTGCCTTTGCCCTTTTTTTTTATGGCAATCAAGCAAATTGAATTAACATATTGGCAATTTAGGGGGCAAAGAGAGCGGGGCAAATAAGCGCACAGGATGTGGCAGGATGTTGTTGTTGTTTTTTTTATATACGCTGTTTTTGTTGTTTTCCTGTTGTTGTAGCTGTCGCTTAAATTGTTGTGACAGATGGGGCGTCATTTTCAATTATTAATGGCCTCATGCGCGACTTGTTTGCCTTTGTTAATCACGAAAAGAAAGTAAAAAGCACAAAATGCCAACAATTGGCAACTGCAGTCGAGAATTGCAGCAGCAGCAGCAGCGGCAGCAGCGGCTGCTGCCAGAGGATCTCACACAAAAAAGTTAATTAAAAGTGCAATCAAGCAACGATGAGGAGCTGAACCAGAAACAGGACGATGACGACGACGTCGTCGACATTTTGCTTGCAACGACAAAAAGGCCAACTTGAAAATGGGCCAAAACTTGCACAGTGTCGTCTTGCCACATGCTGCAGCCACGTATTAGAGGTGGTTTTGTGTGTGTGTGTGTGTGTGTGCGTGTGTGTGGTATAAGCCTTGGCGCAAATACGAACACGATTTTTCTTAAACACACACACCCATACACCCCCACACACACACTCATAAATTGCTGCAATTATAGGCGTCATAAATTATAAACGTTGACGGCAAACGGCGATTGAATGAGCTGGAAAGTGAAGAGAAGAGAAGAGAAGCGAAGCGAAGACGAAGATGCTCACAAGATGGGGAAACGCTTTTAATTGATTTCCTTGGCTGCTGCCCTTGTACCTTTTTGTCCTTTGTTTCCTTGCCAAGATAAGTATTTCCTATCCTTACTTATGCCCTTTCACTTTTTTCATTTCGTATTTCGCCGCTGCAAATCCATCATTGATTATGTATAGTCTTTCTTTATTTTTTTTTTGGTCTTTTAACATTTGAAAAGATTCTTTGCGGAAACAAAAGAATTTTTAAAGATAAATTAATTAAAAATGCGTTTAATAGTTTTCTTTTCAGAAGTTTTGCACCGCTGATGATGATTTTGATTGACGTCGTTGAAACTATGATAACTATGGGCAAAACTTTTTTTTTGATAAGTTGAGCTGATGGGATACACTTTCTTGACTCGTTATTAATTAGCTCATTAAGTGGGATTCCAAGCAGATTTATGTTGAAATAACAAGTGTAATATTTAATCCCTTTTATCATTCAGTTAACACTAGCTTTATTTATTTCGAATTGATGCAATTAAATATACATTGCAACTTTTTACCATAATAATTCTTGTTTCGATTCTATTCAACTTTCAATATTTAAATTAATTACTTGTTGAAGCTTTCAATTAATCAACAAGTTGATTGGCAGACACTTGAGGTTTGTGGTTAATGAAATTGTCAAATATTATACAAGTCTAGCAGTGAGGGGTCATTAAATACTTATGTAACAACTACAAACAAATGCGAGAATAAAATTGAGTAATTAGGAACTATAACCTGCTGTCTTTTGACAGTTGGTCCGCGGACTTACAACCTGGCGCCCACGTTTTCCTGTCGTGACCTTTGACATGGCCGGGGCAAACACTCTGAGAGGCGCGTGCGTTCAGCACGCTCTTCAAAATGTTGATTTAATTTCACCTCCGGGCGCTTCAAGCCGCTTTGCACTTCAGCCAATTAAAAATTACTTAAATGCGCGTTATATAAAATCAATTTCAAGTTCTTGGCCCGACAAATGAAATAGCCACGTTTTACGATTACATTCGCCTACCTTCTTCCTCGGCTGGCTCTTTCAACTTATATTTATTTGCTTTGCTCTCGTTTGAGGCTATCTATTAGTTGGCAAATCATATTTATTTATTAATTGTAATTACATTGGACAGCTGGAATAAGGGCGTTAGCAGCCGACAGATGCATAGTAATAGATACATCTGTTTGTATATTTCAAAATCGTTTGCCTCCAATCTCTGCTCTTCCTTCGCTGCTACATATTTTCGACCTAAGTCGAGAAACTTTTACTCATACTTGTTCTGGGAGTGAGATATAGCTTGGGCTCGAATGACAGCACAGCTTAAATGGTAGCTACAATTTCCAGTAGTACTTGACCAGGCTAAGAATGAGTTTCCTTCAAGTACTCTTACTTTTCTACTCTCTCACTTTTACTGCCAATACTCTCAGTTTTTACTATAAAATTATCAGCTATCTAATAGAACTTTTAATATATTATATTTTTTTTTACATTAAACTTGAAACGATCTTTTTTATAGAATAAAGATTTAGTTCGAAATTTTTATGATATTATTTTGACTTGATTTTGAAAGAGTGAAACAATAGTAACAAAGTCATTATAAATTTACAAAAATATAGAGAGAATTCTAAAGCACTTGAAAGAATTTCGTAAAGTGAGAAAGCAAGTAGAGTAAGTAACTGTAAAGAAAGAATTTTCAATAATACAAGGTGGCGCAAAAGAAGTCACCCTATTGGAAGATGCTCTCATTTTTGCAAATGGCCGCCAATGTCAAATCTGTTTTGACATTTGTGGACTAGACAAATACAGAATACAAGTAAATAAGCCATGGAGCGATACACTCCCCAAGAACGCAGAATAATTGTAATAATGTAATAATAATAACCGCTTTATCTCTCGTTTTTGATATTTGCACTGGCCGGCCAGATCACCCGAATTAACCATTCCAGACTTCTTTTTATGGGGTTTTTTTAAAGTCGCAGGTTCACGTCAACAAGCCGCAAACTCTTGAAGCCCTTAAGGAAAATATTCGCCAGGAATGCGAGAACCTGTCGCCCGAAGTTCTGGCAAAAGTGATGGAAAATGCCATAAAACGGGCGTATGGTCATGAGCTCTGGCAGCGAACACTTGGCCGATGTCATCTTCTCGCCTAAACCAATAAAATTCTTAAGGTTCGAATAAACATAATCAAAAAACAGAATCAAAATTTTTCATTTAGAAAAAAAATGAGAGCCAAACCACATCGGATGACTTCTTTTGCGCCACCCTGTATTATTGCTTTCCTTTTGCAATTTGATTGGAGTCAAAGGATAGTAAAAGTGTATTCGGTCTTCGGAGCAATGCAATTAGAAATTCATCATGTTTTTCCAATTTCGTTTTGGTATACTTAAGCATATCATGGTATGTGTGTGTGTGTGTGTGTGTGTGTGTGTGTGTAGGTGCCGTGCACTCAAGTAACAGCTGCAGATGAAAATTGCAAATGAAACTCAACTCGGCAAGGGTCAGAGTACATATAAGGCAAGCAAATGCCAAGTGCTGCTCGACTGGTCTGTTCTGTTCTGGTTAGAAGGGAGGAGGCAGGAGATTCCTTGGTGGTCGTTGCACAAATCAACATTAAGTACATGTAACTCCTGTAACTTACACACACACACATACACACGAGTACTGCTAGTTGTGGATCCTTTTGGACGGTCGTAACACTTGCAAGTGTCAAAGTTGCATGTTATTGCATCAACATTATTTGTTCTATCTCTATCCCTATTTCCATCTTGTATGTATACATATGTGTGTGTTTGCCATAAAAGTGTCAAACTTGAGTTTGCGGTGGATTTTGTTATCGCCGTGTTCAGCTGCAGCCTGCAATTTACACTGATTAATTGCATTTCAAATGCTTTGGCCTTGGAGTTGGCAGCTGGCTGAAAGTGTGGCAAAGTGGACAGAGGGGGCAGCGGGGAGTGTGGCTTTGGTTTTGGCTTTGGCTTTGTGGGTCAACCGCAGAGTGCAAACAAGCAAATTCGTTAGTAAAACAAATTATCAAAAACTAAAACGCCCTTTCGGATTAGCCAAAATGTTAGCTAGTTGCATAAAATGGAACTCTCTAACTCAAAAACTAAACTTCTTCAATTTCGTATCCGCGTTCGAAAACACAGAGCAAAAGTAAATGAAAAAGAAAAGAAAAATTCAATGGTTTGCGTGGAAAATGCACACATAACCCACATTGAAGTGCTTGAAGTGGATTCGATGGGTTCGCCGAGTTGATTGGTGGGTGGCTTGGGCTGACAAAGTGTAACTTTTGCCACTGTGTGTACATTGAAACAATTTTATGCGCTCTGCGTGCCCTGGCTACATGAAAAGCAAATCGAAGATGAAGTCGAATTGCCGGACAAAACGACGCACAGACTTTTTGCCTGTCAGGAGGGCAAAACAGTTGGGGCACAACACAACTTAACCGCTGTCCACATCGAGTTTTCCACTCTAAGAACAAAAAAGTTGAGCAAGTTTGGGGCCAAGACAAAAGTCAATTGGCCCAATCTCTGGCACCATCATCATCATCACCAGACGTTTGGAATGAGCTGCACCGTCACTGGAACCTGATTTGTACGCACATTGCTTGAGCTGACCACAAAAATTTGTTTGTTAACGAAAAATAATAAAATGGAAAACATTTTAAAAAGCATGAATTTATTGATTATTTGAATGACATTTTTCTCACAATTGTCATGGTATTCAAGTTGTCATTTAAAACTTTTTTTATTCTCACTATTTTAAATGAAATTCCCAATAATAGAATTGTGGTTTTCATGTTTAATGTTTTAACAAAATAATAAAATATTCATTCAATTTCAAAAATGTTCTCACACAATTTCATTGATGTTTAGCTCAAAAATTATAGAGCGAGTTTTAAAAAATGTTAAACATTTAAAAAGCAAAAATTTATTGGGTATTTGAAAAATATTTTCTTGTAATTGTAATTAAAAAAAATGAATATTTTAATATTGAATTGTGATTTTGATGCTTATTATTTTGACAGAAAATAAAAATGTTAATTACATTTTTAAAATGTTCTTACACAATTTCATTGGTGTTCAGACAGTGTTCAATTTCAATTGCTCTATCGCTGATCAGGCTGATTGCAAAATCATTTTGGCCATCAGTTCCTTGAGTTTGAGGCAGCTCGTTGAAACGTAAACGTATATATGTATATATGAATATATATAGTCTGATAACCTACTCAGAGTGGCGTCTATGATGTCGTGGCAAGTAACCTTAATGCTCCACACCTTTACCTTCACAGTGTGCCACATCCTGGGCTTTTGATGGGAAAAGTTTAATAGCTTTCGACAATAAAACTTCAACTATTATGTAACAAAGCACCAACATTTGCCCCTCGATCGACTCAACTGGGTGGCGACTGTCTAGATATACTGGATATTGTTGAGAATAGAGACGATTGTTGGTGGAACTTTATGTGCAGAGAGAGAGAGAGAGATAGACAACCAGCAACATTGCAGGGCACATTACCAAAGCGGCACATGAGGCAACAATGCTGAGTTTTTGGCCCCTAGTCCTAGTCCTCGTCCCTCGCCTCCGGTCTCAGTGATGCCTTAGGGGGTTTTGGCTTTTATTGCGCCCTGGCTCATTGCCTTCCAATATTAAATTTCAGCTTAGCTGTTGCTGGGTTAAGGTTCCCTCTTCCTCTGGGTGTGTGTATGTTGTGTGTGGGTGTGTGTGCTGATGTCTACTTATCTGACTTTGCATCTGGTTATGTTTATTTTGCGCCTTTTTCGATGGCTCTATTTCCCATAATACTCGTACTCAAATGCCCCCATGCATATAATTAAATTTTTGCGCATGTTTATTAAAATTGTTTGGCCAAACTTTCGAAACTCTTAGCGCAAAATTATTTGTTGGACTTGTAATACACCTTAAGTGCTTTCTTCTGCCCGCTTGCTCTTCGTTTTTAATGAAAACATTGTTCATGGCAAAAGGAAAAGATAGTCGAAAGAAAACTTTTTTTGTTTTTGCAACGTCACTACCGTTATGTTCCATTTCCTTACTTTTATTTTTTGCTTCACGTTTTATTCCTTATGTACATTAAAATACTTTTGCATTACTTTTGCCCTGACACAAGGGAAACAGCAAAAATGTACAATGCAAGAATAAAATACAGCAGCATAAAGTCAAATTGATTATAATTGTAAATTGCTTCAAATAGCAATTCGCAAATGTTCTTGCAAACTCATTCTTTTGAATTATTACAATTCAGGTGAAATGATTCTCACTAAAAGGAGAATTCGTGTTATTGATAATAACTATCAGAATAAAAATGCTGATTTGTAATTTATTATTTTTAAATAATTTATTGAGATTGAAAATGTCAGCAAGCAGAAATATTAATGCCATGAGTTTCGATAAATACTTCATAAAGTAATTGGTTCAAAAGTAAAATTTTGGTTGAACAAACCAGATGATTTACAAGTTCATTTTGCCCAACTTAGTTCTTTAGTTCTCAAAACTTCATGTTAATTCCACTTTTGCTTGTTCATTTGAGTCAACTGAATCTTGAAAAACACAACAACGAAAATAAAATACCAATATTGTGAAATAAATTTTAAAGACTTTCAGAACCCTACAGTTTCAATCATTAAGGAATGTCTAGGGAATCACTAGGGATTGTTTCCCTAACGCTAGGGATTCACTAGGGATCTTGTTTGAAAATCCCTAGGGAATTTAACATTGTGAGTTCATTCTATTAAGGAAAAGGAACTTTCCCTAGTGATTCCCTTGCGTTTTCCCTAAGGGAATCTCTAAGGAACTCTGCCGAGAATTCCCCAAGGTTTCCCTAAGGAATTTTGCAAAAAAATCCTCAAGGATTCCTTAACGATTTTTTTTCAAAATTCCTTTAGAATTCCTTATCGATTTGTAAAAATTAAAAAAATTAAGAAAAATTAGAAAAAATTATCTTTTAATTTTCAATTTATTTTTAAATTGAATTTTAATACAATTTTTTTTACATTTTTTGGTATTTTTTTAGTATATTTTTAATACCTAATATACGCAGCTTGTCTTGCCAAGTATGCCAATGCAGCTCCCACTATATGCCATCAACCACAGCCTTCAGAGAAATTCCAGACGAAGCTCCTTGCATGCTTCCAAGTTCAATTCATATTCTAAATAAAAAAATAAATGCATTAGTTTTGTTTAAAAAATTAATAAATTATATTATAAAACACTTACGAATTGTTTTAGCAGTAGCAGCAGCCGGCAGCGACATTGTCAAATTTTTTCCTATTGTTTTTTTCTTTGACACGTGCGCTTGCTGCGTTTTGTTGCATCAATTTTGTCCCGCTGCCAGCTGCAACGTTCGACGTTCGACGTTTGTTCGACAGAGACGGAAACACAAAAAGCGAACAGCAACAGCCTCTGCCTGCGTCGCTTAAGCAGAGCACGCACGACGTGCATTTTTTTTTGACGTCGGCACGCAACGAAACAAGAAAAACGAATAGAAACAAACGAAAACTAACTCTGCCTGCGTCGCTCGAGCAGCGGCCGGTCGACGCTGGCAGAATTATTAGAAAAATAACAACAAAGGGTCCAAATATAACAACAACATCAAGCGTCGGCTGAGGACAAGGAATTTTAGTTCTGAAGGGAAGGAATAAACAAATATATGAGTCAATATATAGCTTACTCAACTATTGTATAGTAATAATAATAATTAATAAATAGTAAAGCTATTAACAAAAAAAGAATCACAACTTCTGAATTTCCATATTCTAAAAACTTGGACAAATTTAATGAAAATACAAATCTCACTAAGTAAGTTTATTAAAGTTTTTTTTGTTCTTACTATTATCTGACCGAATTAAAAGTGAAACTGTTATTGGGAACTCGCCGTAGAAGTGTTTTTTTATTTGACTTGGGGGCGCCTTTGTTGAAATGGTGCAGCCAGTGTCATTTCAATTTTGCTGTCACTTTGAGTCGAGCATTGTTGTTGACATAAAATATGCAGCGAGCGTAGCCAGAATCTTCGGCAAGCAGCCAGGAAATCGCACAAAGCACTGCATCAGCAGCATCAGCATCAGCCGGAACAGCAGCAGTAGGAGCATCAGCCGGAGCAGGAGCAGGAGAAGTCCGGACGTATCCTTTTAACCCATTTAAGTTATCCATGGCTCGCAGCTGTCACAGTCTAGCTATTTGATGCCTTTGTGCCTTTTTGCACCCCCGAATCCCAGCAATGTCGAAGGTCATTTACTGTCGGACGTGCACACACAACACACACACCCACATACACACACACAACGACACACACATGCTCTGAGAAATGGAGAATGGAGACGCCCACACAGCAGGCAGCACTCACACATTGCTGTAAAATTTATTGTTTCCCAATATATGCAAAAATTTTTGGCAGCTTCTACAGTCCCCCAGTTGCGAATTGGCATTGCGGTTGCTTCAATTGAATCTCTGTGTGTGAGCATATACAGTGATGGCAAACATAATAGAAACGACAGTCGTTTTAAAACTTTAAACTTTGTTTAATAAATATTTAGTAAAAATCAGGGACCGTAAGCATTATAATTTAAAAAATAAAAAGCGTTTTAATTTAAATAAATGAAAATAAAAGTTATTTTGCATGCAAAAATAGTTTAGCTGCAATTTTGCCATTCCTCTTGGTACCTTTTTTTTCTTAGATTTGATTTTTGAAACTCATAACCCCTATTTGCAAACGCTTTTAAGAAATTTGAAACAAACAAAATTATTTTTTCCAAAACAAAAAGCAAATGATCGTTTCTAATCTTTTTTCCATCAGCGTTTGTACATGTGTGTGTTGTGTTGTATTGGTTGCCACATTTGTTGGCTGATCGTCTGTCAGTCACTGGGGAAATTTCACTCGTGTTATTCAGCATACAAACAAACGAACAGACTGACAAACAATCGGACAAACGGATGGACGGAGGGATGGACGGAGGGAGGAACAGGTCCTCAGTGTGCCACAAGTGTGATGTCGATGCTGATGTTTGTAATACTGTTTGGCGCATTGCTGTTTCTACAATGACAAACATATTCAAAACAAGCTGGCCACCATACACACACACGCACACTCACATACACACACACACACACACAACCAGCGAATAAGGGAAAGCGAATAAACTTTACACATTTGCCGCTTTATTTATAGCGTTTGCATGCGTAACATCAGCAAAAGTCTGTTTATTTATTTATTTTTATTTTTTCTTTATTTTCAGCATCGTTTATGCGCTCTGCATTTCATGATGAATGTAAATTCGTGGTGAGTAGAAAACTGTGTTTTAGCTTTAGCTAAACTTGACTTAAACGCAATGTAAATGGAATATGAAGAATTTTCTTTTTTATTAAGACAACTTTAAAGAAATAAATTCCAAAATAAACAAAATCTTGTAATTAATTGAATTTCTCAAGCTAATTTTCAAATAGTTCCCAAACTAATATTTGACACTAAATTGACTGACACTAAATAAGTAGTAAACAGCTGTAAAGCTGACTAATCTCAATTTATGCAAATTTCATGAAATGCTGCACTGCATCTATCTATTTTTGCTCTTATCATTTTCGCAACGAGTCAAAATTTGCTTAGAGATATTTCTGTGGCAATGCGAATGCAGATACAGATACAGATACAAATACAAATGTGGTGACTGGTGGAATGTGAAATGATTACAGATGAATGGAAATACATTTGCTCTGTTGTTGTCTGTCATTTGAATAGATCGTGTTGCTTTTACTACTGCTCGGCAAAGTGGCAATCGTTTTATGTAAATGACAATGAGATGCGAGTGCTTCAATGGCCAACGACCCTGAGCGCCTGTGTCTGGTATTGGCTTACTAATTGTTGGTTTTGGCCATGGGCAAACAGAACACTAGACAGACTGGACAAGACACTCAGCTTGTTAATAAGAACGGGTATAGATTTGGGAAAATGGCCATGTCAGTTATTCCGTCTCTTAACAAAGTGGCAGTCGGACTGTCAGTTGGTCGAACCTTTTGTCTTAAGTAACTTTTTAAGTATTTGAACAGAAAATGTCAAAGCCCTGCAGGAAAACGAAATCCAATTTATTTTCAGACAATTGTAAGCTGGTCAAAAGGATCAATTGCCATGTAGGTAGGTGTATGTATAGGTGTGTGTATATGTGTGTGCTTGAATGGATGTGTATATGTTCTGAGCTCGAATTGCAGCTGTGTCTTTTCCTTCCAACCGGCGAATTGTTATTTTACATTTTATAGTTATCCTTTGAATTGGAACTTCATTTTATGCTTTGTCAAACAACAATTTGCCTATCAATTTGATTATCCACTTTGAGTTTCTTGCAGTGTACACTATAACAATTTACTTATTCAATTTAAATGCTCTGCATTTAAAAGTTGAAATCATTTGCTTTTATGTCACCAATTTTATTATTGTTAGCGCACATTTTGTTAAGCGCCTTAAATGAATTTTCCAACACTTTGAATCTGCCATTGAACCAAAGACCTCACAACAAAACAAATTTTAAACCATGTATTTACTTATGGCATCAAGCCATTGTTATTTGTTAGCCCTTCCTTTACAAAGAAATAAGTTGACACATTTTCTGATTGTTTACAAATTTGGGCAGCCATCCAGGCCAGGCCAAAACAAAATTCAGACCCTGGTCTGGCCTGGTCTGGTCTGGTCTGGTCTCAGCTTGGCTACAGGAGCGCCAAACTTAATCCAAACTTTGCATACAAGGCATGTGACTGGGATTTATTTGCCCCTTCTCCAAGTACAAGTATTATGTGTAGGTTTTTGTGTGTTATGTGAGAAAACTTGGCCCATTCCAAGTTTTAGTTTTCGACCCTGCCAAACAAAAAGCTCAACATGAAAGCAAAGATTTAGTGCGTGCCGGCATGAACTTGGATCCTGTTCAGACTTAGAGAGTATTGTTGCAGCACCAGCTAAAGATTTTGGCCATGATATGGCAAAGAGTTTAACCAAACAAAACATTTTAGCTTGGGTTTGAAAATTGACGTCAACACTAAAGATTTGTGCTGCGATTGAAGTTGAGATTTATTAAGAAATCTTAAAGCTTATGTACTTAACAGATATTTAGATTTATTAAAAAGATTTTAACAGCTATTTCCCAACATATATTGGCAAATGTAACAACCTAGACTGTACTTACAATTTGCATCTATTAAAGTCATTTACGTGGGGCAGCCACAAAACGTTTTGATTTCAAAGATTATCAGAGATTGTTGGGAATTAGAGACCAATCTATTTATAAACATATAATGCCTGAGAAGCTGTACTGCCCAGACTGGTATCATGTAATCAAATATCAATTTGTATTTAATAGCAAATTGAAGGCGACCCCGAAAAGTAGGCAACACATTTTGCTACGACGACGAAAGGCAACGAACTCATGCGAGAACGCAATCAAGGCATCCATTTTCGCACCTACGTTTATGACATTGATTGCCAGCACGCATAAGTGTATACAGTACACACATACACACTCAACACACACACACACACGCACACGCACACTCGACACACTCATTTTAAGAGGCTTTAAGAGTGTGCAGCCAATAAACCCAAAAGGGATTAATTAAATAATTTATATGTGCTTTTGTTTTGTCGTAAGTTGATTAAGCAATGCTGCCACACACTCACACTCACACACACTTACACACGCACACACACACTTTGAAAGCGCATTAAACGTGCGTGTGACAGACTCCGCCGTAGGGATTCGGTGGATGCCTTTTATGGCGTCCTGACACAAATTGTTTAGCTCTTAATGATAGACAAACGTTGACGCCACGCTTGACAGCAGCGGCTTTTGACGGGGCAGCAACGACAACAACAAAGCGTTGCACAAAGCTGAGGCATGATTATGGGGCATGATGTGCCAGCACTTTTGAGGCAACTGACAGCTCAGTAGACATTAGACAGAGTGTAGACACATGGGGCATACCCGATTTCCATGCTCGATTTGTTCCGACAACACTAATTTCAATTGGCAGATCACTGCACCTGTCTTTCTCTCAGTGTATGTGTGTGCTCAAGCATTGTTTTTAGACTAACTAATTGACGCAAATTGGCCAAAGAGAGACATTGCCAAATTAGTACAAATGACAGTTTACAGTGATTCGCAGTCAAACGTTGACCACCTGTTTAATTTAAATTAAATGCGTCTAATTAACAGCAATTGAATTCGACCATGATTTTAAGCTTGACTGTTTTGTCCTGTTGACGCGTTTACGTATACCCAATTGTCTTGTAATTTGTATCTTTAGTTTACTTAAAATCAGCGAGTCAAGAAAACACTGAAGACAATTTCCAGTTAATGCGGAAAATAATGAATTTATTGCCAGCAATTCTAAAATAGTTTTCTTTTCATTTTAGTAAAAAATAAATTAAACCGAATTGTAGGAAATTGCATAATTAGAAAATTGTATAAATCTGAGTAAATCTTTGACTTTTTTCCGTTTTAATTTTGGATGCTCTTTATTAAAATTTCGTTATAAATCTGGGTTTATTTTTGACTAATTGCCGTTTTAATTATTGAATTCTTTACCTTAATAAGCATCTGATTTAAGTAAATAATAAATTGTAGGGAATTAAATAATAAGAGTACTCTTTATAAAATGAAGTTTAAATTATTTCCGTTTCAATTATTGAATTCTGCACCTTCAAATATATCTTAAGCCTAAGTACAAAGTATTTTTTAGTCGAGCATTCTGTTGTCCTTAGAGCTGACTTAAAACATTACTGAAACGTGGTGTTAATTAAATTTTAATCAATTTGAATGCTCAGAACAACAGCTGACACTTCGTCAGACATCATCAGCTACATCAGCTGCGCGACAAGAACCTAATTGAGAGGCATCGAAATGTGGCATTGAAATGTTTAGAAATAGTCAGTGAAGTGGCGAAACAATTGTTACTATTTACTCGCAGTAAGTGCGACAAACGGATATCCGCTTGCCACGCAATGGAACAACGCACAGAGCAACAACAACAACAAAGACAAAACAAATACAAAAGTGGGCCGGGAAAATGTCGGAGCAGTCAGCGATTGAAGTACCTCAGTGAATGAAAATGACAAAACACGATTTGAAATTTGACGCAGTCTTCGTCTCATCCTCGTTCTCTTTCCCAGTGATATTCTTCCTCGTCTCCATCTCCATTTCCTGGCCAACAACAAGAATCCACGCTGAGAGGCAACATTGTTTTTAATATCCGCTAAAATTGTTGTTTATACAATGTCGCTTGGTATGAGCTGAAATAGCTGGCGGTACTTCCCCCTTCTTGTTGTTGTTACTATTGTTGTAGTTGCGGCTTTTGGGTTTGGTTTGTGGCAACTTTGGCTGCTGCAACAAGCTCTGGTTGCCACTGGCATTTGGTGCTTGCTGCTTAGTTGCAATAATGCAAATTGTTGTTTATTGCCTGCCTGACTCGGACAGCCCAGCAGATTGTATTAAAACACATTGCATTTGTCTTTATCTGGCAATAACAATTTGCATGTGTCATAAGAGTCCAATAGATTTAAATCCTTTAAGTAATGCAAGTTTATTTGCATTAGTTGCATTAGTTTAGTGATTTTGTAATGCATCCTTTAAAGTCAGCCAAGTGCCTTGAGGTCTGCTAATACTTTAGTGCCACTTAAAGTTGACTTTTGGCCCAGCTCGGCAAATCTATTTTCTCTCTCTCTCTCTCTTACTGTCGTTCCCATTCGTCGTCCCAAGGAAGTTCCTTAAACAGCTGCTGTTAGTTGTAAAACTTTTGATTTTCGGTTTTGTCTTTTGTTTTTGCTGCAGGGAAAACTCAACTCAACTCGGTGATTTATATGCAAGTTGCTCGGTAATTGGGTATAATGTTGCTTTAATTATTTACAGTTGTTTTCAATTCAAGAGCTACTCGTACAGCGGCAACAACAGGAAATATATGTAGTAGTCATGGAACAACTACAAACAAAAGTTATAAATACTTTCAAGATTAATTAGAAGCCGCGGCATCAACACAACGCAAGCAACTGAAATTCTGAATTCACCGAGAGGCGTTGAGGGAAGACGAGGAAAGGGAGAGGGGGAAAGGGGTTAGGGGGAGAGTGACCATCGACAGCTGACTTTGAAAGTTGCCAAGTTTTCGTGATTTTTCACAGCTTTAACAAAGGGGAAAAATGAAATGGAGATCTCTTGGCCTGAACTTCTTTCAATTTTAATGATAATTTAATAAAATTTTCATGGCGTTAATGAGTTTTCCAGTTGCTTTTCATAAGAAATCTATCAATTTGTTAATTGTAAAAGAGGAAATCAAACAACGGACGTTATATTTCAAGTTTCTTCACTTACGAATGATTAATCAAGGACAAAGCAATCAAATTTACATGTTTCTTTTTTATGGCAATTAAAGCATACTTTAAAATATGTAAATATTCCAAACAGTTTCCAGAATATGTAACAATTTTATTACATTTATTTGCCGAGGCTGATGACTATAAAACTAACCTTTTTATACCCAGTACTCCCGAAAAGGAGTCGCCTGACAAAAGCAACAATCATGAATGCTATACTAAAGACACAGTTTCAATTGCGTTTGCTCTAGCTTATTTTGAAATATACAAACTTTTATGAAACAAAATCATGACCTTTTTTTTGGAACTAATTAAAAAGTATTATGTAGTCAACATTTCCAAGGCTGCCGCTTCAAAAGTTAGAGAAATAAATATGCGTTTTAATATAATTTACATATGCTAGAATAAAGTTAGCCCATTTCGTTAACTGGTATTTAACTTGAAATATTTTTTGGCCCAACAACTCTATATTTTCGAGATGAAGGGGAAGAAGAAGGAGTAGGGCAAATAAAGCAAAAGAAAAAGCTTTTGGCAATTTATGCAAAGTCAGCAAAAACTAAACGAGTTGGGTAAAATTGGCAGCGAAGCGTGCGGAGGCTTCGGTGCGTATACTTAATTAACTACAAGTTGAACATGTGTACAAAGAAAGGTCCAAAAGTTGAACTCGTTCTGTAAGCTAATTTTTGTAAATATTTAATTAGGTCCAGTATTGAGTTGCGAGACATTTTGGTCTACTTAAACTTATTCAATATGCAGTTTGTATTGTGAGTTGATCAAATATTGAAAGAGTCCCATGAAATTGCAATTTCTTTGGAATACCAAAAAATACACACACTAAAGCTCTTTATTTACCAACATTTGAGCATCTTGAGTGCAAAAGCGCAATGCACAATGCACACACACACACACAAAATGGGAGACTTGACTGCAAAGAATGGAGAATACAATTGAATTCACTTGAATACCTTGCCTCTGGGCAAATATTCACACAGACCACAAAGTAATCAAATTTTACAGGCAGCCCCAGACAAACATCGACTGACTGACTGATGGAGCTTACAACGAGAGTCCTATTTGTCACTTGTCCGCCCAAAGGCTGCTCTATGTTTCTATAATTCTATCTATCTCTCTCTCTCTCTCTCTGTGTTTGCCGGGCCAACACGACGCATACTTAATATTGATTTACAGCACATTTGCATGTAAATATAAACGAACTATTATTGCATGCAACGTGCTCTGTTCGATGTCTGTGAATATATCAATTTATTTGAATTTCCTCATCGCCTTTAGGTGCAACGTTTAATTACGTGCCAGGATCCTGTAAGTCTCTTTAATTAATATTGATTATAAAAGCGCTGAGCGTTGATTTCTTTTTCAACACTTTCCCATTTATATTTTCATTTGAGTTTGAATTTTTCTTTTCTCTTTGAACCTTCAATATGGTGATTAATTAATACAGGCACGATACAATTGTTAGCTGCCATGTTAAATGAATTACCTGACCAACAAATTATTTCAGCTTTTAGCCTCGAATTTTGGAAAACTAATCATAATTAACCTATTCGAAAACTAATCATAATTAATTAATTTAAACAGTTTTAGATAGTTTGATTCCTAGCCAATGTTCATTAAAACGGCTAGTACCAAATTTGATGGAGTTCTGCAAATATTGGCTAGTAAAAGGAATACCAAATGGCCTAAACAAACTGGGCTGCCTTTTTCAGCTAAGTAAACTAGCATTTCATTTGGTTTTGTGCAATCTTTGTGGAATTCTCTCAGCTGTTTTTATACCCGTTACTTAAAAAATAAGTAAAAGGGAATATTGTATTCGTTGCAATGTATGTAACAGGGAGAAGGAAGTAGCTCCGACCCTATAAAGTATATATATTCTTTATCAGCATCAAAAGTCGAGTCGATATAACCATGTCCGTCCGACCGTCCGTCTGTGTGAGGGCCTAGATCTCAGAGACTATAAGAGCTAGAACAACCAAATTTGGCAAATTAAAATTCGACCCTTCCCGTCTACGAATATAACGTATTTTTTGGTGATTAACGTTATCTATTAATTAAAGCTATTATCATACTTAAACGCAACAAGATCGGACAAATAGAAATGTGGTAATGGCTGATTTAAGTTTCAAGCAATGCAATTGCCTAAAAGCATGCAATAAAAAATACTTTAAATTTTTTTGAATAAGCAACGGGTATCCTAAAGTCGGGAGCTCGACTATAGCCTTTCCGCTTGTTTTTATTCAGAAAATTCAATGAACAAATACACAAATAGATAGATGTGTGTACGTACATATAAGTGTGTGTGTTTGTGGGTGTTTGCTGCCTGCTGTTTGTGGCTGTGGTAGCATCATGTGTCCAATGACTAATTTTTCATGATTTGCAGCTCTGTTTGAATATCGTCCCATTTGGCTTTCAGTTCAGCTTCTTTATTTTTGGGGTTTTTTTTGCTCGGTTTTCGGCTCAGCAACGTGTATGAAAGCAAAATCATGTTGGCGGGAGCGTGTATCCTTAGTCATGTCATTTGTTCAAATAACATGTTCGACATGTTGCTGTGTGCAATTCGATAATATGTGCTTTTGCATTTTATTGCTCGCATTTGTGGAGTACATAGAGCGCCATCTCAAATAGATTGCTGACTGTTGCCAATGGCCGTTAAACGAATAGGCCTCAATTTGCCACAGGATACAGGATACAATTTGCATTGGGGTCCAGCCAGCGACCAGCTAATTAACTTGCTCATTAAAGCCATAAATCGGCAACTCAGCATGACATGCCAGGCAACACCTGCAATTTTTGCTGTGACTTTAGAAAATGCCAGAAAATTTCGGATACATGAAATGTGTCATTAGGCAGTCTTGAGCTCTCACCTCACCTCACCTCTGGCTGCTTGGCTGCTTGGCTTTTTGGCCACAAATATGAGGCATTTTGTGCTGATTGGCTTGCTTTAAAGTGATTTTTGAGTTTGGTTTTGATGGTCGAGCAGGTTTAATTAGAAGATTCTGGTTTATTCTGGCTAAATATTGATAGAAACTGATATCAGGACATCACTTTGAGCTATGAGAAAAGGCGAATGTAGGAAAACTAAAGCATACTTTTGGGAGCATACAACGAAGATTGCGCTTAAATACCATCAATTTATGTCAATTCGATTTGTCAACTGACTTCCATTGAGCGCCGCGCAAAGCAAACCAATTTCATAATATTTGCTGGAATTTGCGCTGTTCGTTTTATGGGCTGTTATTATGGTTTTCGCTGTTGTCGATGTTGTTGTTGTTGCTGTTGTTGATGTTGTTGATGTTGTCGATGTTGTTGTTGCTGTTGTTGTGTCTACTGATGCGCGAAAATTCAATCACTATGCGGCTGTTGCTGCTGCTGCTTCTTCTATTTAGTTACAGATTTTTATAGATTGAATATGTATTTGGTATACGCTTTCTATGAATTGCTTAGCTGGGGTAAATGCATCTATGCAAAGAGTTTGCTTTAATTGGGTATATTAATAATTTAATAATTGGTTGGAGGAAAAGAATTCTATTATTTTTTAGTATGCTCAACAAGTATATCGTAGTTGCTTAAACTACGCATTTGGATACTTTTGAAGAAATCCAATATAAAATTTATTTTTCCCAACTAATCATAAAAAACTAACCATTAATATAAGTCGAAAACATTCAGTTTGTATTCAAGGCGAGATTTGAAGTATTTAATTTTATATAGGTTTCTTTAAATATAGTTAGAGTATTTATCGTTCGATTATTTGGACTATTATCTATAGCAATAAAGTTGCTCTTCGTTTGATTTGCGCACGATTCATGTCTGTTGCTCCCCAAATACACTTTACAATTCGGCTGTATTCCTTTTCTCATTAAAAATGTTTGAAATTCAACTTGATAATTAAAACAAGGTTCAGTGCTAAAGTGAATTTATATATTTAAATTATGATATGTTGAACTGAGTCCGTTGTAATAAAGCTTTTTGTGTAGCGCACAAGGCGTGACGTTGTTGCCGTTTATAATATTTGTTTATTTCATTTTTTTCTCTCTCTGTTATTTTTACTACTGTCGCACTTTTCTCCATTTCAGCCCGTGGCGATTGCGGTTGGCCAACGTTATGAATGTTTTTTATTCAATTTGCGCTGTGTCTTTTTATTTTCTTTGCTTGGACGACTGTGTGGGCGTTAACACCCAAGAGAGAGAGAGAGATGTGGGTTGTGGTTAGTGGAGGTGGCTTAAGGAATTTAAGCAGTAAATTAACTTGTGCAGAATTCAAGCAGCGGCTAACTAGTTACGCGTGCCGTTTGTGCCACAAAGCGATGCGGCTTAATCTTTAACGCAACGCAACTCAACTCGACGGTTTTTTATGGCTGTCGAATGAACGAGTGTCGAGCAGCGCATAAAAGGGCGCTATTCAAACTCAAGCCATTATATCAGCGAGAGCACTCCACACTGATTCCCCTGCCCTTTTCCCTTTGTCCGTTTTCCTTTTATGTCTATCTGCCTCCCTTCCACATCCACATGTTGGTGGAAATACACAGGGAAAAAAAGCTGTACTAAACTCGGATTTCGTTTCTTTGATACTTTAAATGTATACTTGATTAAAGTACGAATTACTGAAAATGAGCCCAAAAATTTTCAAATTCAAGTAACACTCTAAAACTTCTAGAAATGAGTATCAAAATTCTTAATATAAGTTCGGGATCTTTGTCTTTAGACAGGCTTAGCATACTTTCACACTAACTGAAAGCTTTTTAACACGCACGCTTATGATTTTCATAATTTTTATAGGTTGCGTGAGGTGTGCCTCGAGGATCACAACACTTATTTTCAGAACATTTTATACATTCAATTCTAGTTTACGTATATCAAGTACTGAGTTCCAGAATTTAGAGGACTTGAATCAAGTAAATTGAACTTAAGGCATGTATGTTTTAAAGTAATTTTAAGTATGAAACTACTTAAATACTTAGATTTCGTACTTAAAATATCGTACTTGAAATAAGATCGAAATACTTGACTTTAGGATTTTCAATCTTTGTGAAGAATCAAGTTTGAAATGTGACGTGACAAATGTGACAAAACACTTGATTTCTGCCCTCTGTGTACGCAACTTTTGAGCTACCTGCTGTTTCTTTCTCTACCGCTCTATCTTTTCCCTCGCTCTCTCTCTGTCTCTCTTTGACGCTTGCCTTAATTGTCTTTTCAGCTTTGCAGCTCATATGTGACTAGGTGCGTCTGTGTGCGTTAATGCGATTTTACATTTGGCACTTTAACTTATACTTTTTTATACTTTCTACTTATGCAATTCGTTCATTTTCATTTATCGCCGACCTTTTTGTTGTATGCTAAATGCGCTTGGCATTTGCATTTTGTTGTGCCTTTTTAGTGCTCCCTCGTCTGTTTATTGGCGCTGTCACGTTTGCTTTGCATACTTTGATGCTTTCACACCGCTGTGTGCGTATACGTGTCGTATACGTAATGTTTAGCATACGCCGCGTTGTCGTTACCTTCGCATTTGTTTAATTGAATCGGCATGAGTTGGCGCATTTTTCATTCAGTCTTTAAATTCTTTAAATGAAAGGTGCGCACAATCCAGCAAAGATCTGGCTTTGATCTGTCACTCATCTGTCTGTCTGCCCATTTGTAGTTCGTAGCGTGTTTTTCTTATCAATTGGCAGCAATCAAGCAGCCGTGTCAGCAAATGTCGACAGTGAAAACAACATTTCAACATTTTGGGAGATGGGAGAGCTCACAGTTTCGCGTGAAATTTAATCAAATAAATTAGCTATAAAGTTTTATTTTTGCTGTCACCAGTCACCAGTGCTCGACTTAAACACGGCGCGTTGCGTTGCGTATACGCAATGTGTTTTTTTTATTGCTGTCAGCCTTTGGGGCATTATAGGACTTCTTCTTATTTTTATTTTGCTGCGCATCAATTAACATTGACAGCTTGACTTAAATATAAAAAAACATAAAACAGAGACCCAAAAGCAACATAAAATCGATTTTAAAAGAGCTGAGCTCGATTCAATTAAATTAGGCCGGATTTGTGACGTGATATGTGAACGTGGGTGTTCAATTGGCTATTCTTTTTTAGCTAACAAGACTATTCTACCAAAGTATCTTTCGTGTGTGGCACTTAATTAAATGTCAATCCCTCTTGCCATTTCACAATGTCAGCCAAGGCCTAAAAACAGAAGTTAATTAAAATTTATTTTGCTTTACTTTTGGGCTTATGCTGCTGCGGGCTCTTCTATGATAAAACTTCTGATTGTGTTGATACAACATTCACTTTAATCCTGATTGTGTGAATAATTTTTGCGCCACTGTCTAATAAAAGGTCTCTGCCCGGGGCATCAACTGACAATAGGTCCCAAATCACAGAAGCCAAATCAAATTCAGTTAATTTGTTAATCGAAACAGGGAACGAAATTCTGACTCAGTCTCCTTTCAGTTCAATTGATAAATCCTTTCGGGCTGTTTGGCAATTTTCATCGATTAAGGTTACAATTTAGCAGATTCCCAAGTCGAAATTTGTTTAAGCTGCAAGCAACAACAATACAGTAAGGAGCATATTTATCATGAATCGCTGTGAAACTAACATGTGAAAATATGCAAAAAATAAAAGGTTTTTTTCTATCATATTTTCCGCAAACGGTTGCAAATAAAAAAATAAACAAATACAAAGAAGTCTAAAGAATATAAAAACATATAAAATACATCTCAACAACAGACAAATGGGACCCTCGAAAGTAGGCAGCAGATTTTAAGCTCATGACGTGGGCAATTTATATGCACGAAAGGGGAATCGACAAAAAGAAACAAGAAATTGAATATATTCCAGCAAACCCAGAAGTATTTTAGCGAAATGAAAAATTGAATAATGCCAAATGCGATTTCTCGATTTGCGATTTGCGGTCGCCGAAGATGCTGATCAGCTTAGACTCTGGACACCATAAGAAAAAAATAAGAAAGTGCGTTCAAAGGGCATAAATCATTGCGAATTTATCATAAATCAATTTCAATTCCTCACGCCCCCAACAGCGCCCACATTGTGAATGTTTGCCGCTTCTGGTATGTATTTGGTATTTGTATTTGTTTAGCGTAAATATTTTATTTATGATTGTTTCCAGTTGACTAGAGAATCAATTCTGTCTCGATGGCGCCTTCAAATCGCTCTGCGATTGACATTTCGCCGATATTTGAAGAGAAAGAAGTAAAATTGATAATATTCATGCCGTCAATGATAACATTTTTAAAGGTGTTGGTTAGGGTAAAATAATTGCTACAAATGATAAATGACAGTGTTTGACAGGGGTCATCGGTCAAACACCTTTTGTATTAATAAAGAGAATTCATTTGTTGGCATTTGATTGAATGCTCTTTATGTTTTCTGATCTCTTAATTAGCAGCAATGCCACTTTGAGTAATTGAATAAGAGAACACACACAGACAGTTACTTAGTGCAAATGAAGTTGAATGCCTGAACTACTTTTAGTTAGTCATGTGTCATGTGACCTCATTTGATGCAATTCACATCCCGTAAAATCAATCCTCATCGCATGTCTCTTCTGTTATCCAGTGTACGAGAATAATCGCTTATCATAATAGCGGGTAAAGAAGGAGTTGGAGGATGGAGGGCGATTTAATAGCAGTTGGTAAGCCCACAATATGTCATCTGGTCTATTGATCATATCCATGTCCATTTCTATTTCCATTCCATCAGCCAAACTGACAAACTGACAACCTTGCGGAATCATAAAAAACTTTTATGCGCTGTTCGTTTGATTGTGCATTTTTGTTCAATGTAGTATCTGCTAATTGAATCGCCTGTGTCCGACTCGTAAAAACATAAAAAAAAACAAGTGCTAAAACATAATTCCAGGACTATGCCAAGCTCATCTCATCCATCATCCGAGTTTTCACAGCTATGTACAATTATTTATACATATATTTGATTTGGATAAAGAGCACATATAACTACTTCTTTTTGATTATTTTTGCCAGTTTCATTTTGTTTCATCTCAAATGCGTAAGCGGGTATATAAAATACAATAATTTTTATTGTTTTTGAAGTGCATTAATTATGGACTCAATTTATTAAGTCGATATTCTCACACATCGCAATTTACGGCAATTTCGCCTGAGATGGCTTCAAAGTAGAATACCCTGTGATGAGCTTAAATGGGTAAGATACATTTTAATAGGATTATTAATTATTAATTATTATAAATTTATTAATTCGAGTTAATTTTAGATAAATATGTCAATCTTTTTGAGTCTTTTTTATCTTATTGTAATGCGATTTAATTATCTATAATCCTATTGTTGTCCAGCTTTACCTTGCAATGATTTTAAATGAATTTATAGAATCTTTTTGTTAATAAATTAATTCGATTACATTTAGATAAATATGTTAATCTATTTAAGCCATTCCTTATCTTGTTATTGTTGTTATTTATTTATCTATAGTATTATTACAGTCGAGCATAGTCCTTTTTAGTGCTTTTTCGATGTATTTGCACTTGTGGCACATTCATCGAACACCAACCTGCATTAAAAAAACATATTTTATTGCACCAAGTGCCCTTGTTGCGACTCGTTCAGTTGCTGTTATTGTTGTTATTGAAACTTTATACCCTATAACTATTGACATATATGTAGATCATATTAGTCGTAGCCCACTAAAGTAATCACATCCAATCGAATCTACATTATGATTGCGTTGATTGAAGAGAAATCTATTGTTTTGGATCAAAACATCACGACCTTTGTTTTTTGTAACTAGAGTAGGGTAAAAAATTCTTGACTACTTCACGTTCAGATCCGCTTTTGTGGGTATTTCCCGGTCGAGAGTACTTTTGTGCGAAAACAAACATTTGTTTTATACTATGTATGTATGTGAGTTCGACCGCGTATGGATTGCATTCTGTCTGGCCATCCGGCAAGTTGTTCTACGAATGTATTTTTGTTTTTTCTGAACGTTCGTCTATTCAATGAAATTTTGTTTTTAATGAATGAACAACATTTTTCTGTTGGCTCTTTTTATTTTACTATTGGTGTTCGATGTGATCGCATATGAGCTTTTATTGGTTTATTTTTGCCAATTGATTGGAAATATTTCTTTTCATGTTTCACCAAATTGAAAAGCCGCAAATAAAAACAAAGAATGATGCTCAATAAATACATATGTACGTGCACTCAATACACTTACAACACTATTCAACAAGAGTACTCTTTGGCGATGGCATCTGAATATCCCTCTGTTCATCTGTTTATATAATAATAATTTCAAGCATTTTATTTTGAGTATGGCGCGCGTATATTTTAGCCAAAAGATTTATGTATTTGGCTATTGGCCTCTGACAGCTGATGTTTAGCTTATAAAGCTTTAATTTATTTTGTTTTGATTATCGGTTATTATTATGCGCAAATCCATATGGGATATGAAACATATTGAAAAAGCGAGTCGTTCGATAAGAAAACAATTTAAGCATTCTTTATTTATGGAATAGCAAAGTTAATCTTTTAAAAAAATTAAGTACGATTGTTTTTGGGAGTCTAAGAGTTTATTAAAAGTCTTTATAAATGTAAATTTATAGCTTCCTTTTTATCATTTAATTTTATAGATTATTACTAGTAAACTTACAATGTTAAAAGGACTTGATTCAAAATTTAATGTCTTTTTTAACTGTTGCCTCATATTAATTTTTAATCAAGTATTTTACTCAAGTCCCTGTGTTTATGTTAAGTAAACGCATTGCGCTGTTAGTGCCAGTCTCCCTCCACTTAGCACTGTTAACTTACTGATTTAACATAGCTTGCGCTTGCTCTCATCATGTTATTGTAATCAGCGCAGTGCTGACATTTTCTGGGCGCTATTTTCAATTGTAAACTAAATAACATATATTTTTGTTTGTTTTACGCATAAGTTTAAATACATTTTTTACTTTGTATATAAGTAAACATCTTATATTGCATTTTTAAGTATAGAATATTATTTTGAGCTAATGAATTCCCTTTTTAAATCTTATTTAATAAGTGTGATTCAAGATGCCCGATGCGTTTCATTCTGTTTTCATCGTTCCGTTGCGCCATCTCGCATGCGATTTACGAGTCAGGCACTCTGCGTGCGTAGCGCTGAATAGAAAAGTGAGAGGGAGAGTCCGAGAGAGAGCGAAAGGCTATAGAATACGAAGCTTGCTCTCAAAAATTAACAGCAGTGGCCCGAGCGACCCACTGACACACTGATACTGTTACACAGACGACAACGTTTTGACTTCGGGAGCTGATAACAGTGCGCATCTGTGTGAGTGAGAGCGGTCGCTGTTAATGTTATGCTACTGCTGTTGTTGTTGCTGTTGTTGATTGGGCTACTGCTGTTACGCTGACACAGGTACGAGGCGTACTGGCGCCTCTGCTGCTCCCCATCTTTGCCTTGGCTGCTGCTCGCCTGCTGTTGGCTGCCGACGTCGTTGTCGCCTGCTATCTGCTTCTGCTGCTGCTTCTGCCGCTGTCGCTGCTGCTGCTCGCTGCTCGCTCACTCGCTCGGTTTGTCGGTTGGGTTCCGAATTTACAGTTAAACTTTCAACGTGCGCGCATCAGGGCAGCGACAAGTGAATAGGCGGACGGGAACTGCGACGCGTCCGCATTTTCCACGCGCTCAACTCACGTTATTCTGGATTTTTAAATTTTTCCGACTGCGCGTAACGGTCAGTAAAAGTAGAAATCAAAAAAATTGGATATAAAAAAGTTAAAAATAAAAAGCGCAGATAAAACTGTAAAGTGCGTGAGTATTTCGAATTGCCGAATTAAATAAATAAATAGTGAAAAAGAGAAAAACGGAAATTATTGAAATCAAAATAAATTGTTTGTGCTACTTCCAAATGAAACGAAAGTAAATGAAATTGTTGTTATTGTTGCTGCTGAATCGCGTCATAATTTCAAAAATATCGAAACGAAGAAATTGCTTCTTGAAAAAGTGCTCTATACAAAAAAAAAACACATACCAAGTTAATTGAACAAGACACAACAAGAAAAATAAAAAAAATCATTGCAAAAGAAAGAAAATGCTCAACAAAATTTGTTTTCGTGGCGTTGCACAACTTTTCAACGGCAGATAAACATTTAAGAAACTATTAATAATACTGTAAGTGTATAGTTAAAAAGAATGATTGTTAAGTGCTGATTTGTTCAAAAACTGGACAATATTGTGAGGCACCTTTGGCTATTTGTTCTTTTCTTTTCTATTCTTTGTAATTTTCCGGCGTGTCTTTATTATTTGTGCGTTAAGCGAAGCGCGACAGTTGGCACCTGTTCAGCAACTTTTTTGAAAAGGCATTTAAAAAATCGTTTCAAGTTATTTATGCAAACGACGCTGAGCAGCCGAACCGAGTGAGAGTGAGAGACAAACACGTAGATTGATAGAGATAATAGAAAAGAGGTGGAGAGAGAAGGGAGAAGGTTTCCCTAAGCAGCCGTTGACCTAATGTAAGTATTTGTATGCTCTTTATTAGATTAAGATTTGCTTGTCTAACACTTAAGAGTTGCCTTGTATTTCACTCACTCGGCTCGTAATCAAATCGCTTGACAACTTGAGATTCACACTGAGAGTGTTGGCACCTACGCTTATCGTGTCATTTTCTATCTATCTCACATATAGAAATTTCCAACACTCAATGTAGATATACAAAGTACAAGTACTTGAAGCTCTTCAAGAATGGCGCAGTTTCTATCCGAATGCAGCTAAATGTCAACTCAAATCTCAGATTCTTGAGAATTTGCAGATTGTTCACAGATTTATAATGTATTTTATAAGTTAACTTATCTTGTGCCATTGCGGATGCTGCAATCTCAATCATTTTAAGGGTGGTTCTACCCCTCAATAATTTATGTATTTTCTGATCTAGAAGCGGTTCATTAAGTGGCTTCAAATATGAGTCGATTGCCAGACATTTGCTACGCTTCGTTTGTCTGACAATTGCAGATATAATTGTATCTTTGAAGTTGCAGAAATTACCCACACAGCTGCACCAAGTGAGTGTGTGTGTGTGTATAATTTATGCTCAACTGCAAAACAACAAACTTAATTGCCCAAAAACCAAATAAAACTCATAATGGGAACAGAGTGCGTCTCACTCGCAGTCCTGACTGACTGACTGACTGTCTGACTGACTGACTGACTGACTGTCTGACAGAGACGTTGAGTCTCGTGTCGGGTTGAAATGATGCCAACAATAATAATGGAAACAACGGCACAACAGCCTTGAACATGAAAAGTGAAATGAACGCTGCCAAGAGATGTAAAACAATTCATGTGGGCACTTACACTAATTGCAGCTGATGTGCAGATTATAATTATTATTGCTGCGAGTGTCGCTCGCACCTCCAAAACTCTTTTTCTTCCATTCCATTTGCGTCTTTTATGATGCGCCACATGTGGTGCAACATCATTTCGGTGTACTCTAAAACCGCATTAATGAACATTTTGTCATAAGACTCAAACATGCCATTTATGAATGCTCTAGCTATGACAAACTCTTTAGATTACTTAAACTATTAACTTTCATTCTGAATAAGAAGTTAGAAATGTGGAAAATTAATTAATTTCAGTTTAATTCAAATGAATAAAATCAAAGGAAATTCATTCCATTCATATTTAAAGCTCAATAAAATAAACACATGCGTTTGACAAATAATTCACAAATAAATTAAATTAAATTTTAGCTTTGCATTTCAAAGGGAATTGGAATGTTCGATATCATCTGCTGACTGTGACAGCAATTGCTCTAACAAAATGCTTATTAAAAGGAACTAAAAACAACAGTTATAACTATGTCTAGAGAATCCCTTTGCCAATTGTAAATTGAGCGCACAGACAAAAGGGCAAAAGGGATAAAACAATAACAATGGGGCGTATGCGTAATATAGTTGACAGGCAGACACCTCTGACATACTTCAGTCATGCATTGTTTGCTTTGTGCTGTGATTTCATAGAGAACATAGAGAACACCTCATGTAGTGCTGCTATTTGCTACCAACACTTTGTGTTGTTTGCCACGGACAAAAGGTGTGCAAATGAAGAACAGCAAAGGAAAAATGAAAATGAAAATCTAAAGCACTGCATGAAGTGGCCGCAATGTGACGGAAATGTAATTGAAGCGTGGGCTTGGCCCATTGTTTGTCCAATTTGGCAAAATATTGCGCATACGCCACCGACATTTTTTTTTTGGCCCCCAGCTTAACAGTTGCCAAATGAGCAAAAAAAAAACTTTTTGGCATTCGAAATAAAAAAAAATAAACGTAATGACAACTAAGCTCTGTAAAGCTCTTAATTAATTAATAATTAATCACAGCAAAGCTGCCGGGCAAACCACGTAAAAAGATATCGAAATCGTTAGAAATTTAACAGTCTGATTGCTCGGAATCAAGCCTCAACTATTGAGAGAGGTCACTAAAGTGTTCCATGTCATTCACATGCTCATACTCAGACTTGTGAGTATACTCATACTCACACTCATACTCATTCTCAGACTCGTGCTCATTGTCATGGCCAATATCCAGGCGAGCTGCCATGTTAGCCATGGCGCTTATCATAATGACCGAAATGCTCTAATCGGGGGCAATTAACGTGACCAAATTTAATTTCCGTCCAGGTCGCTATCATGAATGGCGACGTTGGCAGCGACGGCGACTGCGACGGCGGCGCTGACAGCGCTGTTTGTTGCTTGCTGAGGCGTCGCTATATTATTTACAAAATATCATTTGCTGGTTGGCATCTAATGCCATTGGAAATCCATCATGTAAGCCAGCGGTTTTTATTCTTTTCCTCCTTATTATTGTGTGTGTTTGCTTTTGCTTTTGCTCTTCGTGCGCTTGTCATTTGCGGCTTTCTTTTGTGTTTATTCGCGCCTCAAAGATAAATGAATGAACCACACGAACCACCCACCCACCAACCACCCACCACCTATCGTTCTTGGCTGTGATTAGCTAACAGGCCAGGTACGAGCCGGATGAGGTTTCCGTTTTTAGTCTTTAAACTGTTTGGCATCTGTGTCCGTCGCCGGGTCGCGCCTCCATGAAATGGGCGCTTTGGGTATAATTCTTGTTGGTCCTTAAAATAACAGTACAGTAGATGCCAGTTCTTGGTAGCACATGAAGCAAATTACTTATGTTAATTAGTTGCCGCTGCTAATGAGAAATCGTCCAGATCTCTGTCAATCCAACCATCAAGTTTCCAATAAACCGAATGCCTGAAGTCATAATTTTACTTTAAGGTCCAACTGAGTCCTTGATTATACCCAAACATGTTTAGTTACTCTCCCTCTCTTTCTCTCTCTCTCTCTCTTCTCTCTCTCGATTTCTGGCCGCAAAATTGGTCAAGAAATATTCAAAGTCAATTTAAATGCTATACTTGGCCTAACTTCATTTGTAATATAATACATATGGAAAATGCATGATTAAATTACTCTTGCATTCATAATAGGATTACTGAATCAACTATCGATAGCTATACACAAGTTTCCAAGTTAACGAGCTAAATTTAATTGGCAAATTTACATTATTGATTTATTTTGAGAATTTGAGAAACTTCAAATATCATATTACAGTAGATGTATTGCTTAAATTAATGAAACTGTCTGCACAGATACTTGAATAAGATTGAAGTTTCTGTAACTTTAAATTTTAAATTTAAACTTAATTATAAGTAAATTAGAAGTTAATTGGAAACACAAATTCCAGCTTGGCCAAGTTAAACAGGTCATTGGGTTAATGAACCCTTTTTATCCCCACATTTTTCAGGTTTATTTTTGTATTATTACAGGCTGAGTTTGTTACTTCTCTATTAAGAATGGGTAAGAAAATGAATATATATTCTGAACAACAGAGTCAACAAATAAAAATTAATTTGAATTGAAAATAATTAAAGTTAATTACTCGTATGTTTGTATAAACTGGATTTCAATTTATATATACAAAGTATTCCCGACGAATTAAAATCAGTTGAGCCGCTTTTCGATTAAATGCAGCATGTTATTTGCTCTTTAAGCCATCAAATAATTAAATTCTTAATACGCTTTGTGCAATTTCCATAATTAATATAAAAAGCAAACAAAAAAATAATAATAATAGCCCAAAGGCAACCAATTTAACCAATTCAATGAAATTAACTTAAATTGATTGGGCAAAACCTGCATCAGCTACACCCACCACAACTGACCTGACCCAAGGGCGTGGCATTAAGGCCAGCTTAATAATGACTTTACGCCAAGAATGGGAATGCATCAGTAAGCCGATGGTTAATTGAAACGTCGGTATTTTATAATTTAATATTGACATAATGAATTTAAAAAAAAAGGAAAATTCTTTATAGATATTATGGAAAACCAATTAAGACAGCACTTTTTCAGTTACATTTTAAATTGATTAACTCAAATTGCAGCGTTTGCTGAGGTATTCTGGCCGCAGGCATTATTAACTTACCGCCTACATAATATATCTTAATTTTGTGCATAATTAATGCCTGCCATTAAGCCTCACGGAATGGAACTGGCTGTGGGGCTGGCTGACTTGCTCTTTGGCTAGCTTTGCGGCTTGTACGAGTACAAAAGGGCATAATTAAAATCGCACACGCACACGCCTCGCATAATAAGAAGCAGAGGGAAGGACACGTAAACACTCGACTTAACATGCGGCGATATACCATTTGATCCAGCTATTAATCTCAAAGCTCGAGCACATTGCGTATACGCAACGCAATGCACACACGAGCTATCGCACATTGCGTATACGCAGCGTGAACGCTTTCGGCAACAATGTGTGACATACGCGGACAATATTGATGGGCTGCCACAATTTTGAAATCTACCAGACAGCAGGCAACAGGCAGTTACAGAATTGCCAATTACGGCCTCGTCAGTGTATTAAAACGCCATAATTGCAAATTTAAGCGCTGTTCTCTGCGGTCGCCCTGGCAACTGCTCATCATCAGTTCTGGCAGCTGACAAAGTTGATCCTCCTTCAACTCTTGTGTCTTGCCAAAGAGTTAAGTGGTTGGCAAAAGTTGACTTCAAGCCTTGATGCGAAATCAGCTTTAAAAGTTTTGCCTATTCAGTTAGTTTAAAAGTGCGGTAATTGACCGCAATCGACAGCTGACCAGCTGACAGACTTTTCTGCTAAATAAATTTACGGTTTATGCAAACATTCCTATTTAATTGTGTTTTATCATCTGTAATAAAAGTAACTTTAAAGTATCTTGTATTTTGAAACCGAACACTTGTCTGTTATCCATGCTTCACAGCTATTAAGATGTAAATTGACCACATTTATTATTTAGATTGTTATATCATAAAATATATGTGATTATCTAGTCACTTTCTGATTGACTGCAATTGCAATTAGTTGACAATTTAAACGTCTCATTCAAGTCTGGTTATTTTGTGGACTTTCTTTAGCCCAACATGTAAGCTAAATTCGATAAGAAAGACCTTTGTATTTGTATAGTTGTGTATTCTTGGCGGTTTATTAGTATGTTCGTAATATTCAAGTGTTTGCCATCTCATTAATTAAATTGCAAATTGACAGAGCACCAAACTTAACTTGGTCATTATGTGGTGGGTATTGTTTATGTTTATGAATAGACATTTGCAGAGACCAAAACCAAACAGAAACATGTTTGAATTAAGTGCCTAAGCCACCCTGCAGCCTTCTTGGCCGTCTTGAATTGAATTGGCCAAGTCTCAAGGGTGCATTATACATGTTAACCTGGTCATGTTCGTGTGTCGGGCTTTCAATGTTCGCCTAACAGCCTGAGTGGTCATACATGTACATTCTATGATTGTGTGTGTGAGTGTGTGTGTGTGAGTATGTGAATGCCTCTATGTGCATGTGTATAGTTGAGCTCCTTGTGCTGCCATTAATCAAAGCCAATGTCTGGCCAGATATCCGCGAGTGCCGCTATTCCATTCAGTTGGCTAATTGCATATATGCCCGTAAGGCAATGAAGGTGGGCGGTGAGCGGTGGGCGGGGCTCGCACTAATTGTAGACATCTTTTACCTGATTGTATAATTGCCTTGGCCAATGCAAAAGTTGAAGCGCCCGCTAATTGAATGTAATCAGCTTTAGCTATTAATTAGCAGCTTGTAAACAAACTGAAGTCAAAGTAAAATTCTTACACACTTGCTATAGATTAAAGACTCACAACAAACTGTTGAGTGAACTCGTTTATTTATTTAATAATTTTCTCAAGTACTTTGCTTCCTTATATCTGCTATGATTGACTTTAAGTTGAGCTGAGACAAGTTGTTCTCTCTCAATTGCAGTGTGATAGCTGGGCAAATATTTATTAAGCGCATATATTGTTGTTTGCACAACAGAGTAATCAATTGCAGCAGGCAATTAAAAGCTTTTCCGTTATTATGATGATTAGCACAACTCGTAGTTGTTTTGTTTCATATCGTTTTTATTGTTGACCACTTGTTAAAACAAAAAGTCCGGCATTAGAGAGGCAAATACCCGCATTTTTATTTATTTTTTTTTCAACAATTGTAGCTGCTGTTGTCTGGCATGAACACTGAATGCGAATATAAATTATACTGCGAATTTAAATCTAAATTCTCGTATGCAGCTATAGAAATGCATATCCAACCACAACAACAACCTCAACTTCCATTAGATAGAGACAGAGATGCACATGACCAGGTTAACCTTTGAATGGATTATGTTCTAATTTAGGGCTGTGTCCAACGAGTCGTATACGTAATCCAGCACTTTTAATTAAGCAGCCGTAGAAATGCACTCACTACATTTCTAAGCAAATTAGGTTAGTTCATGTCAACCTTATTTTTATTTTTATTTCTATTGATTTAATTTGTATCCACAAGAAAGTATTTTAAAGCCTGTTGACTTTCCTTATCTTTGAGGTGAATTAAACAACAATTGTTAATCTCAATTCATATATTGTCTGGTCAAGTTGTTCGATATTCGCTTAGTTACTGCGTTTATCATTGTTTAAATAAACAGTTATCCAAAGTGAAATCTATTTGTCATATGCATCAGATGTTTAGTCACCTTCTTGAATGACTGAATCACTTGATTTTATTCATTGACTCGCCGCCCTAAATAAACAGTTGGTCGTCTTTCAAATATATATAGTTTGTCAGGGTAAATAAATTAAATTCAAATCTAAATTGATATAACCATTGGACATATCATAGTGTGTGTGTGTGTGTGTATATGAACGGTCTGCACTTATCAGTACCCTCACACACACATAGATACCAAATAGCGGCGCCGCTTGTGGTTGACGGTGTAGGGAATTGACGGAGGGGGGCGTGGCCGTGACTTTATCACTTCTTAATTACGTTACTGATAAGCTGATTTCACTTTTCCTTTTGTTTTGGGCTGGCTCGTCGCTGGCCGTTTCTTGATATCAAAAGTCAACTGGTCTTTGTTTTTGGTTTTCTTCTTTCTATTCTTTTTTTTTTTCTGCTTTTTTTGGTTGCGTGAAACCAACTCGTTGAGAGGCCCTCTATAAGTGCTCAGTTGAGATTTAGTTAATAAAAATTAATAGCCATGTGATTTGTTTGGCCTTTGGTGCCAAAGAAAACACATTTTGTGCGGTGTTTTATGAGGAGCAGGTCGAGATTGTGTACAAAATACGAGTATCTCGATTGTAAATTGATGTTGTATTCCACATACATATATTGTATGAACTTCTTTCGTATACATATATATACATATGTAGTACACCCACCACGTCATTGGAATGTTTGACTAATTAATTATTTGACGCTTTAATTACGCATTTATTGCCTGCGGCCAGCAGTGCGTATACGTAATATCAACAATGCCTGCGGCACACGGTAACAGTGCGACCGCAATTCATAAAAGTCATTGACACGGTAACAAAATGATAAAAATAAATTCCATATTCATTTATTTGTCCACACAAATATTTTATTTATAATATTTGATTTTTCACGCTGCTGCTGCTGCTATTCAGAATATTGAAATATTAATTACTTATGCCTAACGAACGAGTTTTATTTATTTTTTTTTTGCTCCTGACCTAGTCGTACCTGAATTGTAATCTCTACTTTTTAAGATACTTGACTATCGCTCGCTTGTCACTGATAAAACTGCTCCCCATTTATAATTTTCCAAGGCCGTCTTCACAGGGGGTATAAATCTGAAATATGAAATTTTTACTTAGTTGAATCAATCACGCAATCAAGAAAAAATAAATAAATAAAATAAAACTTGGTTATTTACTTTTACAATTTGGAGAAAGCTTAATGTAGCAAATATGTATGTATGCAAAAATATTCATATCGTTCTTTCAGAATTGGCTAAAATGTTGAACATTCTCGTATATACATACATATGTGCATTTGAATAAGAATGCTGCTGCAATACAGACTTTAGTTCTCCCTTTACCAGAATTGTGCTGGATTTTAGTTAAAATTGATTGCCTGGCTTAGTAGAAAACTTGCAAACGCTGTTCAATATTCATTTTAAATAACCATATTTCGATTACAGTTCGCCCAACTATGGAAATGAAGTGTGCATTTTTGTTATGAAGTAACAGATATATAAATGTATTATATTTACTAGCTTGCTTTGTATTCGAAGCATTGATATTTTAATAATTGTCTAATTGTGATTTATCGTTTGTTATTAAAATAAGTATTACAACATAACAACAACAATGTGCACTTCCAGTAATAATAAATGCAAAACTACGTTCATGCATAAACTGTCTATTATGAACGTTCAATGGGCTAATTCAACATCATTTGCTAATGAGCTGTGTGTATTCTCATGAATGATTGATACTCCTCACAAAACGCAAGCTGCATACACAATTGCAATACATATTTAAATAATTTGTACTAACAAGCAATGCTAATTGGCCTTAATTATTTATTATTGAATGAACGGTGTGCATAACAGCACAAATGCATTTCAGTTAATAATAGTTTATTCGCCAGAGATTCGCTCAAAGATTTATAAATAAGTTACAATATGATACAAGAGTCAACATTTTTTTTTAAATATTTAATAATATTTAATAACAAAAGAGTTTCATTCAAAATTGTATAAATAAGATATAGTTTCAAATTTTGTTCAATAGAAAGTTTTCTTGTTTATTGTTAATATTTAACACTAGAGATTCATTCAAAGATTTATATATAAGGTTTTCTTTCAAATTTACTCAAAGAGTCAATTCTTTTTTTAAGTGTACTTTTGGTAGGTGCACAAAGAAATTTAACGTTGACCTCGTTCATCTGTCGTCGTTTAATTGGACTTTGTCAGAATGTGATGTCAGAATACTTTGAGAGACAGTGCCTGCAGTAATGGCACCTCCAGCAAATGAAATGCAGCTGGAGCTGCACTCGTGGGTGTTGTGCACACACTCTACACACACAGTCAACGACACACAAGCTGTTAAATATGAGTACAAATGTTTTTTGGTGCCGGCAGCACCATTCACATAAATCTTATGGCGAATTTAGCATCAGATTTGAGTTTGTGTGTGGGTAGCCACACTTCCCACCACTTCTCGTGACATGTCATAAATTCGCAGTTGTTTTTTGCAGCGCGATTTGTCCTCGACCTTGTTAAGTAGCACGCGCTGCGTTTTGGCATCGATCAGGAAACTAAGCAACGATTTTACAAGTTCCAATTTAGCCCTGGCTTCTATTTATGGGCTGTTATGGCTGTAATGTCTGTAATGGGTGTCAGAGCAGCGCCTAAGCAAATCCATGTCCTGCACGCAACTCGTATATGAAATGTCCTTTGAGTTGCTTTATAACCTTGCTGCTTGAACTTAACATTCCTTGGCATCACAGCCTTCCATGCAACCATCGTTTAGTACGTAATATTTTTTCCTCAGTTGCATTTTAATGGTCTTTATTGATTTTTTAGTCTTTGTTTCACGCTGCGCAGCCATCTCCATCTCCAATTTTTCACACGCTTCCTTTCCTGCCTTGTTATGAGCAGTTTCCACCAATCGGGGCGTGCTAATGGCCCCGGACCATGACATCCACCTGACCCAGAGGTCCACTGGGTTCTATTTTTTTCGCCTTTGCTGACATTTTACTCGCGGCATCTTCGCTGCCTTTAGGGGTCCCATTGACCTAATCACATTCTGGGCCCTTTCCCGTCTGCCTTTGAGAATATAAAGATTCAAATTACAGCATTTAAATTGATGCAGCTTTGAACTGTCAAAGGCAAGCTTCGTTTCTTTTCTTTTTTTTTAAAAAGAAGATGTGGGGATTTCATTTATTCTATTAGATTTGGAAATCTGTGTGATGTAAATCAAAATGTTTAATTTAGCCATCACATTACCCTTCCATTTTCAGTTAAAGACACAAGAATGGAACTTTTTATTCTCTTTGCTTTATTCCCAATACATCACAGACTGACAGATTTTCGGTATCTTTGGCTTACAGATACATCGATACCCTTGCAAATTATTACCAAGTTAGCTAGAAATAATACTACCCACTTTTAATACGACTTGCTCAATTATATAAAATTTACTGAAAGACGAAAAGTTTTGATTTATATCTTAAATTTATTATGATTTATGAATTTATATTTTAGTTTTAAGTTTTACTTTGAGCTCTTTATAATCTGCATTTGTTTGGCGTTATAAATGTAAATTAATAAATTATAAAGGTTTTTAAAGGGTATTAAATAGTTGAATAGTTTGTATAGCTAGTCTCAAGACTCTCTTTACCTTTTGCTGGTGAGCCACATTTTGTTTCCTCTGGGTTTCGTTTTTGCTTCCGGTGTGCACGCCTCGCTTATCAGTGCATTTTCAGTTGTTGTTCGGGTTGCTCAACTTGTCTCAGGTTTAGACTAAGACTGGAACTGAGACACAAAGTGAAAAGAAGAAGAAGAAGAGGAGACTGAGACTGAGAATGGGAATGGGAATGGGAATCAGCGTGTGCTAGGCCCTTTGGTTGTTAGGTTGTTTGCCTGTTTTTATTATTATTTTTTTTGCATGTCATGCGCTTGTTTGTTTTGTGTTTCCTTCCGTTTTCAATTTCTTGTTATACTGGCTGACGTACTCGTACTCTTATATCCCTTTTTCGTTCTCTTTCGTTTTTCTATTTTTTTTTATTTTTATACTTGCATATATTGTACATATTGTTCATGTGACATTTGTACCGCATGTTGTGCAGTTCTTCCTCTCCTCTGTCTTCAGTCGATGTGTTCAGCTTGTTGCTGCCCGACTAGGACCAAAAGGAGCTGCGGTAAGGACATCGGCAAACAGGCAGCTTTGGCTTTAGATTCTGGCCCGTTCCTTTAGCCTTTATGTGTGCCAAGGCTTTGTCTTTTGTTGCTTCCAATTACTTTTCACTAGCACAAGAAATTAATTTCTTAGTGCTCCACTGTGCTGCAGCTATTTGTCAAATTGCAGCAGAGTCTCGTCTCCAGCTCGACGGGCGTTTAAAATTCAAGAGACGTGTCGGTTATTTACTATTTGTGTTTATTTGTGGCTTAATTGAAATCTAATTTAATTTATGGCTAGTACAACAGCAACAACAGCAACAACAAAGTGTGGCTGCCCGCAACTCAAGACACAATACAAATATTTGCTGCTACTAGCTGCTCGCAGTACATCCATACATACATATATAATATGTGTATATATGGCATTTTAATTGAAATACCAAAGCGCATTGTCTACTTTAAGGCGGGCGAGCAGCCAAGTCACCGCAAGTCACGCGGAAGTAACATGAAATCATTGAAGGTACATGTATTAAATACATTAACTTATTGATTTTCCATATATCAACAAATGTGCCTTGGTCCGCACACACACATACATACACAAGGGATCCAAACTCTGTTTCATGTGCATGTCTCGTTGACTTCCGCTTTGTTTGCGTTATGCCTGCCCAGATCATATCAATAAAAAAAATATATATACATATATTTATGTTCATGGAACTTTGTTGTGCTCTGCCCAACATAGGATATCACAACAAATTCATAATAATAATTGAAGCGACCATCAGGGACAGAACACCCGCCGAGCGACCATAGGGATTAGGAATGAGAACGTGATTGAAAAAATAGAATGTAACGAATATTAATATGGTGTACAAAATTAAATTTTATTTTTAGTTACGTCTGTAGATTCTTTAATAAAATTCCAGCAACGTTTAAAGATTTCATTGATTTAAAAATATATATTTTGTTTATTATGTTATTTACTTGCTTTCCGATGTTATTTTTTTCGTGCTCTCACGTTGCCATCTCAGTTGATGCCGCAGCTGTGGGTCAAGTCAAGTGATTGACGTAACCACAGGCGCCATCAACCGCTGGAGAAGCAAAGGCAACGGCAAAGGCCAGTCAATGTCTCCTCAATGGACCATTCACAATTATAATGCTACTAACTCGTGTGAATAGCTTACATATATAGTTGTTCGAGGAGTTGAGGGAAAAACAAACTTAGGAATGTCATGTGCACAAATCGTATTCATTGAGAAAGCTAAAAGCAAGTGGGGAGTGGTGTGTGACAGGGATTGTTGTGGACATCGTATAATGATTGCATGTTATTCAATTAAAATCGCACTATTAAGCGTATTAAACTTGTTGGGACAACTGTCACAGACACGCACACGCACACGCACATTTGCACGCACATGCAATCAATGTCAACAAAAGCAGAATTTCACACACACACACACAAACACACACTCACACAGACATGCGTGTGTAGTCAAGAGAATGTGCCATACATGAAATGTTTATACGGTAATGGGAAAAATAATAGAAACGATATTTTTTTTTTTCCTTTCCTTAAATGTAAAACTAAATTAAGTTGCCACTAAAGGTAGCACAAAACCTGTTTAAATAAAATGTACAAATTTAAAAAAAAAAAAAAATTTTTTTTTGGTTAATTTTAAAATTGCTTCGGAAATATACATTTTTTAAATTTTATATTTTTTACCAATTAACTATTTGGCAATGTTTTATAATTTATTAAAACAACTCAGCTTTATATAATTTTATTAAAAATTGGTTTGAAGTGTCCAAATACCTCTCATTTCTAATATGTTTACCATCACTGTATATATTCATATGCATAGATATGGGAACTACAGTTGGTGCCTCGTCCTTGGCTAACACATTAAGACTTGCCATAGTAAGAGACACACACACATAAATGTCAGCTACAAGATTTGATAGCCTCGGGCTAAGACTAAGCACTAAGCATATGCGTGTCAAAGTTCTACGCAAGAGGGGAGAGGGGAAGGAGGAGGGAAGAGGGGACAGTTGGAAAAGGAACACATTCATGTGCGTCTCTTTGTTTGTATAGGTTAATGTACAGACAGTTGCCAGGACAGGCATCTGGCCATCTCTGAAAGTGTTTGCATAGTGTCTTATAACCTGCCCCTAAAAATATGCTACAGAAAGTTCAAATCGTTTATTCTCCCTTAAATGCTTCGTTTATAGCTAAACCAAAAACAATCACTCAAAAAATAAAGTAAGAAGACAAAATAAGGATTCTCAGCTTGACTTGCCATGCAATTTTATTATATTATTTGAGAATAGTTTTTGCAGAGCACAGGCAAAATGGCCCGACAGTGCCCCATGTGCGCAATATCTGCAACAAATTAGGCACTGTGCTACAAGAAGAACATGGCACCCACCCACACTGGTACAGTGAGTACTCGTATAATGGCAAGCCTAGGTTGCGGACGCTGCCTCATCTGGCACGAAGCTAAGAGGTTCGCAACACAAAAGTTGCCCAAAACGAGAAAACTCTTGTGCCCCCAATGAACTTTTGCATGGGATGTGAAGCTGCTGCTGCAGCTGTGTGCCACTGGCGCTAAGTGGCAAGTGGCACCCAGCCAAGGCACAGCATCAGCAGCAACTCGGTGTCTACACTCACAAAAAAACCCCTCTAAATCTCAAATTTAATATTCTGATTTAGGCATGTATTTTGGAAGTATTTATTCAACACAAAGTGGCAGCTATTCAGCATTAAAATAGTCAAAAAGGGCTTAAACATTTGCATTTACTGAAACATTTCTTATAGAGCACCAATAATCACAATATTTGCGAAGAAGGAATTGAAAATCAAGTTTTTTGTACTTGGCTTAAAAATATCCTTTATTACCGAACTTCTGACACTGCGTTGGATTGAGTTTATCCCGGAATGCCAATTTTTTTTTTTTTGTGTACCTTCCTATCTTCTTACTTTTCTGTTCTCTCTCTTTCTCCTATCTGTCCCTCTGTCTCACTGTCTCGTTTGTCTTGCTGCCTGCTGTGTGCTGATATTAAATGGGGGTCATGCCTACCAAAATCTTGCCTTCTTATTTTTTACGGCTAGCGTTTCAATTTTTTATGCTTCAAGTTGTTGTAAATTTTGTTGCAAGCTTTTCTTGTCTTTATACTGGAGTCACAGTTTCCAGAGTTTTGCTTGAACGGCTCGTGTCGCGTGTCCTGTAATCGATATTTGTGGCTGCGTGTCTGTTTGCTATTTATTAGCCACTTACCTACCTACCTACCTACTTACCTACCCACCTATCTACCTACCTATCTACCTACCTACCTACCTACCTATTGCCCATCCAGCAGCAAATTCAATATCGTTTATTTACACAATTTTCCAGCGCCGTCGCTTACTGCGTTTAAAGTTACGTAATGTTTGCATTAATGGCTTTTTCAATAGTTCTGGTCTGCAATCTCTCTCTCTCCCTCTCTCACACTCTCTGTTTCTGGTTTAGACCACATATATATGTAATACTCATGGAATACCCACAATTCCATTCACACTTTGTCGCTGGGCGTGTGAGAAATACGGCTTAACAGTACATTTACTTGAGAATTTATGTGTTTATAAAGAGTGCGTGTGTGTATGTGTGTGTGTGTGTGTGTGTGATTATGTGCGTGTCTGTGTGTCTGTGTGTGTGTGTGTTAGTGGCAGATTTGTGCTGAGTATGTTCCTGGAATGTGTACAATGCGATTAGAAGTTCCATATATTATTCAATTTGCACAACAGGCAACTTTCGTTTACCCAACGAATTTGTTATAAAACACTACATTATCAACTAATTTAAGTTATAATCTAACAATGCCTCAGGCGTATTATTTATTTAAATAATTATTACCACAAATTTCAAACAGAGATTATAGTTTAATTAATATATGATAAAATTGTTTAAATTATTTTTTAATATTCAAAGAAAACTATGAAAATATTAGCATAAAATGTTTATCAACTAATAAAAGAAACATGTTTTAACAATATTTTAATTTCTCTTCTCATTCTCATTAATTTAAAAACGTGCCAATAACCCGTCTGTACTTCTTAAGTCACTTTAATCCACAATAAACCCACGGATAACAAACTTTTCTCCCTCAAAGGTGTAAAGGATTGCAAGCTGAGCTCCACCTTTAAATGCTCTCAAATATTTATTATCGGTTTTCGAGTTTGTTACACGAATCGGGGATTCGGCATCAATTATTGACCATTTACACAGGAACGTTAGCAGCTCCTGCCACTTAATTTGTACTCTTAGTACACGTAATAAAAAAAAGGAATAAACTGAAAAAAAAAGAAATTTTAAAAAGTGGGATGTGAGCAATGCAATTTATGCAAAATCACGTATACGATGACATATATAACTATATAAATAATTCAGCAGCTGAATTGCATTGGGGTTGTCAGTGGATTCTGATTCTGGGTGCCAGAATATGTATATGAGTTGGAGAAAGTGAATATATGTATCTGCTGAGATGCATTGCAGATTGTGAGGCAAGTCAAACAGAAATTCAATTCAAATGTGGACTAAGTTGGTCGCCTTAGGGACACCTTCTACTACATTTGAAGCTGATATCATATATGTATGTATATCATACATATAAACTCGTAGAATATGCAAAAGGCATATCTATCGACATTTCTGTCCAGATATTTGTATATGTGTGTAACTGAGTGTATTTGCTTTTTTTTGTCGACTGTGGATCAACTTCGGATGACTGCTGTCATCCCAACATACTTAGCACACACCCACACACACACACCACAACACAACACACATACAAATACCATGACCCGTTACTGAGGCCTGTGCTAATCTATCTTTACGCTTGCTTCTTCCCCTTCGACCTCCAGTTACAAGTTATTCGACTTGTTTGGGTTACCGAGATTCAATAAAAGATATTTTTGAATTGCCGCCTTCGTTGGGGCAATGGCAAATGGCAAATGGCAATGGCAACGGCTGTGGGCTACAAATGTTTCTGGTACTTCAGTTTTATTTAACATTTTGGCTGCCGGCAACTGAGCCCCGAGTGCCACTTCGTCCAGAGTTTATTAGGTTCATCAACTGCCGTCAGCACTCAACATATGCGATTTTATTTGGGCTCGTACTCATGGCAATCAAGTGGCCCACGGTCATCAGCATTTGGCCCACTTGGGAACTACTATTTATATGGGTTAATGCTTTGATCTTGCCCTAGATGCTGTAAATGTTGACAAGATGTTGAATATATAACATGCATTATATTATATCTTCCAGCCTCATTTTGTGAAAATTTATTAAATCTGTTAGTAAATTTCTATTGTCATATTTCTCATTTTATTACAATATTTTTAGTATTGCAAGTGAATCTTACTACTACTATTTTATATTTACATATTTACATTTATAATATTTAATTTGGTTTTTATCCTATCAGTTAATCTTTTAATTTATATATACAGTCGAACTTCCCTAACTCGAATCACCAATATCCGAGAAAAAAGTTCGAGTTAGGGAGACTTCGAGTTAGGGAATTTTTTTTTTTTAGTTTTTTAAATGAAGCTACAGGTTTATTCATTCATAAATACATTTCTAATTGCAAACTTTTCTTGTTATTTTCAACAACAAAAAATTTCAGTTTGTTCAAGACCTGTCGATATTCTTAAAAATAGGTTTTATCGTTATTTTGCTATATCCAGAAGATGTTCCCGATTCAAATGACATAATTAATTTTCCATTTTTTAATATAATGAAAACTGTTTTCAATGAGATACCATATTTTTCAGCCACTTCAATTTTTTTGGCTAACTTTTGAATTTTCTTAACAAATAAGTTTAAAGATTTATTAAAGAGATAAACATTTTAACACACGTGCTGGTGCCATGGTAAATAATCTTGAGCTGATCCGCTGACAAATAAGTGCATTACGAACATCTTTCCTAAAGTAATTTCACAAGCTTAAGTACTTTTTGTTGCAATATTCTAGCATATACCATCACCATATGTTAATGTACATCAATATTACGTATCAAAATGAGCCGGTAACAAAAACGCAAAATATAAACGAAAAAAAATTCAAACTTTATTGGGGATTTTCCCGAAAACTTCGACTTACAGAAGTACGGGCCACTATTTTTGTTCGAGTTAAGGAGAAATTCGAGTTAGGGAAGTTCGAGTTAGGGAAGCAGAATTGTATGAAATTTGCTCAGTAAACGCTATTGCCACTCGATTTTGTTCGAGTTAGAGAAAATTCGAGTTACGGAAGTTCGAGTTAGGGAAGTTCGACTGTATTTCATAATAATTAAGTGTCGAGTTAAGTTTTTAGATTTATATATTTGTATATATGTACATTTGTTTCAACTAATCTTTGTTGACATTAAGTAAATAAATAATCATAATAATTGTTTTTACTTTGTTTTGCAGTCCGTTTAAACTCAATTCAAAATTAAATCGGGGACTTCAGGGACTTGAGGTAAGTTTAAACAAAGATATTTGCTAAACATTTCTGCCAATAGATGTTTCAATAATTCTCAAAATAAAAGAAAAATGAAACAGAAAACTCGACTCTAGATTAGGCGATAAAAATGCGCATTAAGCTGTCTGGAAGCGATAACTTCATATGAATTTATTGACGTTTATGTGATGGCCCCTGGCTGTTGACTGTTTTGTTTTTTTTTCGTCTCTCTTTTGGCTGTTGGTTGTTGGCTTCTGGTCAGTGGTCAGTTCTCTGTGGCTCCATCCACTTGTTTGCTCGAATTTCTACAACTGTATTCATTCTTCTTCCTTTCCTTTCCTATTATTTCTCTTATTTTTTGTTGCAGACAAGTGGGCGGGCAGTCAGGCATGAAAAGGCCAACATCCGCTGTGGCTAATGTGCTGTCATTTGTATTGGCATCGGAGGGAGGATAGCTGAAGTGGATTTTGTACCTTTGAATTTATACAAATGTGCTATGAAAAAAATACATAAATAAATGAGCTACGTGCAGGGGATTTGCAATCGCTGCCTTTGCCTTTGTCATAATCAATCGTTGTCCATGATTTATGCAAAAACAAAATGTTGTCTTTCAACTGCCAGCAAAAAAAACAGTGTTGAATTTAAATCAAAGTCCGCAACGTAGAATGGGTCGTTTTAAGCCTGCGGTTTGTGCTTCATAAATTTGTTTATTCATTTTGTTTATATGTACGTTTTTGTGTCATTGTTTGTCCTTTTGCTGCCGCTTTTGCTGTGGTCGGTCGCCGCTTTTTTTGGGTTAATTATGCAAACCAGAAAAAGCGAGTGCTGCGGTTTGTGCAGCAGGTGCTGAAGGGGACAACAACAGTTAAATGGCTTTCAGGATGTGGCACTAGACCAACTCACCTGAGTAAATCTGTACAAAAAGTGCGAGTCTTTTCTGTTTTTTTGTTCACCCCCATCAACAGGTCTAAGAGCTCAGCATTGAGATGCTCTGAAGGATAGACAGAGGTTGCTCTGCAAGTTCATTTTGCGACAGGATTTGTTTATACTGGTCCTTCATACCCTTTGCTACAAGTCTGAGTGTGTGTGTGTGTGTGTGTGCTGCGGCTGTTTACAAAGGTGTCTGTCATTCAGACGTTCGTTGTTGGAACGGTCGGTCGTTGGTCACCCGCCCCCCTCTGCACTAGACAAGCTATTCGCATCCTGTGACCACATCCACATCCTGTCGCCGGCAGCCCGCCTGTTTGCCTGCCTTGCTGAATGACAAGCGTACTTTACAGCCTGCTTAGACCCTATCCTTTTTACCTCTTCCCCTCTGGTCCCTCTTCTTCTCTCTTCGCTCTTGTCCCATTTCCTGTTACATTGTTCGTTTATGGCGCGCCTGAGCATTCATATGACTGCTCATGGCGGACTCTCTTTTAGACAAGGCATTTTGACGCCAGGACGAAGCCGTGGCACTCAGTCAGTCGGTCGTCCAGGCTGCCTAACGAAGCATAAAGTAAGCGCTCTTTTAATCTATGTGTCTAAGTGTGTGTGTGTGTTAGTGTGTGTGCAGTTCACAAGAAATCAAGTGTAATGAAGCCCACGAACAGACCAAGCCGCACTTATTCAGCAAAAATTGCAAAGCTGCCACAAGTTCAAGTTAATATTTCCATCCTTATTGTTGTTGTTGCTGTTGCTGCTCTTCCAAAACTGAAGCGTTTGATAATAGATAAGCAAGCTTGACTTGCCAATTGGATACTTAAAACAGGCTAAATGGGGCTCATCAAGCAGTCCACTCAATGTCTAATTAACGTCCGCTCAAAGAGCTTATGGATTTTTATTCGTAATGAAATGTTTTCTCGAATCCAATTGTAAGGATTTGCTACGTTTACAGCTGTTATTGATTTTGAATGGGCTGTCAGAGAGCAAAATAACCGGAAATTGATTCCAGCTACAATAAAATGACATTTTTCTAATGTCACATTGCTAAATTTAATACAGGACAACCTGTAGATTGATTTCTTTTAAATTTTGTTATATGTACACTAAAGTGTAGTCATCGCTTTTAAATTTTTTCCACTATACTCATGCCACATGGCCTCTTTAATAGTCACATTGTTTACATTCGCATCGTGTGAGCAACAAAGGCAAACGACCATTAAATTCAAGTACAACGGGGCGTATGCATATTATTATGATGTTCATTATGGGTTTACAGCCTCTAATTGCCATAAAAAAAGTACAATAACAAACATTTTGAACGCAAGTGCGGTGAATGTTACCTTTTAAAGAATGAAAACAAGAACAAGAACCAGAACCAGAAACAGAATCACAATCAGAGCAAGAAAATCAAAAGCAAGACATAAAATGGCTGCAGGAAATGACGTGACGCATGGCTTTTGTTTATTTTTGCTGCTGTTTTCTGCCCTTTTCTGTCCACAACAATAATAACAACAACAATAATAACAGCAGAACCACAATAACAACAAACTTAATAGCAATAACAACATAACTTTTACAACAAATATCAACAAAGGGGCAGCAGCGTCTCAACGTCATTGAAATTGACTTCATTATTATTTTATAACCTTCAGAAGTTGCCCTTCTTCACTCAGACTTTAGTTATTGTTTTGTATGTTTTTTTTTTAGATTTTTTAGTATTCCTTTTTTTCTTTTTATCAAATATTACATTGAGGTGCTTCTGGCACGTTCTCAAATGTTATCCAGGCGTGGCTTCGCTTGCTGTCCTCATCCTGCGACTGACTTTGCTTATTAAAACGATGCTTGGGGCTATACAGATATCTATATGGATTTTACTGCATAAATATCTATGACAATATGCAAATGCAGCCACAAAACAACTCTCGGATAATGCATTACAAAGCGCAGAAAATGACAGTGGAGCAGAAACAACAGGAAACATAACTTGGCTAACTTGTCAACTTCCAGAATTTAACGGATGAAATCTCATTCCAAAAGCACTTTTTATAATCCAGGAAGGGGAAAACAGCTCGGAAATATATAATAAACATTTGAAGATTGGATTTCAATCAGCGGAACCTCTTCATATAATTACTCAGATTTAATTATAGTTTATTACGAGTTCAGTTAAGATTATGACTCAAGTCTAAGATACTCGGTGTTATAATCTTCGGCATTAGGCTTATCATTATAATTGTTATCAGTTGATTATGAATTGACTTCTTTTTTTTTAATACTCAATGAAAGTTTGTTGTGCTTAACCTTGTTATCAGTCTGAGATATATAATTATATTTAGGCCATTTAATTTGTATAAATTCAAGTATTTGCTGGCAATGTTCCATATTCCAAGACATCGGGACGTTGTTAAGTGCCAACCTCATTTTCATTTTCCAATTTTATTTCTACACATTTGTGGCATTAGTTAGTAGTATTAGCGCATTATTTCTTTTGTGGCATTAACTTTGCAAGCAGCTTTTACTGAATTTATAGAGAGAAAAGTGTGAATACCACATTTGTTTTTTTGGGTCGTTTTCAAAGCACTTGACAATTTCGAGAGATTTTAGTACGCACTCGAAATAAATTTTGTGAAATTCGTGTGTGCGACACTCTACTCGTGTGTGAGTGTATAAGTTTATGAGTGTATACTTGTGTGTGTGTGTGTTATCAAAGCGATTGAAAAACAATTACACTTCTGACATTAATGGCGCATGCTCTTGACGGCAGCAACAACAACAACAGCAGCAGCAGCAGCAGTAAAAATAAGAGCCCAAATATAAGCGTTTTTATGTAAAAACTTTTGCACTTTTTACACATGCACAAGCACACACACACTGTGAGTGAGAGAGGGCGACCGAGTGAAAGAGAGAGAGAGAGGGGGGAGAAAATACGTGGGCATCTGTCGGTGGCAGCAGCAGCAGCAGCAGCAGCGTAAAAGTTTCATTTGTTTACACGGCGGTGCCTGCTGCCCGGATAACCACATCAAAAATAAACAGCAAAAAATTGTAAATTGATTTTCCAAAAAATTTCAAATAAACAAAAACGATTTGCATCGCGTATTTACTTAACAAAAAAAAAAATATATTTTTTTTTTTTGATATTTTACTTAATTTTTCAATTTGAAAGTTTGTGCGTTTGCTTTTAAGGCAAATGTCTTTAATGTCAGTTGTGGCCCAGGCAAATGGTCGGCATTATTAACATGATTGCCACGCCCACGTGGACAGAGGGAGGCGGGAGGATTGAGGAAGGGGGTAAGGGAAGCTTATCAATGAATCACCAAAGCATGTGATTGATGATTGAATGTGATGAGTGTGTGGGAGTAAGTAAGCATATACTTATCTGAGTGACTGTGTGTGTGTGTGTGTGTGCCACACTCAAAATGTGGCTTCCGTAACAGGGATTAGGCGCCAGGCGCTGTCTAACAGGCTGACAGTCTCCATATGCCTATAAATATGTGTGTGTTGTTGTGTGTGTGTGGTGTGTGTGCATGTGTGTGTATGGCTGCCCTCATCAGCCGGCACAAGACAGATTAAAAGTGAAGAGCTTGCAAAAACGTTGCCACGTCGAAGCCTCCAAGACGAATCACGTACGCCTTAGCTCTCATATACTCTATCTTTATGGGGTTGTCTTAGTGATATTGTTGCCTTTGATTAACTACGAGTACTCCTATTTATACTTACTCTTACTTATATTCATTAGTGATTTGCTTCTTTATTGGCAAGTTAACAACTTGATGGATTTCTCAAAGTATTCCTCATTTATCTTTTTTTTCTTAAATTTGTACTTGATCTATTTAATGCATTGTAAATATCTCAGATGCATGGCATTTTTCCATTTTCCAGTTTTCTGCTGACAATTTGTTACATGAGGCTTAAGGTATCACAATTTTAAATGAATTGTAATTCTAGTTAACAAGAGAGTTTTCGGTTCGTTGGCCCGTTGTGTTGTTTGTTATACCTGTTTGCCAACAGGCAACACGCATCGTCAACGGCAGCTGCTTCGCTTGCCGCGTTGCCAACCATTTTCCTCTCTTCCTCCTTCTTCGCCCCCTCCTTCTTCTCCTTCTCCTTCTCCTTCTCCTCTTGTCCCAACTCTCGGCATAGACCAAAATGTTTACACATACGCGCGATTTTCTTTTAACAATTCATCAAATGCGCTAAGCGCACACAAAAAACTTTGACACTCGACGTTTGTGTTTGCACATGTGTGTGTGTGTGTGTGTGAGCTGTGTGTGTGCGGGGTAAGAGGTGTGTTGGAGGCATAGCCAAAGTTTGACAACGTCTCCAACGTTTCCTCCCCGTGTTTCTCATACAGCAATCGCATATCAATCATCGACAAAACTGCATGAGTCTTGTTCAACGTTTCCAATTCCCATATGTGTGTATATGTTTTTTTTTTTTTTTTTTTTTTATTAAAAGATTATAGCAAAGATTACAATGTAGAGAGTTATAAGTGTAGGTGAAGAGAGAAAGGAGGATCTAGCCCGCGGGACTACCGGGACTGCCTGTATGTGTAAGTGTGTGTGCGTTCAGCTTTAAAATATTTATTTTACTTTACTTTGTGCTTTGGTCGGGCCACATTGAAAGCCAAATACAATAACTCAAATTGATTTCCCAGTGCCCAGATAGCAAGAGAACGATATGTTATTTGCATGTCTTGTCATTCGTAATTTAGGGAAAGGAGAATCGAAAAAGACAGGCAATTAGTTAAAGTTCTTTGTGTCAAGCTGTTTAGGGACTTTAAATTTGCCTGATACTTTGAATAAATTACTCGACAACCAGATATTTTTAATATAAACTGCAGAGAGAGAGAGAGGATAAAAGTGTTAGCTAATCCACATGCTGACATAATCAATAATCGAATGTTTTCAATGCATATTGCGTATACGCAATGTTTACACGGACACAACCACAATGCGGATAAATGCCTCGTAATTTTATTATAATTAAATGCGTATTATATTGAAAGTATTATGCATTTAATTAGAAACAAAGCCCATGCATAAATTGTAAACTATTGACATATTAGTAAGTGAAGTGCATTGATATATGCCATGGTAATTGCTTAGTTCTTGGATTACTTGTGTGTAATAATGAAATGAACACCTGTGGCTTTCCACCTTCTACCTAAGACAATACAAGCATTAAGTAGCTGCCATCAGGAGATAACTTTATGCTGCGAGTATTAAGCCGAAGCAAAAACCAAGACAATAGATCAATTGTTGCCAGTCTTCTTCACAAATTAAACTCACAGCAATGCAGCAGCTCAAGTGTCAGGCTATCTTGATTTATTGAGTGCTCGCGTTCCATAAATTTGCACTGCTTCGGTGGATAATATAAATCGGAACTGGGAATAGTTCAGATACCCTGGCTGCTCGTATACCTAGTCCATTGAGAGTTCTTGAGTCTGTAGGCGAGTCAAGCGTGCGCATGATTTATTTACATTCGAAACTTGTGCACTGGCTTCTTAAACACACAACTTGTGCCGCGAACGGGCAAAGAAAAAAAAAAGACGCCGCAAAAGTTTTCTATAAAATAGGTCGAATGAGATGAAGTTGAAGATGGAAGAAAAGTGCTAAACTCAGCGGAAATTTTTAATCTGCACATTACAAAGTTTCGAAAAATGAGAAAGTGAAGCACGAACAAAGAAGCTGACTGCCTGACGCTTGCCTCTGCATCCTTTTGGCACCTCTCACTTGAAAATGCAGTCATTAATTTTCAGCTTAGAGCAAAGCAACTGAAAAGGCAGCAGAAGCAGCAACAGCAGCAGCCGCCTTCAAGGCGTGGCCAAAGCGTAATATGCAAAAAATGTAAATATAATTAAGAAGCCGTCTTAATGGTTACGGCCAGAGCCAGAGTAAAGCTTAAAAAATGGCTGCCGCTTTAAGCCTTGGCCTTCGCCATCATTGGGCAATATTTTATGCCGGTTCGCTGAAATTCTCAATTTCATTTGTTTGCCTGGGCGTTGAGTCCTTTGCTCGTTTCTAACTAAGCCTCACTGCATTCCTCACTGATTGTCCCCATGGCAGTTTGCCATTGCATTGGAATAGCACGCGATCATTAGTCAGCTCAACTCCTTGACTTGTCACTTGATGAAAGCTCAACATGGCACATGAAATTGCCATCTGCTGGCCAATGGACATTCCGTGCTGCCACCTCTTTAGAGGGATTACTGTACTATCTATGCTCAGCTAAAGTTTGATTTCGACAACGTTAACTCGTTTCTTTTTTTTTCGATTTCCCTCAGAGCTTTTAGCTTGCGTGTTTTTATATGACAACAGCAAATTAAAAGTTTTTTCCTATTCTACTTTATATTGTCATGATAAAGTGTATTTTATATAAATTAGTTGTTCGAGCGGCAGTTTTGCTAATTAGCGACAGCTAAAACTTTTCCAGCACGACCAAAGCCAAACTATAGACACAACTTTTGACCCAAGCAAAGCAAAGCAAAGCGAAATCAAACCAAAAGTTTGCTTGCAGGGCCGCTCATGTTCCTGTTCCTGTAATCCCACTTGAATTCTATTATATGTATGTACTACCTGTATTGTGCCCATAACAGCGACATAATTATGTGCCAGCAATTTGCATTGCGCCCACAACATACAACACAATCGCCATAAAAGGCCTTAACAATTGAGGCAAAGGGCAACGCAACGGCAAAATAACTACAATGATCAACAACTTTAAGGTGTATAGAACTTAAAATACCCTAGTTTAATAGGTGAAAAAATTTGAGAAATAATTGTAGAAAGTATTTAATATTGATTTTCTGAAATTGGTAACATATTCTTAGAATTAATTCTATTGTAAAAGATCAAGCTAAAGATATGACTAATTTCATTTTTATATTGTTAACAACTTTAAGGTGTTTAGAACTTAAAATACCCTGTTTAAATTGGGCATAAAATCTGTGAACTAATTGTATAACATTTTGAATATTGATTTTCTGCAATTAGAAAGATATTTTTAGAATTAACTCTATCGTACAAAATGTAGCTAAGAATATGATTAATTTCACTTACACATTATTATATAAACTTGTGAACTAAAATTCAACTGTAGAATTTATTGAATATTGATATTTAAAAAAAAAAACACACACAAATTCTAAAAATAAATTCTATTGTTAAATATCTAACTAAAATATGATTAATTTTATTTTCATATTTTTAATTATTATTAATTATATTCAGTATTTCTAAACAAATGCTTGTACATCTCTGTCATTTTCTAATGTTGTATTTCAATGAGTAACATGCTGTGAATGACATGCTCTACTCCGAGTGTGCAAATACAACTTTGAGGTAGTTATTTCAACACCTTTATGGTGCAACATTTGTGTGCCACCACAAAACACACACACACACACATACGCACATACATAGACAGCAAAAAAAGAGAGAACGAGAGAAAAAGAGAGGGAGGAGACGTATGTACTTACCACAATGGCTCTGGCCAATGACCATTGGCTTGGCTAGGTTCGTGGCAATAGCAAGTGGCAAGTGGCAAGGTGGGGCAAGTCGAAAGGTGGACACAGAATGTTGCACGGAGGTGCCAGAGTGGCATGCAAAACAAACCGACAGAAACGCCGACGCCACATTTACAAAACCCGTAGATAGAAATCTAAAGATAAAGCAAATTGCTGTGCTACAAAATCGTTAACTGTAATTTACCGCATTTGAAACGTGGCCTATTCTTTTCCATTCTCGTTCTCGTTCTCATTCACATTCACATTCGGGCAATTCTAAAAATTGCATGCGGTTATGAATGAAGGCTACATCGTCCTGGCCTCGGTCTTCGGTCCTTCGGGCCGCAATCTAAATTTAATTGCATTTTTCTCTTTCACTCCATTCGTTTACTTTGGCAACCAGTTAAACATATTTACAATTCCCACAACTGCAGAGTTTTCCCAAATTGCGCATATGTACATATATGTACATAATTGAGGAATTGAATTATGCATAATGTTGTGCCACTTGCAGTGTTCTATTAGAGTAACAATTGAAGTATTTGTTGACTAACACAATTCGTTAAATTATTCGCCTTCTTAAAAACCAAATAACATTAATCATAGGTACTGTAGTCCGCCCAATATCACATATGGAACTGAAGTGCACTCTGTTATAAATTGTCTACTATGCAGGCACTTAGAAACTCATACTTACAAGCTCCTAAAGTGGTTGCCAAAAGTTATTTTACATCGCTAAGAGCATCATGCTAGCTAAAAAAGGGAGAAAATTAGCAAAGTAAAATAATCGAATAGGGAGAACCTAGAAGAGAGAGAAATACTGTGCATTCGAATTTTATCTTTCTAAGCATAAGAAATTTTAAATTTTAAACAGTAGTTTTAAGCTGTTATTAAAGATGATATATAGTACGTATTCTTTCTTTGTTTATATTGCACTGCGCTTAACGATTTGTTAGCGCCTCAATTGTCTATGCAAAACATGAAAAAATTCCTAAGTATTCATCATACGCAGCGTGGGCCAAACAAATAGCACTTTGAATTAGCGCTTCGTCGTCAATAGACAGGCCAATGCCCACATCTTGCCACTTAAAGAATCTACAATAGCTGAAGTCTATCCATCTCGGAGCAGTTGAAAAAGGTTTCGCCGCGTTATTGATGTTGATTGATTTATAAACATTTTAGTACCGCAGACAGGCAAATTAAATTGTAGCCAAAACAATAAACATTTGAGCCCCAGATGGATATTTGCTTCTATCCACCAAAAAGTAGCAGCAGCAACAACAGCAACATCATCAGTTGCTGTCACAACCATTCAACTGGCAGCTGCAGACAGAAGCGCGAAATTTGCCGTATACCAAAACATAATTTGCTTAAATATTCATAACATAGTGTGAGTGAATATTGTTCGAGTATACTCAGATATACTGCTTATTAACACGGTCGCTGAGGGAGGGAGTGTTTACTGTGCTCCAGCATCAATCAAGCGGCATTTGCAGCCCCCCAATTTGTGGTTTGGCAATAATTTAATGAAATATTCTGTTTGCCACGTTAGCTCATATGTCACTGGCAATGTATTCCTATTCCCCACTGAATGGATGGAGCGACTGACTGCCTGCCACCCTGTCCCCAGTCGAATAAGCAATTCCCACTAATTTGTATTGCACTTTACATTTTTGGCTGGCATTTTGCCTAATTTCAGTCATGTATTTTCATTTCTGGCTAAGCCGAGAATAGCAGAAAAGGCACTTTTTGCATGTGCTGCGGTAATTAAAGCATTTCCGCAGCATTTTCATGTGGGGGCTAAATACTCCAGGTGGATATACTCGATTGGGAAAAGGTCTGTGCTAAATTGGAATATTGTAAAATTGTATTACATGATTTATGTTGACCTATAAAAACTGCAAACTCCAGGGTATAATATATCTAACAAAAGATTTAAAAAGAGAGAAAAAAATGAATTTTTGCCAACACGCAAATTCATTATTTTTCGACATTGTGTTCTCTTAATTAGTGTGGGGAAATGCAAACTATGAATTCTCTGTTCGGTTGCTAGTCAAATCGCCAAGGGTTAAGCAACAGCTGCCATTAGCTGCCGGCAGGTGGCGCCTCGAGCGTACAAACTCGCAGTTAACTGGCTGCAAATTGTATATAAATTAGTTGATGGCTAAAAAGCTGACAAAAGCCAATTGCAACAGCTGAGTGAGAGAAGCAAGTGTGTGTGTTAATTTTAAAAATTGTTGAAAGTTGCAACAAGTCACAAAGCTACCCATGGTTTTAAATTCAGTTGGTGCCACATCAAAAACTCAGAAAATATATTCAAAATTATGCTCTCAAACTGAGATCGCTTCAATAATAATTGGTTAATTCAAATCGCTGACATAGCAACACTATATATATTTCGGAAATTGGTCAGAGATGCCACGTCAAAGGTCGAGCAAGCCAGCATCTGGAGCTGGACGTTATAGCAGTGGAGGTGGCAGCACCAGGAGCAGCACCAGGAGCAGCAGCAGCAGCAGCAATCGGTCTGGATACACTCCATTCACTCGCAAATCGAGCAGCAATTTGCCAGCTGTGCAGCCCAAGGCTGAGAAGAAACCGGCAACAGTTGCAGCTCCAGCTCCGGCTCCAGCTGCAGCTGCTCCCAGCTCTGGACGTTCGACGGGGGATCTGATGAAGGATATGGCAGCGACTGCGGCAGGTGTCGCCGTCGGCTCAGCTGTGGGCCATGCTGTGGGCGCTGGCATAACAGGTGCATTCAGTGGAGGTGGTGGCCACAATGCTCCACAGCAGACATCACAGGCACCACCTGCTGAGGAGCGAAGGAATCGCAGTGAACTGGACGACGATGGACCCTGTGCCTATGAGATCCGTCAGTTTCTGAAATGCAGCGAGGAGAACAGCGATCTGTCAGTTTGTCAGGGCTTCAATGAGGCGTTGCGACAATGTCGACAGCGTTACAATCTATAAATCAAGCATCTGGATGAGAGAGGGGTTTTACCAACAAAAAAAGAAAAAAAAGACATTTAGTTGATTTAATCGAAGCAAATATAAATATAAGCATTTCGGCATTTAAAATTACCGAGCATATTAATCAACACATCCAAGTGACTAAATATTCATTCAACTTTAAATACTTCATCTCTGCCCGTAAAGTTCAGCTTTAGGTTCTGCACTGTTTTGTCCTGTTCTGACCAAATCAGAACATACATCATATAAAAGCCAAGGGTTGGCAATTAAAATGTTTTATGTGTCGCACACGCAGCACGCAGTGTTGGCCCTCTTCACTGTCACTGCCCCCAACCATTGCAATTTATTTTTAACACTTTCTAACTGACTGCTGCACATCCTTGAAGTCCTTTGTCTTCCTTTCTTTTCATACGATATGCCGCAGCTGGTTTGTGCCACGTTCTCATCCATTGTGAAACGAGGGTATTACGATTTTCCTATCAAATGTGCAACGTACTGAAGTAACATATATGATAATCATGTCCATCTCTAGGGGAATTTAACCATTTTCAAGACTGCAAAAATCAATTTACTTGTTTTTTAAGCATGTTTTAAAGCACCAAACTATATCTATATTATTTGGGATTTTCAAAGTCAGTTAATGACTATCTATAAATAAATAAATAAACGTCTTAATTTGTTTATTCGCTTTTAGGGTATTTTGCAATCGACTCGCCTAGACTTGTACTTTTATCCTTGTTGTTTTTTCTTGACATTCTTAGTTAATTGTGATTTTGTTTACTGCCCCCCCGTCCCCCTTTGGCTTTTGTTTATGTTGGCATTTTGTCTGCTCTCTGTCGAATATTTACTTAAATTTTGTTGTTTCGTTTTTCTAACGATTTTCGCGTTCAACGCGCTTTGCAAAGAGAGAGTGAAACTTTTTCATTAGGTTTTCCCGTCGCGATTTTCGTATTTTTTTTATCTGCTTGGCTTGTGCGCAATTAAGCTTGTGAAATGTTTTGGTAACAGCAACGTTGCGTCGCCTTTTCCCCCAGAGACGATACCCTTTTTAATTGTATGCGCGTTTTCGCGTCTACTTAAGAGAAGTTTAAACTGGAGACTAAAGAAATGTGTTAAGCATATATTTGGTTGTTGGCCTAAACGCTTTGTCTGCCCTGATGAAAACAAATTTAATGTTTTTTTTTTGTAACTGCAAAGCAGCTAATAAATATTTATTATGTTTCTGGGAATTCCCAGAACGCAGCACTTGCCTCAATTTAGATTTAAGATTAAACAGGTGCAGGCAGCGTGGTTGCCAAAACATAAATCAGAATTAAGGACATCGAGCATTGCCAGTACAATTATTTATAAATTTTCGAGATTTATTGAAATTAATTTTCATTCAGTCAAATATTTTGCAATTTCTTATTGTATTTACAAAAGATTTAAGCCGAAAATGAATTTAAAATTTGCTTTTAAATCTGAGTTAAATGTGGCGCATTAATTATTATTTTCAAATAGTTTGGACAGTGAACTTTTTATGATATCAAAGAGCGAGCATAAATCCAATAAAAAGAGCTCTTGGCCACTCAGCTGCAATATCTCCATGGGGTGTTGTCATTAATAGCCTTAAAAGGACGATGCCAACGATATCAGGTGAAAAACTCACTGAAATTTTCCGTGCGCGCTCTTCTCGCAATACCAAAAAAAGGAGATAAAAATTGATGCAGTGCTGAAAACTGCGAAAATATAAAAAGGCAATCAGCCGAGAACTTTTTGTTGTGGACACACTCCACACACTCGCTGAGTGTGAAATATGAAGTGCCAAACACGGCGCAATCAAAGGACAATGCGAAGTCCTGAGTTCGTTTTTATTGCACGCAGGCGAACAATGAAAAATGGTTGACAGTGGGCTGAACAAGTATCGGGATTGGAAGTGGCTTCATCTGTGACACTTTAAAATGAAACTAAATTTGGAATTTAATTCAATTTGTAAATGATGATTGCACATTCATTTTTCTGTCTTTCATTTTTTCATTTTCTCTTCTTTTTTTGTGTTGTGGTCTGTCATAGATAACGGGATTGAAATGCACTCTATAATCAATCAGCATGAATATGCTAATGAAAATCAAATCAAATGAAATCCAATAAATTTCCAAGTGGGCAGCCAGCTGAAGCATGCAATGCAATAAATTGCATCAAAATTGTGTAACCAAATTGGTTGAATGGCCAATAACTGCATTTGTCGTGCATAGATATTATGTGTGTGTGTGTGTGTGTGTGTGTGTGTGTGTGTGTGTGTGTGTGTGTTGTGTACATAATCTGTCTGTGTGTTGTTGTTGTTGCTGTTGTTGGGCGTGTCACTTTGGCATTTTAGTCAAACTGAAATTTATGTGCAACCAAGTTTGCAGTGGCAAAACTTTGTCAGCGCCGGCGGAAACGGAAATGCATTTCCGAAAACCGGAAATGTTCTTGCCATGCGTATTGCAAATGGCGATGCCACCTTTCCATTCTCAATCCCACCCCCTTCAATAAAAAAGAAGAGAGAAAAAAACACATTAAAAGTTGACCATCTGCAACATTTATGAACTTCACTTTTGAAATGAACGATATCCAAGCCAAGCGTATGTAATCACCAGAGATACAGACTTATGGAGGCCGAGACACAGAGAAAGAGAGAGATGCAGAGAGAGGGTAGAGAAAGCTGGAGAAAGGTAGCTTAATAAATATGAGCATACATATGCAAAAGGCCAAGCCAACAAAATGGCAAAAGGCGTCTCCGTTCTGTCCAAGCGACAGACATTTTATAATTTCTTCAGCTTTCCACAGTCAGTAAGTTGTTCTCTCTCTCTCTCTCTCTGTCTGTCTGTCTGTCTGTCTCTCTGCGTGCAGCAGCAAGAACTGAAAGTTGCAAATGAATATGGAAATATGGAAAAAGTCTACTTTTTGCCCCAGCTGTCTGTCTAGCTGACCACACGAATTTAGCAGGTTGTGGCCCGAACGGAACCAACGGCTGCAAAGAGCAAAGTTAAATATTCAATAAATATTTTAAAGTTGCACATTTTCCGTATAAACTTTAACTGGTTTGGGTCAGCTAGCTAATGAAAGGCCATATATAGCGTTTAATTTGTTGCCATCACGCATACGCAGTGTGCGCCCAACTAGTTGAGTTTTGCAATGAAGCGTCTTAATTAAACAGTAAACTAAACTTAAATAAACTTGACTAAACCCCCTTCGCTTCGCTTCGTTTCGCTTGTCGTGTCGTGTTCGTAATCATTTGCATATTAATTAAACCTTTTAGCCAAAAGAAAACAACAGGCAAGCCCTAAAGCCAAAAGGTCAAATACCAGCACTAACCCGAGACTAAACCGCAAGCATTAGCTGACCAACAACCCACACACAACACAGTCTGAATAAAGGTCACAATTCTTTACTAGACACCTCATTACATTATGTGGCATACTTTTGGGAGTGGCCTGAACAATGCAACAACCTCAGCTCAGATCAGTTCAGTTCGGCGACTTGACACGTGGCAGAGTCGCCAACTTTATAGCCGCTTCATAAAGCAGCTAAGCAGCCTTTGAGCCCATCAAATTTTCAATTGAATTGAGGCTACAAAATTTGTCGCCAATACATTGTTGTGGCTGCGTTCTGAAATTTATCCATGTCACTTAAATATCAATTTAATTTCCATAATAGGTCCCTAAAAGCAGACGCACACACACACACACACACACACAGACACAGAGACACACACACAAAGGGCAAACCAATTTATTGTTATCGACCAACTGACAGCGCATTCTCGAGGGATTTGGCTTGTGATTGACACTTGGCTAAGAATAGCTAGCAACCATTTGGCATATACCCTGCACTGGATATTGGAGTATGAACCAGTTTTTGGTTTGTGATCAAATATTATGATAATAGAAGACAACAATCAGTTTCATGAAAGACTCGGGCTAAGTGCAACTAATGTTAATTCTATTTGCGTAGCGCTTAGCGCAGGAAACTTGGAACAAAAGTGCTGCTAAAACAAACCAAACACTGAACAAAGAAAGTAATTCAACTATTTGCAGGACACCGAACTTTATTTTCACTATAAAGCTTACACATTCATTTGCATAGTTATTTGATTATTTTGTATTCTATTTTAAATTTAAAGGTTTTCAAAAGACACTCAACAGATTATTTATTTATTATTGTTTATTTATTTATAAAGTACAAACTTGCCATTAAATGCACAGCAACAATTATAATTATAATATGAATTTTATGTATAAAGATTATTTTTCTATTACATTTCAATACGACATCCTAAAGTTGGCACTAAAATCTTTAAGATTTGCATGTTATTAAATATTATTGGATGCATGATAAAGTGTCAATGCCCTAGGCGAGAGCATATTCAGAGTGAGCATTTATATCCACAAACTTAGATGGAAGACGGGCGAATAGTGTGGCGACGACAATAACTAAAGCTGAGCACCCACATGAGTGTGAGTATGAGTATGAGTATGAGTATGCAAACAAATAGCAATAAAAGCAAACTTAAAAGTCCATTAAAAATGCTCGAGCGACATTGTGAAATTGGCAAGCCACGAGTCGAGTTAGTCACGTATCCAACTCATTCTTCATCCCTCTTCTGGGCTCTTAGTATTATACTTTCAGCTGGACTGGCAGATATTTGAGCTAGAGATGGGCGTATGTCCATTGTCGAGCTGTGGCGGTGGCGGTGGCGGTGACGGCGGTTGTCGCATCACCAAAGTCGCTAACAATAAATAGAAATCTCAATTTACGACGCGTTAGTCCTGCGTCCCGTGGCAGGAGATAGAAGGCTACAGGAGAATCTAGTGACATTGCTGTTGTTGTTGTTGTGGTTGTGGTTGTTGTTATTGTTGTTGGATGCCAGTGGCTGGTGTTGGATGCCCTGCTTGACTGCCTCTCTAATGGCATTTGTGATGGCTGCGGTTAAAGTCCCCATCCCCATTGGATTCGCATGTTGATGTTGATGTTGATTGGCGATTCGCTGGCACTTGCATGACTATCTCCCGGTTTTCTCCGCAACATGAGTGCCTTTTTGTTTGCCCAGCAACAACAACAGCAGTCGCAGTGCAAAGTGTGTCTATATTGACAGTCACAACTTTACTTTTTTTTCGGTTTCCATTTGCTCTATCGCTCTAACCAAGCAAAACCGAACGAAAGTCAGCTTAACAGAGCAAAACCTTTTCCCTAACTGTAGTGGAACTTAAGCCGTTTAAAAGTTTCTGACCAACTTGGTACGTGACATAATTTGTGCTAATGTCAAATGAGTGACAGTCAACATGTCAGCTGAGCAACTTGTGGGTTTATCTTTACACTGGACTACAAAAAATATACAGAAATAAGAAAAGAACAAGTGGGAAAAGCTAGAGTCGAGCTCCCGACTATAGGACGCCCGTTACTTGTTTAAATAAATTTAAAGTATTTTTTATTGCATGCTTTTAGGCATTTACATTGCTTGAAACTTAAATCAGCCATTACTACCGTTCTGTTTAGCCGATCTTGTTGCTATTAAGTAGGATAATAGCTTTAATTAATAGATAACGTTAATTAACAAAATATACGTAATATTCTAAAAACTGTGCGTGTGGTGGCATTTCGCGATTTACATAGGCGGATAGCTAAATCGAGTCGGCTGTTGATGCTGATAAAGAATATACATACTTTCTCCCTGTTACATACATTGCATCGAGTACAAAATACCCTTTTACTTGTTTTTTAAGTAACAAGTATAAATTTACAAACTCGCTAGAACAGTTTTTGCAGGACAGTGTTCAACAGGCTATTAGGGATATTTGGCCAACAGGAAAGTGCACCAAGCAAATCGAGTTTCAAGCCAAACAAATGCCGTGAAGCCTTCTGAAAGTGTTTCAATTAAAACGCTTCCGTCCCGGTTGTTTTGCCAGCTAATTACCTAAATGCAGATGCAAATGGAAATGCAGCTTATTGCGGTTTATGTTATGAGAGGCGGAAATTGTGTGAGCTGATCAGCTGGGGGGAGAAAAACTGCAGGGACTGCACTTTGATCTCATAAAGTCAATTGTAGGCTATTAAGTGAACTGAACTCGTGCCACGATTGTTTGGCCAAGATGAGCACTTTGTACAGTTGGCTAGCCAGGTAAGTGCGTCGATGGTGGCAGGAAGTTGGAGGTTGAAGGGGAATAGTTCACTTGATGTCGAACACAACACAGCTCCAAATGAAACCTCGACTAATTGGCACTTGGAATACAAATGCTAACTCAATTGGACTCAGTGGATTGTGTCCAAGTGAGTTCTTGGCGAGTGAGTGAGTTTCATTCTCAGCTCAACAGTTTAATTTGGCTTTTCACTATTTACGCAGCCATTGTAATTTTGGCGTAGCTTGAACAACAGAGGTTGCTTTATTTTGTCTTGTGGTTGGTTGAGTTGAGTTGTTGCTGTTGCCATTTCAAGTGCCCGTCGTTCTCAAGTCCTTGCTCTACTCTGCTATTAACCTTTATTGTGGTTGCCGTTGTCAATGGGTCTGGGGCAGAGCATTTCTTACGAATGTTGTCCAACTTGGCGTCTACTCTCGTACGCATACAAATTTGTGTTTGCTCAAGGCTCATTTCATAAGCCAGATTTTATACAAAGACGCAGCTTTTCCTTCCACAACAATGTGCAATTTTCAAGAGGTTGTCGTAAAACTTTTATAAATTGCAGCGTCATTTGTTCGTTACGGATTTGTGGAAAGCAAACTGCGTTGTGTGCTACTGACATCACCAAAATTTACATGCCACTAAAAAGTGGCAGCAAGCCCACTAGCAACTATTCTTGCAACAAAGTTTCATTTACATACTATACATAACACCCGCACATAGGCACACAAGTTTCCCCAGGTCTCAGACAGTTGTTTTCGTAGTTGTTATTCTGGTTGTTGATGGTGGAACACAAAAACTTTTTAATTAAATTCCCCTACCAGAAGTATCGACCACTTGTTTCCTTGCAATCAGTTGCAAGGTAAGTTGTTATGTTATTATGTTACCAAATTGGCGCATTGTGAACAAATTGTCTATACACCTCATTGAACTTCAAATAAGGAAACATCTACTCAAGAAGGCTTGTTACTTGCATTTTAAATTAATTTTTATTAAAATATTCTTGAAGAGGATATGCTTAACTATATTCTACCTTTACAAGAGGAACCTTTCTGACCTACGAGTGTTTTGTTGACTTTCAAGCTTCTTAGCGGTAATGAAATTGCGTACTTCACTGCCAGAACAATTTCGCATATTTTCTGCAATGTGTGCCCGCTTTAGCTATGTAAATTATTTCCTTTCAAAGTAATAATCAAATGCAACAGGTTGCTTCCTGCCTGTTTGCAACAAGCACCCGTTGGCTGTGTGGCCTGACGAGCAGCTGCATTTTCAAGTCCGAGTCGGGCTTCTCCTCGCATTTTACATTTTTATGGTTTTATATAGAAATACTTATTTGTATATATATTGCCCGAGGTTTGCATACATTCTGCGCGCCAATGAAACCACATGGAAGGCAACACTCAACAAGAAAATCAATTAAAAAGGCAAATGAAAATGTACAAATATTTCCCAGCAGCCGCAGTAAATAACAGATAGAGTATAAGAATATTTTCAACCATATTAACTATTTTTTACTTTAAATATCATCAAACGCCGAGTCGATTCAGAGTTAAATTGTTTCAGCAAATTAATTGATAAATTTATATATTTATTGAGTAAAGGGTGTCTCTTAGTCGGAGACTCGACTTTCTTCTATTTATTCAAAGGCGTCTGTTAATAAGAATGAGGAGCAAATATTACATTTCGTGCGGAATTCTATCCCTATTTATTATTAATTCACAAGAATTCAGGTGCTGGCTGGCAAAGTGGCTTCTTGTTTATTTATAGCACCGAAGGCTGCATGACAAGTTGAAAAGTTTGTGTCTGCTGACAATTACGTAAAGTGGTCAGAAGGTACCGGGTTAAAGGCCATCAACAATGACTAAAACGGTAACTCAACTTCCTGAACTTTCTCCGGCAAATTGCGTGACCCGTAGATGACATTAGCAGCTGTCACCGGAAAACTCGGTGTTACTTTTTTAAAAAACGAACCGAATTTACATTTAACACAAAAGTCAAGTATTTAATCAGTATTTAGAAAAAAAAACTCTTCGACTTAAATATTTTTTTCCAGTTACCATTTTATTAAGTATGCTTTAACTTGATAAGACTTTCTTTTAAATATGAAATGAGAAATTGAACTACGAAAATTGTAGAGCATTCGTCTTTATTTTGCTATTCTCTACATGCAAGCAGAACTTTCAAAAGAATTTTCGTTTCTCTTTGCACTATATTTAGAAATTTTATCTTTTTTTTGTCCCGGCACAAAGTAAAATCTTAAACCGATTTCTACGAAGTCACATGAAATGCGAAAAATATCCAAATTCAATAAAAACGTCACATTCGCGCGTCATAAAAAAATCATAATTTTTCTTGAGTTTCGCTCCCAGTGTGTGTGTGTGTGTGTGTGTGTGTGTGTAGTGTTTATGTGTAAGGTTGTGTGATATTCAATTCAAGAAACGTGTCTGTCAAATTTCACAAATTTGGCAAATGTCAGACAGCTTGTCAGAGTGCCACCAACGTGTGCATTGTGAATGGGATGTGAATCTTATGAATGAAACGTGAAAAACCTCAGAGATTTACCTCCTATAACAAGGATAACAACATCTAAAAGGCAACAGAAGGAATGCATTTAGGATCTGCCATTTGACAGCTGTCAATGATTTGTATCCCTTTGGCTGTCGCAAATTGCCACTTTTTTATGTGCCAGTTGGCAAAAAATATTCGAATAGTTTTGTAAGCTTCTATTTTGTTTTATAACAAGTTTCAACAGTTTATATCGCTTATCGCTTTTCCTGCTGAAATTAAATCATATTTCACTCAGTTTGGGTCAACAGAGTTTCTCAAATTTCAATCAAAAGCCAATATTTACATTTTCCATTTGGTCAAAAAGAAAAAGATGAGAAAATCAAAGCAAACTAGCTCGTGCCCAAATCAGTGAAGCACACTTAAATTGAATTAAGCCAAATCGATAATCTAGAGATGTTTGATTGGAAAATACCCTGCACTTATTAGAAGAGCTGATGTAAGATTTAGAAAATCGGAAGTAGAAGCTTCCAAGGATACAAATTTCATCAAAATTAATAATATATAAATAAATAATTTATTTAGGCGCCAAATGTGAATTGGATTATTTTTTTAAAGTTTATGAAAAAGAAAAAAAAACTCGAAGCAAAATCAGCAAGACAAATGACCTTGGAGCTGCTGCTTCGAGCTATGTCTGTCATCTGGAAAGGAATTAAACTAATATTTATCAAAGAGATGGGCGAGACGTGCTTCAAAAGTGAACAAAAGCATTGCCGGCGCCAAGGCAAAGTGGCCGGAAAGCAGCAGAAGAGACAAACCCAGAAATATGAGGCTGCTACCGAGTTGAAGACAGAGAAAAGAGAGAGACAGAAACAGAGAGAGAGAGAGAGAGAGAGACAAAGAGCTAAACTGCAGCATCATGGATGGACACAGAACCAAGAAGAAGAGTGAAACGCTGTCAAGTTCGCCTAAGCTGTCATATGAAATGAATGGACACGTCCTTGTTCTCCCAACTAGAGTATGCTCGTCCTCGGCCACACAGAACTGGCAAGTTAATGTTTTATGCCAGACTCAAAGTTGGCTCAACTTTATGCTAATTAGCAGCTGCTAACGAGTTAGATGCGTTGCTAACTTGTGGCCAGCCAGTGTCCCAATGCCTCCGTCGCACCTGCAAAACTCACAGATACTCGTACACAGAAAAAAAAAACAAATATCATTCTAAAATGCAAGTTTAAATTCTTGTAGTTTTTATGTATGTTTTCAGAATAATTTTGTTAAATTAATACAATATGCGGATAAAATGGCAACCATAAAAATAGTCAGAAAAGGCTTAAATTTTTTATTTTACTGAAACGTTTCTTATAAAGCCCCGATAATTACGAAATTCCGAGATTGCCGAACTTTTGACAACGTTTGGATTGATATTAACCCGGAATCAAGGATATTTTTTTTCTGTCTACTCGCATCTCGCACAGATAAGCTTCATAAGTGCCCTCTCCTTTTCTCTCACTCACAGTGTCTACTTTATTTTTTTTAACACCTTTTTTTTTGTGCAAAAGTTTTGTGCCATCTCATTCAAAGTGCATTTCGAGCGTTCACAGATGTTTGTTGGCTAGAGAACAGTAGTTGTTGTTGTTGTTGTTGCAGTTGGATTTATATTTAGTATATATAAAACATCTAGTATATGCGAAATTGCGTTGAAATGGCCAAATAAAACGACAATAAATATGACCATTGTGCCAGCTCGTTCTGCTCTTCTCTTGGCTGCCTCAATGCCGAACAATGCGCGCCCATAAATTACCTAAATTGAAAACCATTCTGCCCCATTTTGGGGCAGCTTTTCCAATGCTTACGCTTCAACCCTCTATTCCTCTGTCCCTTTTAACAATTGAGCTGACGCGCTCCACACTTTTATATTCATTACATTTCATACAGAACGCCAGTTTCAATATACACTGCATTAATGAAATTCACAAATGGAGTATGATGACTTTGTCAATAGTTATAAAGTTGGTCGCTATAGAAATAAACAATATTATTATACTTATTAAACACTTAATAAATTACTATATTTATTATGCCCAATAATTCCGTAGATTATCCTGTTTTTGGATTGACTTTCTTTAAATTTAATAATTTAATGAATCCTTAAATAGCTTTGTATATCAAATGAACCTAGAGTTATTCTAAGGCTATTCGTTATTATTTATTTATTTATGTTAATTTATTATTTATTTTATTAGTTTGTGAATTTTGAAACTGCTTATCATAATTTGAATAATCTAATACCAAGTTCATTTAATAGGCTTTGAAGCATTCTTTTTATGCAATTTGTAGTGTATTTCATAGTTGATAAACGTCACTTTGTCATTCCTTTTGTTATTTTTCCTTTTTTTCAATGCTTTTTGTTCGTTGCGCGCATAAATATGCAATAGAAACTTTTCTCACGTTTTTGATTGCATTTTTTGTGCAGCGTCATAAATATTTAATGTTTACTTCACCAACAGCAGCATTTAAGCGTCTCTTTAGTGAAGATCTCTGCACATTTATCTTTGTAATGTATATTTGAGAGAGAGAGAGATATAAAATAGTCGCCTTTATGGCATTTTCATTTATGCGAAGTTTGCCCGTTTGTCAGTGAAACTGTGAACAAAAATGGCAATATAACAGTTGCCATTTATATATAGAAACTCAAGACTTGAAATCGTTTGAGAGTGGAGGTATCAGACTGCGGTATCGGTAAACTGTCAGCAGTTTTCAATAAGCCACAGACAGTGAAAATGGCACAGAGCACATTGTAATGGTGTGCACACCAAATTGACATCATTATGAGTAAGATGATTGCTCTCTGGTTGCTGCACGGTGGCCAAATAACCACAGGATGCACTTCATTAACTTAATTAAAAATCTTTGTGTCAGCATCATGATTATCAGCATAATCATCAGCATCATCATCATCTGTAGCAGCAACATCATTATTCTGATTGTCGTGGTTTCTTCACGTTGAGGCGAGTCTGTGAATTGTAAGCACAAGAACCGCAAAGCGAGTCACTTCCAGCTGAGTTTCCACACAAGTACTATATAGAGTAATAAGCGAGAGAGTTCTGTGTGAAGTTGCCAGGTCTCTTCTGGGTTGACGAGTCAGGGGCAAGGGGGAGTAAAGTGGCATTCATAACGCTCATGTTGCATGCCACATCGCGACCGCTGTCACAGTGCTGTCTCACACGAAGCGTAAACTCAATTAAAAACTGTCGAGTAGTTGCCGACACGCCGCACACGACCGATGCGATGCGATGCGATGCGATGACAGCGGTTGATTATCCTTATATTATCCTTATCCAGTGCCTGGCTTCGTTACACATCCTGGCACAAACATTTCGCTTAGTTTGCAGCTGCGTGCTAAATGCATTTGTTTGTTCTATTTTCTATTTTCCATTTGCTTTTTATATTTTTCTTTCATTTTTCATTTTTCATCTTAACACCCGCATGCTCAGAAAATTTGCAGCAGGCTTTTCATCATTGTGAATACAGTCTGAGCTTTTGCAGAATCCATTATGATTCTAATTTTCACTGCGTTTTTTATCCTGTTTGGTCTTTGAATTCGAAAAGAACTTTTAAATTAGCTGCATAGCTCCAATGAATCTAGTTTTTTATAATTGCTTTGTACACTATTAAATATTAAAAGAGTATTTTCATATATAATATTTCATTGGTATATAATAACAAATATAACAAACACTTGATTAATATGTTGTCGATTTTTACATTTCAATTTTAAACTCGATTCACTGTTCGGATTTACATTTCTATATTTAAGTATTATTCCCCTATAAACAGTCCACAATGACATGTTAAATACCTAAACACATTAGGGAAATGTAAATCCCTGATAATTGCATTATATTGTTGTTGCAAGTGCAGGACTATCAATGTAATCTCCTTGTAGCAAGTGTAAAGTACATCGAAATCACTGTAAATTGAGAGATTGTTTATTGAGGCGTTTGTAATGCGAGCAATGGAAAGAACATGTTGATGTTGCAGCTGACAGTTGTTGCCGCTCCAGTTGCAGCAGTTGTTGCCGTTGTTGCAATTGTTGAGAGTCAGTGGGGGCCTTTTTTGTTGAGAGCAGCATGCCTCCCTTGTTTCCCCTTCTTATCCTAGTCAGTTGGCTGCTTCGATGCATATCCTATGCCTACAATGTATCAACTGCGGCTAAGCATGACGTTGACGAAGCGCATGCAACAACTCAACTTGTTAGAGGGAGCGAGGGGAGGGAGGAGGAAGGAGGGAGGAAAGGAAGGAGTGTGTGTGGCACACACTGAGCGGTGACATGGCGGTTTCACTTTGTTGTTGTTGCAGTTGCAGTTACTTCTTGTTGTTGTTGTTTCTAATGTTGTTGCCCATTGCAAATTTGTTGCTGACAATTTCTTGTTAGCGCTGTTCATGCTGTGGTTTCACTCACCATTTGCCTGTCTCACTTCTGTCTTTCCCCCTCGCTCACTCTCTGTCTCTGTCGTTCTCTGTGTGCGTTCTAGTCGATAAATTTTCAATTTTCCAACTTACACAAGTTTTACTGTGTGTGTAAGTCTGTGATGCCTTTAACATTTCCGCATTTTAGCCACACTTCAGCGCAGCGCACAACATGGCGTATGATTGATGCCGTCTGCAGACTTTGCCCTGCTTAAAACACCAGCAACACACACACACACACACACACGAACATATGAAGACAGCAGACAACTTATTATATTAACATAAAAACAAAATTTGCCTGCCTAAGTGTGCGTGAAGCAGAGAGAGACAGAGAAAGAGAGATAAACAGAGGCGAGAGATTTTATGCTAATATATATTATCTAAGGGAACACGCAGAGGCGTTGAGTGGCTACCATTGTTGAGGTGTTTGTGAATCTGTGTAAATTTCACTATAAGTCAAGTTTCTTTAATTGTATGAATTACATTTCCATTGCAGTTGTCTCAACATTAATAAAGTCGGAGAATCGCAGACAAGAGCTCTTGATGATTATTATTTTTATTATCCTTGAAATTAAATATAATTTAATTTCTAAGTAGACTTAATTAAGCCAAGCATATTTAGCTGCTTTACAGACATATTTTGATACGCAGACTTAATCTATGTTAACATGATTACAATAAGCGCATTAAGTGAAAAAGTAGCTTAAGGACTTACAATTCAATTACCAGCATGCATTTAGCTTGACACATAAAAAACTTTTATATGTCACTCTTCAATCTTGGCCAACATTGCACTGGGGACACTCCCATGAAATCCCTCAAGTTTATTGTGTGAAAATTGTTGCCCAGAGAAAAATGCAATATTCGTGTGCAGCTGCATCTGTAGATATTGCTTAATGCGAGAAGATGTACAGTATGTGTTCATGTTAGCAAACGAGCAGCAGCTCAGCTTTGAGGAAAAAGTCTGTGCATGTTGACAGAAAAACACGGATTTCGAAATAAGAGACCAAAAGCTGAAATCTGACGCTGCAAGGTCGATGCTCAAAGAAATCATAGATAATGATGCCAGCGAATTTTCGTTGCTAGTTTCCGTGAAAACAGATGACTTGGCTACTAATATTATTTGCAACCAGTACAATTTCATTTCATTTTAAAATTGATCACAAAGGAAACGTTTATCTCTTTTGCAATATAGAATGGAAACCTATTGTCTGGATATTTATTACAATTTTTTCTATGACTTTTCTTTTGTGCCATATATGCTGATATTAAAAATGATTTAAAGGCGAATAAATATCTGTGCTAAAATATTATTTGGCAGCATAAAATATGAGATGTGTCTAGCTTGAGTTTGCAAAATTAACATTTATGGTTTTGCCCATCAACAAATAAGCAAACATAAATTTATAATAAAAAGCACAAGTGGAAAATATCAGTACAGTCTTAGGAATAGATTTCTTGGCTTTACCCCCAAGTCGCCTTCATAAATAATCACATAAAATTTGTAAGTAAGAATTTTTGTTGTTGAGAGTGCTCAGCTAAGAAATACTGTGGGGTACTTTCTATAAAATTTCTATGAAATTTTCAAAATTCAGAAAAAAACATAATTAGAGAGATTAACTTTTATTAATGAGAAATTTTATGTTTTCAGTTGAAGCTTTACAGATAAAGCAATATTATAATTTATAAATATGCTTCTGTATTCTGTAGGATTAAATTCGTCTCCTTCTGTCTCTGATATAAATTGTCTCTAAACCATTATACCCTTTACTGCCATTTTATGAGTACAGGGTAACCGTAAGCAACGTAGAAAACATGGAAGCATTTGCTTTTTCTCCTGTCGTGTTCGCAAAAAGGAAACGCAAATGCGTATGCGTAAATACATTTATTTTTTTCTCGGTGCCAGGAAGCTAACAAACTGTACCCGCAATTTATGTAAAATTTAATGCTTTATTACGACACACACGCACAATCGGCACGCCCACACACACACACACACACAGACACACAGACATATGCAAATCATATCAGTCAAATACATACGCGACGCATTATCAAAAATGAAACACCAATGAAAATGTCAGAGGCATCAAACAAACACAGCAACAAAGATAACAGTAAAGATAAGCAATTTCCTCGTTTCCAAATGTTTTCACCGTTAGGCGTAGCTCTACACATGTTTTGTACACAAATTTTATTATGCACACAACAAATTCAACACGCACACACAAGCGCAAGCATACAAATACTTACATATGTCAGTGTGCAGGCATTTTATGCCAGAAATTGTGCTACACTGTGCTACAAGTGTGTAATTTAAATTGAGAAACATAACTTTTAAGATGGAAAAAGGATCGATAAATAATAAACTATCATTTTCCTTGTTTGTTTGTTCTCTCTATTTTTGCTCACTTTCTTAAATTTTCTAGAAATACTTTGTTGGTTTAAATTAAGCAATAATTAATTAAAATTAAATTTTCTCACTGCATTTGATGATGTTTTCTATCTCTACCTCTACGCAATGTCCTAAAAGAAATTACTTAAAATGCTTGTTCCTTTGACGTTAAAATATGATAAAAAATCAACGTTTTCAAGAGCGTTTAATTATGTCAAATGCTGAATGAAACCTTTTGTTCTTTAAGTTGCCACCTGGTTGGCTGGTGTAAGTGAGCTGGCATTAAAACATGATTCAAAATCAACGTATTCATTATTTGCAGTCGTGTGCCAACACGAAAACAAAATAAACCAGCAGCTGCTTGACACATAAACATCAAGCTCGCAACACGCCCTCAACGTAAAATATTAAAATCAAAAAAAAAAAAAGAGGGAACTCGACGGCAGTTCGTCGAAGGATGACAAGCTGGTAGCTGCTGTCAGAAAACTGCTGCCAAAAGGGCGCCAATGTCGGCAGTGGCAATTTAAAATTGCTGCCTTTTTAACTCGCATCCATTTACGGCAATTTTGCCTGATCCCCATGCCCCCCTTCAAAGTGCCTCTTATATGTATCTGTGTATCTGTGTCTCGTCCCTCGTATGAAGTGTCAGATTGAAATTACATCAGGCACTTTCCAAATGGCGACTGGTGAATGACGAGAAATGCTCCAAGGATAACATATAACATAAATAAGCAACATGCCAGCAAAAATTGAAAAAGGTTGCAGACATGTTAAAGAAATCAAATTTGATGACTCAATAATTGAAATGCGCTCACGAGCATTCGAAATGAGCTTCAAACGCAGCCCACGCAGTTAAGACACATTGCGTATACGCCGCGTGGCACGCAGTGATTTCTTTGATTTCACTGATTTCGGATAATGCTTAATTGACATGATAGCTGTTATCTGTGGTCTCTCAAAGAATTCCAACTCTAGCTTCCAAAGCTTCACTACAACTGCTTTGGTTCCCCTTTGTTTGATTGCTTATTTCACGCATTTTGCGTTGCAGCCACAAATCCCCGCCACTTGCGAAAGCTTTTTACCACCACAAAACAGTAAAATAAAGAAATAGGAAAATTTTAATGTGTTGCCTGAAAAGTCGACGGTATTGTGGGTTCAAAAGGAGCGCAAAAGGGCATCAGACCATGATGCACCAAGACAACCAACTGCATTGCATTCTCTTCTTCCCATTGCCATCTCACACTTTTCCCTTTGTCCCCCAAACAATGCTTGGCTCCATTCTCTTGCAGGGGATTTGGTGTTGTTAAAACAATTGCTTGGCATATCGGGAAAATTAAGTTTACGCTTGCTGATTTTATTTACAGTTGATGGGTTTTTTTTTTGCCCTTACTTAAAACGCAGCTGCAAACAGCATGAGATACGCTAAGCTTATTTACTTTGTTTGGCTTTAAGTAAAGTGCAGTGAGTAAATATTTCAGATATTTTCTGTGGCCAGACGAGCTTAAATTTAATTATTCTCTAAGACACAAGCTCGACCATTGGTTGCTAAGCCATGCACAATGGAATGCTTTAGACTTATTATGGCTTTATACTATTAATTAAGCAGTAATTCTCAGAGACTATTTGCGAAAAATATAAAAGGATTTAATTTAATTTTACACATAATAATTTCGGACATTTTCTTCGTGAAATAAAAGAAACTTTAAAGTTTAAACTCATTTTTTGTCATTTAAAATAAATTGAATAAAGTCAGACACTTGCATCATGGGAATACATCTGAAAAGTTACTTTGCCATCGAAGCTCTGATGATAGTTTGAGCCAAGTTTGTCCTTGAGCTTTACCCAATTTGTTCGTTTTGTTTAATCAAAGTTTAAGCGCACTGAACACTTAGCTGCAACAACAAATTGTTTTGAAACCAATAACAGAACTTACATTTTCGGTTGTTTCCTGTCGCAAGTAGAACTGTACTTATTTAAGCAAGAGGAGGTCCTTTCTGTCCTCGCTGTATTTTCAATGCACTGCGTGTTTTCTGGTCGTAAAGAACCCAGATAGACAAGAAAACTTTCGAAGAGACTGCGGCCAACCCCAAGACGACGACCACGACTTGGGGTTTTCGAGAGAACCAAGAAAACTACTAAATATTTGAAAAGTTCTGCAAAGCCGAGGTTGCTGCTCAACTGTCAAACAGAGTAAAACCCGCGGTAAATTGCACAGGGCGTGGGCGTGGGTGTAGGTGTGGGCGTGGCCAAAGCCAAATGTTTAGACAGTCAGGTAAGAGCGTCAGACGAAATAAAATCGCGCATACGCCGCTTTGTCACCACAGCTGAAACTTGAAAAGCCAAATTATTTATGACCCACTGGAGGCGCCTTATGAGCTTTAATACTCACAATAAGCGCAAACAGCCGAAGGAAGAAATGATATAATCATTTCAAGCTGTATTTGAAACGTATAATTAAATTAAATTATTTACGTGATTTTCCTCAGACTGTCAGATCCAAATGAGAGTCAACATTTGGGACATGGCTTACGAATTGTCCCCAAACGCTTTAAGCGACTTACGGTTTGTTTGTTGGCCAAATACTTGCACCATTTTCTGGCTTTTTGATCAACAAACTGCATTTTCCTCCCTCTACTCCGCTGCCACTAGCTAGTTGATTAACATAATCAACCAGCAAAATTATTCGAGCGCATTTTATATAAACTTACATGCTCGACAGTGTGCAATGTGTGTATCTAAACCACAACAAGCTCTAAATTCAGCTAATTGCATTTCAGTTTTCCATGTTTTCCCACTCGCCTCGTTAGTGTCAAGTGCCAAAACAAATTGTTGGCATACTCTTCAATATTAAAATCGATCTGAAAATTGTTTAAAAACAACAAGTAATAATTATACCTACCACACAAAAATAAATATTATTATTAGCATATCAAAACACACACACTTTTTCGTTTGTATTCAAATTTCCTGCATACTCTTTCAGTTTATCAAATACACTATCTTTCTAAGCTGTGTATTTACATTCTGTAAATCAATTTGCAAAAGGCTGTATATTTTATTTATATATCATCCTTCAGATTTGAACAAATAATTCTGAATATTAAAATATAATAATCATTTTAATTTCTACATTTACAGTGAATTTTCAAGTCGACTAGTTGTAAATTATGTATTGAATGATGCATGTGCGACAGCTTAGATATTTTTTTTACTAAACAAATATTTATTTAGTTTAATTGAAATATTCTCTCTGTATGCTGAGTGTCCCTTAAGCTGTTTCGATTTAAATTTCACCTGAATCGTTTTTGTGCTCTTTTATTTGGCAGCCACTTTTCTAATGTGAATTTGATAATTCAGGAGCAGCTTTTGTTTCAATCTAACGACCAGGTAGCAGGTGTGACACCGACACCGACACCGACATCGCCATCGTCTGGCCGTCTAGACGAGCACTTGCCGATTGTAGAAATTCATAAATTTTGGAGGAGACACGTGAGGCCAAATGTTTTTCACAGCCACTTGGCAATGGCAATGCCAATGCCCATGGAATTCAATTAAGAGCAGAATGTATAAATTCTATTTTGGCTCGCGGTTTTTTGCCGCTTCCACAACGGCCATTGACCACACAAAAGGGCGACAGTCAAAAAAAAGTAAGAAATGGCCGTAAACAGAACGGAAGCAACAACTATGTATAAGAAAGCCATGTTGGCTGCCATTTTGACTGCCTTTTGTTTATTTGCAACGCATTTTCAAGTGCTTGCCAAGGGCAGAGAATTCGAGGAAGTCTTCAGGCCATTGGGACAAACAAGGCAAACAATTCAATAATGAGAAGATGTATAATAAAAAAATTAATACAAAGGGAAGCAGTATTGAGTGCGGTCGCCTTCTGCTTCACTTGCTTTAAATGCGCCCAAGAAAAAAAAGAAGGAGAAGAAGAAAAAGAAGATGTCGATGATGATAATGAAGAGATAAAAAATATCATATAAAACATCTGGCTATGGCCGACGGGGTCTTTGAAATTTATGTGCTCCCTAAATTTTTCTGTATTATTTTCTTTCTGTTGTATATTGTTTTAAATTAGTTTGATATAATATGAGAAGAACGTATTTTAGTTGAACATTTCTTAATTTACATTTACTTAAAAAGTAATGATTTTGTATATGTTATTCTCTTTGCAGCAGAGCGACAATCAGTGCACGGAAGAGCGGTTTCAAACTACACTCTATCGGATTCATCAGAGATCTAGCTACATAACTATCTATTTATTGCTACGTTGACAGCTGTTTAAAATACACAGCAAGCAGAAACAATCTTAAAGATCAACTGAAATTGAGGCAGCCACAATAATAATCGCCCGAGAGCACAAAACATTTATTAAGCTGTGTCCGCAAATAGAGCTTTATTAAGCATACGCTCCGTTGGCCGGACAGGAGGGCGGCCTGGCATCAAATAAGTTATCAAGCGGCACAAAAGCAGCGTCGACGGAGCCCGAAGCTGAAGCTGAGCCGGACGACGACTGAGGCAAAAGGCAGACAAACTAATAAGACGACTTTATTTTTATTGAAATTATGATTAATGACAGGAATATTGGACGACAGTGATGTAGAATCAAGGCGCTTTAAGCATTGCAGCGAATTAAGGGCAAAGCCCATGCTGATGATGATGATGATGATGGTGATGGTGATAATGATGATTACGATATGAGTCTGCCATGATACAATTTCCAATGCGATTATCAAGCCATCTAAATAGAGTCATGGAACAAGCAGCTTTCAAGGTGTTTGTATCATCATTACGATAATAATGATGATGATAATGGTGATGATGATGATAATGATGATGTCGATCGAAGGCAGTTCAGTGGGTGTCATCAATGTCGCCCGTGTGTTGCCGCTTGACAGCTACTACTATTAAAATTCGTTACACATTCGACACGTTGTACAAAAGAGGAATATAAGAAAACTATATAAGTTCCAAATCGAACTATACACAAATTGATAAGCAAGGCAATTGTTAATTTGATGGCTTCAAACGGGCAAGATTGCGCAGCAGCCGCAGCCCGCAAAAGACGCCATCAAACTGGAACTCAGAACTGGACAGAAAAGAGCAACAAACTGATCTCCACAGCGACTTTAACGCTGCTCATACTCTTCCTCAGCAGCTGGATAGCCTATGCAACGGCAACAACAACAACAGCAGCAACAACAACAACAACAGCAACAGCAACAACATCATTAAAGACGCCAGCAGTCACGGATTTGGGTGAGGATTTCAATAGCAGCAGCGCCTTTTTGGGCGCCATTGCTGCGGTTGGTTCCATCAGCCCCAGTCCCATTGCCATTGTCAGCACTCCGAATGGCAGCACTCCCAATGGCAGCACTTTGGAGTCCATGTCGGATACGCCGCGACTGTTGGATGAGCTCGCTGCGGATGAGGATGAATTCGAGTTGCCGGCACTGCAATCGGTCATTGTGAGCATCATCCTGCTGATTGTCATCCTGGGCACCGTGGTGGGCAATGTTCTGGTCTGCATTGCCGTCTGCATGGTTCGCAAGCTGAGAAGACCCTGCAATTATCTGCTCGTCTCGCTGGCGTTATCCGATCTCTGTGTGGCGCTCCTGGTCATGCCGATGGCCCTGCTTTATGAGGTCCTCGAACGTTGGAGCTTTGGCACTTTGCTCTGCGACATTTGGGTGTCATTCGATGTGCTGTGCTGCACCGCCTCCATACTGAATCTGTGCGCCATCTCGGTGGACAGATACCTGGCGATTACCAAGCCGCTGGAGTACGGAGTGAAGCGGACGCCACGTCGCATGATGTTGTGTGTGGGCATCGTTTGGTTGGCGGCCGCCTGCATCTCGTTGCCGCCGCTATTGATACTGGGCAACGAGCACGAGGATGAGGATGGTCAGCCCATATGCACGGTGTGCCAGAATTTCGCCTATCAGATCTATGCGACACTCGGCTCCTTCTACATCCCGCTGTCCGTGATGCTCTTCGTCTACTATCAGATCTTTCGAGCCGCCCGTCGCATCGTCCTGGAGGAGAAGCGCGCCCAGACGCATCTGCAGCAGGCCCTCAATGGCACTGGGTCACCGCAGACCGCCACAGCTCCGTCCCTGGGCCACACGGACTTGGGCAGTGGTAATGGAGCGGGTCATGGACATCGGCACAGCAGCGTGGGCAACACATCTCTGACCTACTCCACCTGCGGGGGACTCAGCACCAGCGGGGGAGCGGGAGGCGGCGGAGGTGGAGGCGGTGGAGTTGTGGGCATTCCCCATGGCCATCATGGCAGTGGATCCACGGGACTGCTGGGCTCGCCGCACCACAAGAAGCTGCGCTTTCAGCTGGCCAAGGAGAAGAAGGCATCCACCACGCTGGGCATCATCATGTCCGCCTTCACCATCTGCTGGCTGCCCTTCTTCATTCTCGCCCTGATCCGGCCCTTCGAGACGATGCATGTGCCGCCCTCGCTCTCGTCCCTCTTCCTGTGGCTGGGCTATGCCAACTCGCTGCTGAATCCCATCATCTATGCCACGCTGAATCGCGACTTTCGCAAGCCCTTCCAGGAGATCCTCTTCTTCCGCTGCTCCAGCCTCAACAGCATGATGCGAGAGAACTACTACCAGGATCAGTACGGCGAGCCGCCCTCCCAGCGGGTGATGCTGGGAGATGAGCGCCATGGCGCCCGGGAGAGTTTCCTGTGAACTCATTGAGTCATCAATGAGAATCATTCGTTGTCCTCTATTTAACTGTGTGTCAACTTGGAGAATATTTTAAGAATTCCTTTCATACAAAAACACACACATAGTCACACCAATGAGTATTTTTTGTATGTAGTTGTGTGTTGATAGCGCATACTGCAAATCCATATGATACGATATATTTGATAAATATATACATATACATACACACATGCATACATACATATGTATGTATATGTAGATGACTTCTCTAAGTGTAACTAAACGTTGTAATTTTTAAATGTAGCGCTAAGCAATGAAGTGGGCTAAGATTACAAAAAAAAAAGTATCCCACACACACACACACCTACACATACACGGTTGTAGTAGTGTTAACCACAGGACAGGTTTTCACGGTTCCTCTTTCCGATCACAATCACAATCGATATCGAATCTAATTGAGCCCACTGCGAGCGCAGTTCATTTGCGATACTCAAAACTGAGCCAAAAATTAAATTAAACTAAAACTAAAAACACATTTAATAATATATATTATATCACATAATATATACATATGTATAAGTGTATACATAGATCTTAAAGCATGACAAATTAAGGTCAAAAACTGTAAATAACCGCAATACCAAAGCTAAGATATATACAGTCGAACTTCGCTAACACGAATTGCCATTATCTAAAGAAAAAGTTCTAACTATGGAGACTTTTACTTATGAAACTCCTTCTTTTTTTTTAAGTTTAATATACGCAATTGCCAGAAAATTCGAGTTATAAAAGTTCGACTGTATATAAACTATATGTATATTTATGCAGCTCGAAACTGTCTCAAAACGTATATTTATTATACTCGTATGGCTAAAGCTAAAGCTCAAGTCAAATACATGAATGTATTTACACAAAAAAATAAATACAAATCAAGAAACTTTCTGCATTATTCATTTTTTGTATTGTTTTTGTATTTGTAACAAAAGTCACGCCTCTCTGTGATACCAAACATTAAGCATTAATTTTATGTTTAGAACAACAAAACAAACTACATTAATATACATTTAATGCTAACAACTAATTACTTTTAACTATATGTAGTATATACGAGTACTATCTAAATATACATAAATATATATATAAAATATTTAGTCCGTTAAGTCTACTAAGTGTGTGTGTTTTTAATGTATGTCTACGGATAAGCACATGCTATTCAAAACAAATAAGCCGAGTTACATCTGTATGTGTAATTGAATGTTGAACAAAATGAAAGATAAATAACTAAAATAAATACACCTCCCCCCTCCACCCACCCTCTACTCTTCCCAATTCATCCCACAAACCAAAAACTCAAAACACAAACAAGGAAAGAAAAGAGCATGACAAACTAAGCGCATCTAATGCTATGCAACATAGAACTAAAGTTCAGTAGGAATACCAAAAAATGAAAAACGTATAAAAATACATATATAAATACATACATATATAAAAAGAAAACTCAACCGAGTGAAGCTTACAAACTGTATGTAAACTGCATTTGAATTCTGTGCAAGTGTAAAATGAAAGTAAACACGAAATACATACATACTATACAAACAAAAGCTAAAAGAGCAGAAATTAAAGCATCAAATAAAACGCAACCATATAAATGTAATTCCAAAAGGCATTCTTATTTATCTTACTTATTTACTTGTCTTTCTAGCTTTCACAGTTTTATCCTTCGGAAACAGCTGTGAAGTGCAACAAATTATCTCATCATCGTCGTGTGCAAGTTTTCCCAACTTTTATGAAAATTATGCATTCCACAACAGGCTAAGCTTATACAGGCAAATTCCTGACAAGTTTTTGGAAGCACTTAATTCTTGACATGTCTCTTAACATACTTCTGCTTCTTGTTTAGTTTGGTAAACTATCGAAAGTTTTTGACATCTAAAAGATGAAACGGGGTTTAAGAAGTGCATAAATCAGGAATTGAGTTTCATTTTTAATTCATAGAAAATCAAGCAAATTTATTAACAATCAATTATTACGATGCATAACTGTAGTTAATAAAGTTATATATAATTAAACTAATACTATTAATCATTGACCATAACAGTTAGAAACTTTGAGTTTTATTTTATTTAACTCAAAATATAAAATTTAAAAAAAATAAATAAATTCATTAAAAACGTATAAATTAATTTATTCTTGATTGGCCAAACAAGAATAAATAAATTGAGAAAAATCGCATAAGACAAAATACTAAAGTGGTGCAGCTTGTACGCGTCACAAAATGTTCAGATGTTCAAATGTCAACTCAGTGCACAGTTTCACAGACTCTTGAGTTGATAAAAAATCAAATAAAAAAACATGGAAACATATAGTGCTTATTTGTTAGTGAGACTGACAAGTTGAGCAGACGTGGAAATGAAAGAGAAGACTAAGTGAAACATGGTGAAAAATATTTAAAAGTCAAGCATTAATAACAAACAGTTGGAGCAAACAAATCTAACACACACTGAATGTCATGCAAATACGTGTACATCTGTTTCCTTATGTGCAAGTGTGTAGAGTACCGCGTATGTGAATGTATCGTGTATCGCAACTGTGTAAACTGTTGAGTTAAGGACCTAGAGCAACCACTTGACTGAGATTCGTCTATGTGTTTTGGTGCTTTCGATGCAGCTGTAGGTGTGGGAGTAACTGTAGGTGTAGGTGTAGTTGGGAGCCACTCCCAAAAAGGGTATGACAATGACAAAGTGATCTTCCGGCGCCAGCTCCTGCTCCTCCTGCTCCTGCTCCTGCTCCGTGCTGCCATTGCTGCTGCTGCTGCTCTTCCTGTGGCTGCTTTGCCGCTAGCTGCCTGCTGATAAATGATGATTTTACGCTCGCTCGTTGTTTGTTGGCCAGCCCCAGCCATGTTACCATCACACTTTATGAGCTGCTCCAACTGCCAGACTGAACGGCGACGATGCCAAGGACACATTCAGTGCAGCTCATGCCATATCAACTATATACATACACATAATTTTGGTTTAACAACGGCATGGCATCCACGGCGTATCTGTTTTTTATTTTTTGGCTGGGCCAATTCTCCCTGCAGCTAAGCGGATTTTATATTTAAATAGCAATGCAAGCGACTCACAGGAAAACCAGGAACAACAAAAAAATCAAGCTGACGATTGCAGCAAAATTACCGTCCCATTTTTTTCCAAACACACTCCATATCGTAAGTCCTAAAAGTCTGCAGTTTTATGAACATTTTTGGCTACTTTTTCGACTTTTTTGTGACACTAATGCGACGTTTATGAAATATCGCAAAAGCAAATTGTCGTCAGGAGCAACGTGCAGATTATTGGGAAAAAAGAAGGCAAACAATACTATTTGTCAGTTGGGAAAATGTTTTCTGCAATTGTCAGCGAATCCGCAGACACAAAGTGCTAACAAATATCGACTCATAAATCAGCCGACAGAAGTTGAATGAAAATGAGCAAATAAAAAGATACTCTTACTCAGAAATGCTCACAGATCCAGTTTCACAATTTAATGGGAACAGAGCACAAAATGGCAAGCATCACGTAACAGAAGCCCCAATTGGGCCAAGTTCATTTGGCAACAAAATGTTGCATGACTGATAACACATTCGATAAGCGATAGACTCTTAAAAGTGGCAACTGCGATGATTTACGAGTATTTCGAAATGTTGTTCAAACCACTTTCTACTGAAATTGGCCCAAACGAGATGAGCTTAAATTTCAGGACTCGTTTTGTACATCAATTGATAGGGAGGCTACTCAATTATATTGAGGGCAAAGCTCTCATGTTCAATCAAAAATTCAATAAATATAAGAGAAGCAACATAGATGCAATTTGATATTTTGTGAAATTCAATTACTCAAAGGGAAATAAATGTATTGTTAAGTATTTGATCTCATGAACAAAAGGTTACATGGCGTTTTCTTCAAATAAAACAAGTGCGCGCGATACAAAAGAGTTTGCTTGACTCCGATATACCCTAGATTAACATCAAATTGAGATTAATTTTCAATTTTTAATATCACGTTACGGATTATACAAAGGAAAATTTAGATTTCATAGCTTGACTTTAAAATATTTAAAAAAGATTTGGAATCCCAAAAGCTCCGAAACATGGATAATAATAAATTAAATGTTAGTTAAATGAGCACATACATACATACATATATAAATAATAATAAATATTTCCCATTTGACACATGGATTAAATTACATGATTTGAGCTTTTGGCATAATTACAAGTCGTTATTTTATAAAATGGAAAGATGAGCTTGTGATAATTACAGAACACATTGGGGTAAAATTCTTTAAAATAAAATGCAACAAAAATTGCGTATACGACAGCGCGTCACAACGAGGCTTTAAAGTGTGTGTTGAACATTAAAATGGTAAACGAGCAACCTAAAATCATACACTGTTGTACACACGCACTCACACACACACACACACACTAGCACACACACACATGATGTGTACAAAATGTATTCAATGCGAATTATGTAAAATATTTGGAGCGCTAACAACTTTATTTCAACAGCGATTGAAATCAAGAGCAAAACACGAACCTGGCCATTAGCTACCCCCGACAGAGCGATCCCTCCCCCCCCCTTCCCCTCCCCCTTCCCCCGCACCTCTCGTGCCTTTTGTAATTGTGAAAATATTTTGTTAAATGTGTCGTCAACCCAAAGGGACTTGCGTCACCCAAAAAATGGCAGAAAAAATACAAAAATACAAAAAAAGAAAACGAGAGACGAAATGAAATATCTGAGAATTTGTACAAAATTAAGTTGATTAAATGGACTTAGCAGCGCGATTACACGCAAGACTGCGGCTCTTTGGAGGCGTAAGGGGGGCAGGAGGAAATGGGGGAGTTGGCGCGGCTTTGGGTCTGAAATGCTATGCGTATTGTCTGGCTTACCAGAGTATTATTTTCATGGTGAAAGTCCCAAACAGCAGCACAAAAAGAAAGAACGTATTTTTCAATGCATTCCCTTTTCATCATTCTGGCCATTGACAGACGCTCAAGTGAACAACCGAACAACCGAACAACCAAACAACTGAACAAGGAGAACAACAACAACAACAGCAACGAAGTGAAACTTTGACCATTGAAATCTCAGTCTCTGGGGAATCGTGGGCCTTAGAGCCATTAAATGCCGCATGATTAACGCTTTGCTCTACAAGACAATTGATAAAGAATAGAAGAACAGCAGCTGCCAGCCACGAAAAGGCAGAATCCCAAAATAAAAGCACAGCTTCTCTCTTTTCCCTCTGCCTCTTCGACACAATGGCAATGCAGCTATCCTTAAAATGCTCCACGAAAACAGTAAAAGGCAACGAAAACTTGCTGAGAAATTTGTAAGCGACACCAGAATGAATGTCTGCTCATTTATTTGTATCAAGACAGTAACTTCATTATCATTACGATTGAGTTAAAGCATTTATTGTGGAAAACCAAAGCTAATTAAACTACTTTTAATGAGCTTGAGAATATAAAAATAAAAAATAAGTATCAATTTAAAAGAAAACATTATTGAAATTAATAACCTGAAGATTGAACAATAGGTTAATAAATATGTGTGTTTAGTGAACAGTGCATTAATTAATAAGGAAATCCTTGTAGCACTAGGAAGTAAAATACTGATAAATTAGATTAAATTAAATTAAATTGTCTTATGTATTGTCAACGCTTAGGGTATTTAGCAGTTCACTTTTCCGATAGCGCAGCTTTCCATTTCTCTCTGGACAATTGAGCGGTGACGGAAACGGAAACCCTCAAGCAGCCATAGAAAAAGAGCATTTAATGCAGCGCTTACATTGTTTTTGTGCTTCCCTTGTGTTTTCATTCTTTTTGTTATTCTTTTTGTTGGTGGCAGTGTTCGCATTGTTTTAGCCAGCTCAAAAATATGCTGCGGATGCTGTTGCTCCAGCTCCTCATTCCCTATGTCTAAAGGGGTTTGAGGGGAATGATTAATGTGGCTGAGCGCCAGGCACAGGCACAGGCCTGTACAAGAGCAGAGGGACAGGCATTAATGGCTGGTCAGTCAGTGGAATGCATCCAAGTGGGGATGACCAGCGCTTAACTTCATTTTTTACGTGCTGTTTTTGCAGAAAAGCGCCGCGTTGGACTTCTAGATGTTCCAAAACTCTAGCAAATTGCGGCACTTACCGAGTGCGAGTACGAGTACGGGCGAATACTTAAGATGCCTGCACGTTAGGCGAGACGAAGGGGGCACATAAATTAAAGTAGCACGCACAACACGGCGTATGATTAATCTGTTGTATTACACAATCTAATGGCCATGGCTCGTGCGCCATTTGAAGTGAGCTGTCAGTGAAGTAAAGCTTCAGCTCGCCAGCCCAGCTCCCTTTCAGCCAACTTAATTTAAAGGCACACGATCTTCTTGCTTAAATCTTTATTAATATGCATGGAGCTATAGCTCGTCCTGTTTCATCACTGAACCGAATGAAAAATGACCTCCATTAGGGCCAGCAAATTTGCTTGGCTTCTGCCACAGCATCAGCAAAAAGGACAACAGCAACAACAAGAGCAACAACAAGAACAACCGCAGTAACTGCATTGATTTGCAGCACTTGGCTGTCGCCTGAAACCCAAAAAGCCCAAACCAAAACCAGATTCCATTTATGTTAATGATTTGGCAGGCCATCCGCTTTAGAATTTCATATTGCCAACAAATTGCGGCGCGTCTCGTGGATGTGAAGACATAAATTCAGCGCTGATTGGCGCGACTCAATTTTGCGGACTGGCAAAATAATGTTGATTGCATTTGCGAGATAACTAAGTAGATGTGCAATGAGAGAATAAGCAACGTGGCATAAACCACCTCTAGAAATTATATTCAATTTGATTTAATTACAACTAGGAATAAAGCAGATCCCTTGGGTTCGATAAATCGCATAGTCTCTAAGGGAAGTTAATTTATAGGGACCGACATTAATTTAACAAATTGACAACAATTTGGTTTTATTTATTTACCTCTTGATTGAGAAAACCATTCAAAATCTTTTTAAATGGATTTTCTACGACTGCAAGTGAGAAATATGCGTATATCATGAACAATATTTAAGCAATCGGTAGTTCAATAATTTAATAAATCAAATTAGTTAAGAATACAATAATGTGATATCGTTAAAAACAATTTCTACATTTTACTCCATGCTTTTAGACAGATACGAACTAGTGTAAATTTTTCTCATTTTATCATTTTAACTTGTACCAAATTTCTCTTTCAAATTTTTCGTTTGACAGTTTTAAGAATTGTAAATGTGTAATTGTAAAATCAGAATCAATTGTTAAATTTATGACGCATCCGTGAGCCAAATACTTGATGGATTTGCGTAATAATGTAGTTCAAATGGATACTCCATACATACGCGAGACGCGTCAACACGAACATCATCACCATCATCATCATGGTGATGATGCAGCCGGAAGCACACGATCCTCGGAGGACAGTTCGGATTCATCAATGGCAATGTACTTCCATCTCGGCGACGTGGAAACGATTCTCTTCAAGTTCTGGCATACGAACTCTGTTCTGGCGATGATAGCCTCCTGTCTGGTCGTTTTCATTGTGGCCGTACTGTACGAGCTGCTCAAGTTTGTCAGAGAGTGGCTGATGCGGAGGGAAACTCGCCGACTGGAGGGTGGAGCTCATCGTCGTCGATCCTCGCGCCGACGACGCCATCGCTCAAAATCTAGGGGCACGGATGCTGCGTCCATTGACATGTCGATGTCTTTGTCGATCGCCTCATCAGCGGTGGCACCGGGCAGTTCACAAACTTGTCTCCGTGTGCGCTTACCGTGGTTAAGGCCCATGCATTGGCTCCAAACATTACTCCATATCATCCAGGTGACAATATCCTTTATGCTGATGCTCGTATTCATGACCTTCAACGTTTGGCTCTGTCTGTCCGTTGTCCTGGGCGCTGGATTTGGCTATTTTCTGTTCTTTGTGGGAGACGAGAGCATTACGGACCATTGCAACTGAGGCTTTCTTTTAATTTCGTTTCCATTTCGCAGCTAAAGACCCTCCCCATATGATGAGTTTTGTGTTAATGTGTTTTTCTAATTAAACCAAGCTGTAAAAATTATAACAAAACAGACAGCCTAATTGTTCGTGTTTATGGCTCGTAAAACAGTGACTGCATATAGCCATCAGCAAATTGGCTAAAAAGGATTCCTACCTTCTCATCCCTTGGCGGCTGCTCTTAGAAAAACATTGTCCTATTCCGAATCCATCTTCGAAGGACTCGCTCTGACAGCATCTGTTTGCAGGGTAGGCCAAATTTGTTCAACTTCATCCATGGCATTTCCGCACATTATCTTTGTTTTCTTTTTTTTATCTCAGGCTTTATAGCTGTTTTACGAGCCGGATACCTGGTCAAACAGACGGACAGACAGACAACCTGGCGTTTATTTGTTTTTGTGTCTGGCCATTTTCATAATGCTGCAATTATGAGGGTGATAAGGCCAGGTTGGACCAGGTCGCTCGCGATACCAGTGGCCAGTTATCAGCGTTGACCAACATTCAATTAATATTTTAATAAGCTGCCTTTATGCCCTTTTGCCAAGCGGATAACGCAATTTGGCTTTAATACGCCACGTTGCACATGAAAACATAAAGCGCAGTCCCAGTCGCAATCGCAATCGCAGTCGTAGTCGCAGTCTCAACCAAAATCAGCTTTAATAATTCAGACACATACACATGTGTGTGGGTGGGCCGTAAAACTTGACCTATGGGAGGGTCATGTTATGCCCCAAAGCGAAAAACGGAAGCGGAAATGCGTTTGTTCATGCATAACAATTTTTCTCGTCATCGAGGCCGGTGAGAGAATTCAGCCCTCAGTCTCGTCCACTTACTGAAACTGGCTAATGGACATACATGCATACGCAGTCATACATAACTCTATAAGGCTATTATGAATCATGCGGCAGTGAATTATGACTGCTTAATGAACGTGAAACATGAATCTGTCCGAATGCAGCTGCTTAACCAGCTGACAGCCTTACAACTGAGTTAATGCATATTTTCATCAGAAAATGATTCAACGGAATGACATTAATTCAAGACTTCATTATCTCCACTTCAGCTTTAAAAGTACCTCTGATCTGATCTTCTGATTGTTTCAGACTTGTCGTTTTTCAAACTTATTTTATTCTTCATGCTTAATTTAAAAATTATTCGCATTCAAGCATCGGTCAGACGAGTGTTTTTTCACCGTGGGTGTATTTTGGCATTCAGACTATTCGCATCGGTGTTCACACCAAAATCCCATTGGTATTTTTGTCTCACGGAAGCTGGACACACTCAACACAATTTCATTTCATGCACGCTTAAAAGTGTCGGTAAATAAATTGTCGTGTGCACTCAGCTTAATTAAATATACTGCTTTAAAGTAAAATATTTTTTTTGCTCAAGTGCTGAATAAACATTTTAACTTTAAAATATCTGAAAAATAAATTGACAGAAAAAAGCGCTTTTAGCAATTCAATAACGAATTTATTATGTGGTGAACCGGATATTTTAATTAAGCTATAATTTCAAATGGGTCCGACGATTGAGAAAGGGCATGGTCTGGCTGAATTCAAAGTCCTTGATATGGGCGGGCATGTAGGCATAATACAAGGAAGTCGATTTGGTGCCCGGCTCACCCTCCATGGTGTTGTGAAAGATCCGACCCAGCTCCATCATGGACAGCACAAAGTATTTAATATAGTGAGTCCAGTACGATTCCAGCATGCGACTCATCTTGTTCTGTTTCCGTATACTTGATAGCCTTCTTGGCAGAGCAATTGGTCTGCGGCATTGACTGTGCACAATTTCCTTTGTTAAGATAAGCATCAGATGATTCATTAGGTTTTTGGCCTGATTATAGTTCTGCTTGCGTTCAGTCGATGTATAGAGTTTTCCATACCGAGTGCAGATCCATTTGATGAGCAAAGGCACCGAGTGCACATCGGGCAATGTTGGCAATACGTAGCGACGATCCTGTGCGACACGGTCTAAGCCCACTCTCAGCATTTCCTTCATTAGCTCGATATTATCGGCATCGTAGTACTTTTGGCCAAAGTCCAAACGATGCTCTGGCTCCCTTTTGGCCGCCTCCTCGGCCACGATTCTGTCGTATTCTTGCTGAAACAGCTCAGTTCCATCCCGAAACATGAGCTTTGCCGATCGATCCACAAGTGAGTCCATTGATCCGCTCCTTTCGCCCTCCAAAACTGCATTTAGGTATTCCACATCCGCGTCCAAGGCCTTTAAAAACTCTGCCCTGAGTCGCAGCTGATCGCTGTTGAGTAGTTTGGATTTGCAGGGTGCGAAAAGCTTTTGATAGTTGAATCTATAATTGTTGCCAAGCTGCCATTCAAAGTATTTGTTGCCTTCTCTGCGACTGGAGCACTGATTTAGTGAGTTCTTCTCGCATTTCTGCTCCTTCCCCATCTCCATTTCAGTGCCTCCCATTCGCAGAAAGCGCATCAAGGTGCTTGGACGTTGACTCAATGTTTGCTTGGCCAAACAGACCTTGGCTCCATTCAGTTTACATTTACATCTGGGCTTTGATTCGTTCCGATTTGGTGTGTTATCCCGACAGCTTGGGGGCAAAGGTTCGCAGCCTTCCAATAGCTTAACATCCTCGGACCAATCCATCGAATCGCCATCACCATTGTCCACATATATAAATTCCGGTTCATGCGTTTCCACACAGAGTCTTTTCCGGGTGGATGTCATTCTCGTCTTGACGGCCATGTCATGGAACTGCGAACTGTAATAGTCCGTCATGCGATCCAGTTGCTCCAGAGTCCTTCGGCGATTACGCTCTTTGGTGGGATAGTCGACGTTTATAAGCTCATTTCGTTTCTCCTGCTTGATTCTCTCCAGATTCAGGCGCAGCGAATTCTCCACCTCGCTGACCATTTTGTGGTGCGTGCACATTATCTCCACCTGACTCGAGTTCAGCTTGGCCGCCTGCAATGACGACAAAATGTTGTCGACTTCCTTCTGGAGCACCGTTTTAGCGATGCGATTGCCATCGTCAAAGTCAAAGTCACCGAACCATCTCGAGCCGAGTGTGGAGCTCGGCGTCTCGGGAGGCACAATGGGAAGAGTCGCTGGTCGTCCTGGGCTCGTGGCAAACAAGTTTCGGCGTCGAGTCTTTGGTCTCAGCGGATTCTCGAAGTAGGGTTGTATGGAATGTGAGGACTGTTCCGAATATAATTGGGATCGCAGTCGATTCTGTGCCACTTTGCGCTTTTCTCTCTCTGCCTGCTGGATGCGCTGTGTCTCCGCCTGGATCTCTTTCCGCCTCGTCTCCGCCGAGGGATGCGGCAGGGGCAGCACTCGGTCCAGTTCACGGAGGGTCGGAAAGAGATCCAGCCAGAAGATGGCGGACATCAGGATCTGCTCGTTGCTGCTATAGAAATTGTCGTGATTCTCCGACGTGTAATAGGCTTCCATTAAAAACCAGAGAAATGCCAAATCATTACCACGACTAATCGGAAACAGTCGACGCAGACCGCTCTTTGGCGGCCTTGGGTGCAGGCCCAGACGATGCAGCACACAATTCACCCGATACGTTGTCCCCTCCAGAATGTCGTCGCCCAATGCCACATGCAAAGAATCCGCCGCTTCCATTTGGCTATCGGACAGGCATCGATACCACAGCGGCTGCAGGCCAATCCTCGTGGCGCTCTGCCCAATCCTGTCCCGAATCAGCCGCTGAATGTGCCGCATCTGCTGCACAGTTTCTGCATCTTCCGAATATTGCATTTCCAAAGTCTAAGGCCACCAAATCAATTTTGTTGGGCCAATCAAAGGCTTTTAAAACAATTTCAAATCACAAAAATTTTAGATGCTGTCACAGTTGATGAAAATCAATAAAGTTGCTGCTCGACTATGAGATACTCTGTGTCCACCATTGAGATACATTAGCACAAAATCGTAGAATATCTATTAAAAAAAAATCAACTATTTTTCAAACCATTCTAAGAATATTAGTCATGTTGATTTGCCGATTTTAATAAAATTTAAAGATCTTACGAAATACATATTTGTATTGAAAGACGAAATATTGAAAACATACCAGAAAAAAAAGGAATCAAAAATTTACTATCAGTGAAATCAAAATTATAGAAAAAAAATTATTATAATAAGCAGGGACCGAAAATAATGATTATTGAAATTTGTTCACATCAAAAAATCAATGACTAGAATACGTATACAAAAAAAAAAATGATAATGATTAAATTTGAGCGAAAAAAATAAAACTCACTTTAAACTCATGGCTTTTGTGTAGGATTTTCACAAAGTATTTTTGCATATCCCTTTAAAAGAAATCCAGAGGACCCATTAAACGCAAAAACAAATCTTTAAAATGATCTATTTGAAAAGTGAGTTTGACTTTGAATCACAAATAATGATTACTTGTGACTTTTATTTTTTTCGCTCAAATTTAATCATTATCATTGAAAGAAATCCTTAAAAATCTTTAAATAATCATTACTATGTAATTTTTATAATAAAACTCATAATGATTACGGTCCCTGATAATAAGTTAAAAGCTTATAACAGTTGATAGTCTATTAATTAATTTATAGACTAAAAAAATCTTTGAAAAATAGAAAATATATAAGAAAATTAAAATAATTTTATATTGATTTGAATCAAGGTGCAAACTTTAAGTAAATACTCCAAAATGTTGTAGCCTTGTTATAAATATTTCCGATGGAAAATCAAATAAAACCAAGTTAATTGTTTGTTGTCTGCTTTAAGAATTTAATAGTTCACAAGAAATGCCCACAATTTGCCTCGTTGATTGGGCATGTGATGTCCATTGGGTCTGAACTAGCTCTTAATGCGCCTTTGTCCTTAGTGTGTGTGTGTGTGTGTGTGGTTGTTGCCAAGTGTTTGTGGCAATTTGCTGGCCTTTTGCATTTCTGGCCTGTTGTCATTTCTTTAGCCCGCAGAAGTACATCATTAATTTATTAGCAAGCCAAATAGGCGACAACAATCAGGCTCAGACAACAAACAGTCAGCAGTTTGTTTACAGGACACGCAGGACACACGTGCCGTTCTTCCTGTTGTTCTTTTTCTATATGTGTGTGTGTGTGTGTGGGTGTGTATGTGTGTCTCAGAGCTGCCTGCCTTTTGGCTATTTTGGTTGAGCTTGAGTTTACAATTAACTTGGCATAAACCGACTAGCGAACTAACGAGACTGTTGCCAATGCCTGGCCAATAATTTATGACTTTCCACATTCGACTGTCAATTAAATTCTTTAGAAAATGACAGCACTGCAGTCGCTGCTGAGATCACGAGTATGCTCGAGTAGGCTCATCGGGTGGCCCAAAATGATTTATGCGTTGCCTGGCTGACAGTTTTTGGCCACCATTCACCATTCACCATATGCCATCCCTGCCAGCTCGTTTCTGGCCTAAATGGTAAGCTTGAAGTGCTTTTGCTAGTTTTCTTTTCGTTCGCCTGTCACTTTCTGCTCTGCTCACGACACGTGCCTGACGCCTGCAGAGCTGTTTATGTTAATGGCTCGAGCCCAACAAGCTGAATCCTAGCTCGGGACTCGGCTTAGTTCTGCCTCCTTTCCTCCCCCAACACTCCGTTGACAATTGGCATGTGTTTCAGCCGATTTGCGTTAGTTTTTGGCCTTTTGCACGTGTGAGATCTTAATAATAGATACACTGATAAAAAAAAGGATCTAAAATCAAGATTTTGGTCTCAGAACTAAGAACTTTGGTCTAAAAAATGCGTCGAGAACATGAAAATCTTGAAGTAAGAAAACACATCTTGATTCTAAGAACATTTCAATTAAGACCAAGTTCTTATTTTCAAGATTATAAATTCTTATATTTTCAAGACCACTTAATCTTAGTATAAGAATAAAACTTATTTACTTTTTTAAGATTATATGTTCTTATTTATAGACCAAAAAGTTTTGAATACTCAAGACAAATAATCTTAAATAAAGATAAAGCTTCTTAACATTTTAATTAGAATGAAGTAATTTTTAGTTAACTTGAGGTCTAGTAATGTCAATATGACACTAAACAACAAACAAAACACTTGCACTTGGCTCGGTGTAGAGCTGTTTCAAGAGATGCAAATCTCTATCATCAGTACCGTTGTGCTGACTTGACCAGCGATCCAAGCCTAATGCCATCTTTGAGAAGCCAGAACCAGTTGTGAATTATAAGCCTCAACAAGTAACAAAATTTTAAGATTTTTGTTCTTATTTTAAGAGAAAAAGATCTAAGATCTAAGATTTTTATTCTTATATTAAGAACTTAAGATTTTTAGAATAATATTCTTAGTTTGAGTAATTTGGTCTTAAAATGGTCTTATATTAAGAACAAAATATTTAAATTTAAGAATTTTATTCTTATATTAAGAACTTACGATTTTCAAGATTAAAATTCTTAGTTTTAGTAATTTGGTCTTAAAATATTCTTATTTCAAGAACAAAATATTTAAGATGAATGTTCTTGATTTTAGAAAGTGGTCTTTTTTTTCAGTGTACGCCTGCTCGCATTGTCAGCTATACTTATCGCCATCGCCATTCCCATATATCAAGGATATTCAACTGCCTCTAGCAATATGTGCTCTCTGCTATGCTTTGCTTCACAGACACAAAAGTATTCAACGCTTTTGCTGTGGGCACCAGGTGAGTACTCAATTTAAATGCCACTGTTTTTTTCCATCACTTTGAAGCGCCATCAAAAATAAACAAACGAAATTAAACACTCGTTTTTGCGAGTACACGGGGTAAGGATCAATTAATACACTTTCCGAGTCATCTTCTGAGAGTATGTGCTAAAAACGAGCACAAGTTTTAAGTGAAATAAATAAATAAATTTACTACCTTATTTAACTTTTTTAAAGCTCATAAGATACTCGTAAACTTTTACTCTCTATCACTAGAAGAAAGGCACAAATATTTTACTTTATTATTTATTGTCAAGCTAAAAGCAGCCGACACTACAATATAAATTAAAACTAAACATTAAAATTATAAACAATTTTAGATTACAAAATAAGTTAAAGTTGAAAAAAGAAAAGAATATCTCCAACTCCTTTTCTGATTTCGCTTTTTTTTACCAATTGTAAATTTTAATTCCTTAAAGTACAAATTTAACTATTAAAATTAAAAAAAAAATGGACTTATAAAAACATTGACGCCAGTGACCTCAAACATTCAAAGCGCTTTCAAAATAAAGAGCACAAAGCGCGGAATTGGCACATATGGTGCGCAGTTTTAATTAAAATATGTTAAAAAAATTTGGGGAATAAAGCTCACATGATACGCGTATTGTTTTTAATGCCTGAGCGCATCTACAAAGGACATCAGTAAGGACAATATGGCGAGTGGGAGGAATTGACAAACTGGGGATTGAGCACTGGGCATTGTCAGTTCCACTTTCTGATCTGTCCACCTGGGAGTGACATGACCCTGTGCGGTACTTCCAAAGTTAATGTGTCAAAATCTAGTGACTCCTTTTCAAATTATCCTTTCTGTCTTTGCGCCTGAACACGTTCGTTTGTTTTTCGTAACGTCTAACGATTTGCGCTCCACTGAATCAGCAACATTGGAATAGGAACATAGAGGGAGCATCTCTTTGCATTTTCATTGACTTTCCGGCTGGAGGTGCGAAAATTCCGCAAGCTAGGCTTATGCTAAGGAAGTCGCAGCTAAATCGTTTTGTGGGCGTCTTCCTTTTGGCTTTATGGCATCACGTTTCCCCACAACACAACGAGTGTGAAATTCCCAGAGCACGTATCTTATAGATACACTTGAGTTATATCCCTAGATTTCAACGTGAAACTGTTGCACGACAACTTTAAAATTTTGCAGACAGAAGCTAAAAGGGAAAGCTTGTTCTGAATATACGTATCCGCTACCTGTTCATATTGTTTAGTCCGTGTATCTGTATCTGTGGATGTATCTTTTGGATTCACCTTTACCCCTTGGCGAAATTTAACGAGCTTCTAACTTTATGTTTGCTTGTCATGTACACATTTCGTTTTTATTGCAGCCCCAGTAACTCATCTCGTCCCCTCTGCCTTTGATTCCCTTCTCCTCTAATGCTATTTAAGTGAAACATTTTTAAGGCATTCGGAAGGCGGCTCACATCATTCAACAGTTTTTGGTTAATGTAAACGCAAAAAAAGCGCGCATAAGAGAACGACTGACATGTGCTCTTAGGAAGTCAGTTGTTGTTGTTGTTGTCTGTCGTTGTTGTTATACTTGTTGGTTACCATGTTTGGTAAGTATGAGACCCAGGGGGGCCTCAGGCCTCGCAGCAAAAGCAAACTTTTCAGCTTCCTCCGCCATTTGTTTTCAAATTTAATTTGTCTTAGGCAAAAAGTCTGTTGACTTGTTCTTGTTGACTTGCTGAGCACAGAAGTCCTTTTTTTTTTATTTGCAAAATATATTTTGCATATTTAGCTAATCTTTTGGGCCAGGCAGCGCAACAGATAAGTCGTGGATTTGCGCAGTCAAACTAAGGATTATACTAAAAACCAATTAAAAGGTCTAAGCGCGTCACATTTCAGATAAAATAAAACTGCTTAACAAGTTATGAAAACTTGCTACTCGCTTATCAAAAGACTTAAGTTAAGCAAACATTTTCAGTCTAAATATGTGTAGCTAATTTGAGAGGCGCTTACAAATTGTGGTCATATTTTCAGGCCAAACAGTTATTTGAAATATGTATGTGAATGCTTAAATACTTACTTATATACACAAGGGACTCACTTGAATGTATATAAGTGGAATCTGTATATATTTTGTGTGTTCCCTCTGCGTTCTTAGTCTGGTTAAACATAAAGTGAGGCGTGGGTTTAGTGACTTGCTATTTTATGCGTTATTGAATTTCACTTAACAGCAACTGGGGTCGACTCTAAGAGAACGTGTGTGTGTGTTTAGATGTGTGTTAAGATGTGCGTGTGTGTGTGGTTTTACCCGCACTTGAGTGCCCAGCACTGTAAAATGCCACTTAAGTTAAGCCATGAGCTTTGGCTGTTTTGTGGGTTAGTTGTGCTCTCTTCATCCTTTTGTTTTCATATACCCCGTAACAAAATGAACAAAATGTCATCAAATATATAACTGTATCATATGCGAATATTTATCTTTGTTTAGCATGCTTTGCGTCAGCACAGTACAGGGTATATCAAGCAGACAATGCCCTTGGCAAAATTATGAACAAATATTTTCACAGCTGAAATAATGTAAAGTAAAAGGAAAAAGTTGCAAAAGTAATATTTTGTGGCGACAAAAATACAAAATAAAAGTGGAATATGTTAAAAATAGTAAATTTAAAAATATTTAAATTATTGTTAAGTTAAGTAAACAAAAATGTTGTGGAAGTAATAAATTCTCATGCCCCAAAATTTCTGATATCCAATTTTGTGACAACTAATATTAAGTTTTTCATATAAAAAATTAAAAAAAAAAAATTTTGCCACTCGGCACATTGCGCTAAAATGTCTCAATTCTTCATACATAATAAAAATCACTGTTTTGCGCAATACCGATTGCCAAAAATTTTTTTTTTAATTATTTATATGTATTGTCAAAAGGCTCCAATCGTTTAAATTTTGCCCCTTCCACTAACACCTGTTTATCTCACGAACCAGGTGAGTTTTCAAAACTCGTAGTATGAACATTTGTTAGTTGATCTGATACCTTTCGATCGGTATACTATATAACTCGACCTGATCGGACAGTCATAGCCAAATTTCCATTCTTCCTGTGTATATTGCTAGTCGCCTTTCGCACCCTTTGTGCTGCTTTCGTCACTAGCGCGGACTGTCGTCCGCAGTGATGCGTAGTAGAAGAAGTTTGCAGTTGCAGTATCGAAAACCACTTGAATTTTATGGCTACCAAGTAATTTGTTTAATTGGAGTGCAACTACAACACAAAGATCCAATTTCTTAGTAAGTGCAATATTGTAACACCGAAGCAATTTGCTTTGCTATTTCAAAGTCCTTTGTAAAGTTTTTTCTGAGAATTGACAGACAAAAGTTGTGGAGTCCATTCGAGTTGGAATGCGTGCCTTGTATCTCTAGCGAACTCTCAGCTACAAGTTGCAATTGGCACAAACAGTATACAAAAGGCATACGCAATGTTGGTCCATTGATAGCAGCTTCAAAATGACATGACCAGGCCAAAAAGACGAACATTGCAAACAGGTATACAGTCACTCCCCTATACCAATGTAAATAGACACACACGCACACAGATAAATACTAGTACAGATACAGATACAGGTACTGTCAACACTGAGCGCCAAAAGTTATGCTACAGGCAACGTTTCAACGTTGCACATGGCGCGCAGTACGCACTAACTGAAATTAAACATGAAATATGCAACATTTGACAGTTGCTGTCGTTACCGTTGCCAGTTGCCAGTTGCACTGCCAATTGGCAGCCTCCAACGGCAACTGGCCAAAAAACTAAACAAGCGAAAAATATGAGCATAGACCAAGTGAAAGAAGAGTGCGAGTAGCAACTGCAGCTCTTTCCATCTCTATCTCTATCTCACACTCTGTTCGTGGGCACAGGTGAGATATTAAAATATGCAAGCATCCAAATTTGAAATGCAAACAATGCTGAAATGTTCAGCACGAACAGTTGGCCAATTCACTAGCTGGATTCTATTGGTCAGGTCCTATCGGAAGTGTCAACTTGAAATCAATAACTACGACTGGTTTAAGCGAGAGTTAAACAATTGTTGAGTGCTTTAATATCAGCAGGAAATTGTTAATTTGTTAACTGATTTACTATAAACTGTAAATATCTATAAAGTATATTTTTATTTTTTGTTTATTTTATTATGATTCATATAAAAATTTGTATAATGTGCACAGCTTGCTTGAATATTCTTCTGGCTCTTCGTGATTTGAAAATTCTTATTGATTTTAAAATTCTGTATTGTATTCTGTAATCGCACTCAGCAGCAACTCAGTCGAAAGACCTTGGAGTAAATTATCAAGACTGATTAAGTAACGAATGAGAATTTGTAAGTATCAATCTGATCCGCTGATTGTGACTTTAATTTTTTAAAATGAGTAACATATTATAATATTATAACAAATAGTCAAACGCTTCTACAATTAATTGTTGCAAATTGATTTTAACAATAAGTAGTTTGATTATTTATAGTTCCATAAATAATAACATTTGACCATAAAGACCTTGCAAAGGATTAAGTGATATCCAAAGAGTAGCCCAAACAGCTGTGCGAGATTGAATTAGTGGGCGTAATACACTCCGGTACTTGAAGATAATGTCGGCGTGGCATGTTTGCCATTGGCAGCAGGTGCAAGTGTTGCCCCCTCTACTGTCCCCTCTGTTTCCCTCCCTGCTGTCATGTTCTCATGCTGATGCGCACATAATTACCACCAAAAGCACATTAATGCTCTCTTCCTCTCTCTCTACCCCCTGCGGCATTCAACGACTACCACTGAAATTATCTAAATGCATATGTGTGCATTCTATTTGGACTGCTTTTATTTCATTTCCGGTGCACAATTCTGAATTTCACTCGAATATTTTTGGCAAGCTGCTCGCATTTGTTGCATGATAATGTTGCTGTTGCTGTCACTGAATCAACTTGCTGCATTAGCATTGCGAATAAGAACAGCAAAAATTTAGATAAGCATCGTCGCTGGGAGGTCGTGAAAGTGGCTCATTAGTGGCAACCGAGTCAAGTGGGCCACTTAATTGGCACAGAGGGCTTATTGTTGCAGCTGCACAAACATTTAATTATAGAGAACTTGAACAAAATTAGCTATATCTAGTTACAGTTGGAAGTCGTTGAAATGGAAACAAAACTTGCGACTTCGCCAGAAATGATTATAAAAATAAAAACTTTAGTGAGAAATAGTTAATGGAAGAACGAAGCACTGTCAACAAGCAAACATTTCAAAAGTCTTACAACTAAAGTAACTCAAATATGATAGCCTTGGAGTTACCCTATATCTATGACTTCCTTTTTCACACCCAATTTAAATACCCCTTGTGAAATAATTTCAATGAGCATTGAGCATGAAAAACTTTAAAGTCTGGACAGTTGCACAGCTGCTGCCATTCCGGCAGACAGAAACAGAAACAAAAACATAAACTAAATTTGAAATAGAAACTCCACTGGTAACTGTGCAACAATGCGAAACGGAAACGAATGTCCGGCAAAGTTTTTGCTCATATACGGCGAATTGGATTGAGCAAGCAAATAGACAGTATCAAATATCATAATTCTGAGTATTATACAGAAGTGCAGAGCTGTTTTTATCAGCTTAGTGTTTTAAAACTCTTAAAAGTGAACAGCAACTGGCATCTGAAAGCCCTTTTCTTCAAATATGTGCCAGAGGTGGTAACATCAAAAGGTAAGCTACGAGTATGCCAACTCGACCAGGCAAAGATTGCAATGCACTTTTGCCCAGAGTCGACAAAGGATATAAAAATGTCGGAAGTAAGTGACATCAGTGCACTATGGAAAGCCAGTTTTCTTGTTCATAAAATCTAAATACGTGTATAAAGCTAAAGACTTGATATTTTTTAGAAATTACAGTAAGCCTAAATAGAATAATGATTTATATTTATTTATTTATGTAATGTCACTTACGATCAGTTGAGCAAAAGTACTTTAAAAAATTAAAATAAAATTGAACAATATTATCCGACATTCAATTTAATTCATTTTACATACATAAACTTAAATTTAAGCTAAAAAGATAAAAAAGAAGCAAAAAATTATAAGATTATGGTAAATTTGACCATGTTTTTTTTGACTATGATCTGAAAGACTATAAGAGCGAGAATATTGAATTGGAGTTTTTTTTTTGTTTTTAAATTTTCATTCTAAAAGAAACGAATTAAAAGGTCAATTTGATAACTATTAACTAGAGCTTGGGAATTTATAATTCATATAGAAGACTTGAGAGTTATACAACTTTAAAAAGTGCAACTTTTTCCCATAGTGCAGTACGGATGGAATGCAACGTGTGCTCAGTCACAAAGAGAGGCAAAGCGTCAAAGAGGCTGAAAATTGCTAAGGCAGCTCACAAACACACTCGGTGGAGACAACAATGGACACTTGCAACTGAAACTGAGCGGAGACTGGGCCAGAAAAAAGACAGAACAGGACAGAACAGGACAGGGGTCGGTAGTGCACTTTAATGGCTGAACAGGTTTCGAGTTAGTTAGCGGAAATTGACAGCTGCAGTTGCAGTTGAATGTGCACACACTGCGTATACGTTATCTGTGAGTATTTCCAGTTGGGATGTTAAGGCAATTGCTTCTCAATTCATTTAAAGAGTTTCGCCAATTGGGATGTCATTACTTGGTGCTGAGAGTGCTGTTAATGCATTTATTTTAAAGTTATTTGTGAATGTTGCACAAATATTTAACACACGCGCCAGGCGCCACAAACTTCTGGCAGGGCAGGCAACAAAAGTAGCCCAGCCACAACAATAAAGGCAACAATGTTGGCACAATGAAATGTCCTTTCGTTAACACACACTCACACACAGACACACACAGCCACACAGGCACAAAGTGGCAAAGTTGAGAGAATGTTGAATGTTGACCGCCTCCTGCGCTCTTCAAGTGTAAACATGTTTGTGGTATGCGCAGCTTCTTCCCACTTTCCTCTTTATTCTCTTCTTTCCCATTTCTCAACTTTTCTTCTTTCCCTTCCTGTTTTATTTGCTTTGCTTTTGCTCGAAATCCAAGTAAAATCAAAAGTAGCAAGTCCAGCAACATAAAAGGACACATGTCCCATGGCAAAATGTTTTGCTTTTAAAAGCATTTGTCAGCAACCAAACAGAACAAAACAAAATACAAAAACAACAAAAAAAAACGTATCTTTGGTTAATTTTAAAAAGTGCCGCACCAAAATTTTATTATTGTGCTTCTGCTTTTAATGTTTTTCTGTCACCGAAATGAGCTACTTAAAAGATTAGCGCCAGCTTAGACCAGAATAACTTTGCCAGCTTGAATAAATTTCGTATAGCAGATTTAACAAGCTTTGTTTAGTGATACTATTTAAAACTGCTGTGAGAGGTTAAAATCAAAATTATAAAACTTTAATTTTAATTTTTCTAACATTTAAAACTACAGACAAAAGACTTAACCATAAGTCTATTAGCGTTAAAATGATTAATTGAGTAGAAGACAATACTAAATGATGAAACTATCACATTAATACCCTGTTTTTATTATCAACATGCGAGTATTGCAAATATATTTGGATATTAAGTATACGCATCACTTAGACAACAATTTAGACATTGATGTAAACAAAAGAGAGTAATCTCTTATTTATGTTAATCTCTTAATTACCTATATTCTCAATTTCCTCTGTACAGGGTATGATTATTTATTATGCTTGTGTATCCCTTCACTCATATGCGCATGTAATTCAATTATGCATTTTTCAATGCAGCAATTTGTAATTATCCGTTAAATACCACAAAGAATGTGCATTAATTATAGCAAAATTATTTATTGATTATTAACTGAGCTGCCAGTGCAGTTGCTGTTTACCGGATCCGGATCCAGAGGTTTTGTTGAGAAGTCAGCCAGGTGGGCAAAACTAAAAGTTGCAGTCAGCAGCGACTGCTTCCTGAATATGAAATAAGGACTGCTGCACAGAGAGAGGATAAGGATAAGAGGGGAAGGAGAAAGTCGCAGATGATGTATGGGATGGTGTGCGTGTTGGCATTTGAGACTGACGATGCCATCAATTCAATGGATCTCTCCGTCAAGTGTGTGTCTTAATGCGTTGAGAGGGCCAACAAAACAAAAGTCCAGCGCTTAAAATTTGCTATAAATGCGGAAGTCTGCGCTTTGCCAGAAACTTTTACCACACACACCCTGCACACACACACACACACACACACACACACACAAAAGTTTTGGCTTTTAAATGGCTTTTACTTTTTTGCCGTATGGCTCCCAGTGGCATCATAAAAAACAAAGGTAAATCGAAGTAGAAACAACAGCAGCAACAACAACAGCTGGAGAAAAAGTCTGCTGCATTGTTATAAAACATTAAATTTCATGACTTGAGGAGGACAAAGAGAGCTATAAGCATTTGGTCTCAGCTGTCGAACATTCAAGAACAAGAACTTGTGGACACACTCTTTACATAAGTCGAGCAAAACTTTTCTTTGCCAAATTGTTATTAATTGGGCTTTATAGTTTATCGAACTGCTGCTGGTCAAGACAAGTTCATTAGACAATGCGTCCCTCGATGATCTTCTAAAAGACATTTACTTCTAGCTACTTTTGGTCAGTTAAGTCGTTACTTTTGTTCAGAAATGTCTTTTAATATTTTGGATTCTTTTAATGCTCATTCTTTTCACCCAAAAGACTCATCAAGCCGTTCTGTTGCCAATTTTGGTCGTTTTGTGACGCTCAACAATGAAGGCAAGTCACAAAAGCCAGATGAAGGTTATTTCATTTGCTTTTAATTTAGTCCCGACAGGAGGGCGGCATAAATGTGGCAATCAGCAACTGGCAGAGGTCCTTTTGTGGATCCGCACCTGGCCCAAATTCGGGCTACCTGTTGCCAAAGGTTTATGTTGTAATCCTTTCGGATTTCTTAAGACCCACAACACATAAACTAATTTTTTAATAAACCAACAGCAGACACAATGGGCATAAATTGTATTTCGGGGCGGAGTCAATTGGAATTGAGGGCGTGCCAAATTGTGCAAAACTCATTAGTTGCGAATGCGAAGCACAAATGGAACAATGAAGTTGTCTAATTAGCCGACCCCAAAGGAAGGAAGTTCGAGGACTTCCGGCCATTGTGCTCATATATTTTGCATTGTAGTTACGAGTACTTAGATTGCAGGAGACATTAACAATTTATGTTGGTGCTCTGACTTTGCTCAGTGAATCTAATCGAGTAGCTAAATAATCAAATGCAACTCCCGGGTAATTATAGAACAAGTGATTGCCGACTTTTAGTTACAGGCTAAATAAATTATAATAATTAAACCCGTTACTTAACAGGGAGAAGGAATCATCTCAGACCCTTTAAAGTATATATATTCTTGATCATGTCTTGAGCCATGTCCGTCTGTCCGTCCGTCTGTGAGAGCGCCTAGATCTCAGAGACTATAAGAGCTAGAGCAACCAAATTTGGCACACAGACTTCTATAAACCACTAAAAGCATGCCATATAAAATATTTTAAATTTATTTAAATAAGTAAGAGGTATCCTATAGTCGGGAGCTCGACTATAGCCTTTCCCACATGTTTTTCTCTCTTTGTTTTCATTCTCAAGAATTGCATGCAAATGCCTGAATCTGATATACGATAGTTTGTAGTTTTCAAAGTATTCCACTTGCCACTTGACCTCGTTGAAACTGATCCAATCACAATGTGGTAATGGACTGCCGATTGACTAGCTGCCCAGTAATGTCCAACATTATTCAAAGTCTAATCCACAAAGTACTTTGAGTGCCAATCGGTGTTCATAATCAATCATTGAACGAATTCTAGTTTCTGCCGCATTCATTTGCTGTATTCACGCTCGTTTCTGTGTCCCCTCGTCTTGTTTGAGGCCATTTAAATGGTGTCCATGATTGCCTTCATTCTGATTAAAGCTCCTTATTACTATTGATTTCAAAAGCCAAAGAAACAGTCAAAGTCAAGAAAAAATGTAATTACAGTCAAAAATAAAAAAAAATAAAATTATTAACTTTGTCTTTATCTTAAAAAAGTTAAGATTCCCTTACAAAATCTGTATATAAATAATACAAAATGCAAGGAAAATTGGAAAACAGTTGAAGTCTTGATTATAATTTACCCTCATTCTACATTTCGGATTATTACATAAAATTGCATAATTAAGTGAACATTAAAATTTATAAAATAAAACTTATTATATAAGTTTTATTTTATACATTTTATGTGATGCGAACTGTTAAATTATTTCCGTTTAACAATGTTGGGGAAATAGTTTTTAAATTAGACACACATTAAAAACACTCTGCCATTGTCAGAGGATACACAAAGTTGCATCCACACACAATTAGGACACAAAGTTGCCCGAAAAACCAACTCAGGACTCAGAACTCGGCACTTGAGATAATAACTTGTCTGGTGGATCCTGTCCGTTCCCAGGACGACGTGGAGCCCTCAGCGAACAGTGGGTGCAATCAATGGCCCAACAGTGTTGCATCCTGGGCAGCCAAGACCATAAAACATTTTATCCGCCAAGTGGACAAAGAAAGTGGCTACTAAATGTTGGCTAAAACCAAGCACCAATTTATTAGATACTAACATTGGAGGACGAGCATGCGAGTTTCAAGTAACCGCAATTTATTATGATCATTTCGCATAAACTCATGGAATCGGAATGTGGCAGTCAGTTAGTTAGTTACCTGTGCTCGGTATCTATAGCAGTAACTGTAACTGTGAATGTAACTGTGACTCTAACTGTATTAGGGAGCTCAGCAGAAATGCAAAAAGGGTTCGCACACAATGTCGTTGTCCTTTGTCGGCATTCGCATGACAAGTTAAGCCACCAAGGACCAATATCACTTTGCCGGCAGCTTGGCAAGGAGCAGCAGGAGCAACTCCACAGCAACAACAACAACAACAATAGCAACAACAACATCAAGAGAATAACAAAACAATAACAAAAATATATAACTGAATTTGTTCCCAGCCCGCACAGTTCATAAATGTATGCTGCTACTGTGTGTGTGTGTTTGTGTGGGTGTATGAGTGTGTGGTTGCATCCTTTTTTGTGACTTGTTACTATATAAACAAGAGAACGAGAAAGTATCTATCTACGAAGATTTAATACCCTCAACTCGACAGCAATGATAATCCCAAAGATAACAAGCAACTAACATTAAACCTGAAATGATCGACAATTAAATACCCTAGTTTATTACTTATTTTTATGTTTATACTCAACTACGAAAAGTTGACACAAGGAAATAACTTTAAATTTGGCAAGTTAAAACAAAAATAATATAAACAAATTTTGTTAATTCGAAACTTGAATTTAAATATGATAAAAAATTTAAATATAAAAAATAAATAAATAAAATAAATAATAAATGTATATATATTAATATACCTAGAAATAAAAACTTTGTTTAAGTCCTGCTTCTTTCAACTCCGAATCATCCGATTTCGATTATTTTAGTTTGAGATCGAGATCAGTATCAAATCTAAAGTTTGCTCCAAAACGTTGAGTCTGACATTGAAAAAGCTTCGGTTCACAAAAATACTAAGTCATAAAATTTAAAATTAACAAAAAATAATGTAAATAAACATTGAAACCTCAATCTAACCATTGTAAACACAATATTTGTTGTTTAAATTTGTTAGAATTTATTTAATTTTTAGTAATATGAATGCTCTAATACAGAATCTGCTATCAACTGATATGTATATAAATTTTCGTATAAATTGCGTATAAATTAGTGATCTGTCTGTATCGATCTACCTTAACTCTGGCTGACATTATTCAATAGGTATCTCCTAGTCGATTAAACACAACGCTCAAGTATACTCTTGTAGATTCATTTTGTGGATTTATGATGAAGATGCTTTTAAAATGTTTTTGGCTGTGTTGCGTAAGGTTGCGTTGCGTTCTGGCGAACCGATGTCACCTTGGATTTGGGCCACGGGGCTTACTTGAATTTTTTTCGTATCTTGTGGGCCAACTTCACTTTAACCGCAACAACCCCAAAATGAAAATGAAAACTGCGCTGAAATCTAATTTGTGGCCAGTCTTGCCAGTCCATGTCCATGTTTGCTCTCTGTTGTCTCAGGGGCGTGCCGAGAGCACGACTAAAGTCAAAATGGGTTTTAGCGAACGATTTGTGGCCGGAACGAAACCCAAAGCCATGCTCAAAGCCAGAGGAGTACACAGCAAATACGAGTACTACTCATACAAGAGACGACAGTTGGTAGTTCTCATTCCCATACCCTGTAGACTCTGGAGGGTTCAATTCGCTGCCACTTTTTGTGGAGCGTTGCTTCAGTCGAAGTTGATTGTCCAGCACTTGTTGTTGTTGTTGTTTTGGTATTTGGGAAAGCGGATTATGACCCTGATCTGGTCAGGTGCCGCCCACGTGTGCACCTGGACACATTCTCCTGTACTAAGTGTGTATGTGTATGTCCTGTAGCTTAAGTTTCACTTTAGCAACTGCATGCCAATGCCATCTGTTCCCCACCTGTCTCCCACCTGTCCACCTACTCAAATGCCACTCTCAACCCGCACGTGCGTGTGTCACTGCATGTGTGTTTGTGTGTCTGTGTGTGTGTGTGTTTGCTAACTTTCTGGTTACTCTTGTTATTGGTTTATGTGCCGCATGAGAATGTCGATACTCTGTGTGTGTCATTAATATCAGGTATTTTTTATACCCGTTACTTAAAAAATAAGTAAAAGGGGATATTGTATTCATTGCAATGTATATAACAGGGAGAAGGAAGCATCTCCAACCCTATATGGAATATACACTACTGGCCAAAATAATAAGTACACGCCTATGAGCTTTCTTTAAAGTCCCGTAAAACCTTTGTAATAAACACTAAGGAAAAATTAATATCACTTTTATTTTTCTTATTTATACTATATTATAAAAATATTTAACAAAGGAAGTATTTAGTTCAAATATAGAATTGCGCGATCAACTTTATCAAAAAAACATAAACAAGGGCTGGTCAAAAAAATAAGTACACCAATTCTTCTAGGTCAAAAGCTCAAAAAGTATTAACATTTTTCCAAATTTTTTCTCATCATTAGGTATCTTATGCTAGTAACCAGTATATCCACCCTTATTTTAAATGGCCTTGGTGATACTTTTCGGCATACTGTTAATAAGACTCTACTGGAATCTTATACCACTTTTTTGAACAAATTCCCACAATTCTTCGACATTTTTGAACGTTTTCGTTCCTATTCGGGGTTTCAAGTCCACCCAAAGATTTTCAATTGGGTTGAGGTCAGGAGACTGACTTGGCCAACTCATAACGTTAATTTGGTTTTTCGTAAACCAAGCCTTGACCAGCTTTGAAGTGTGATTTGGGTCGTTATCCTGTTGAAAGACCCATCTTAAGGGCATGTTTTCCTTAGCATATGGTTGCATAATATCAGTCATAATGTTTTTGTACCCGAATTCGGTCTTAGTATCTGTTATACGATGAATCGGCCCAACGCAAAGCCAATAAAAACAGCCCCAGACCTTTATACATCTGCCTCCGTGCTTAACAGTCTTATTGGTGTACCGGACGTCGAAATCTTTGCCTTTGGGACATCGTACATATCTCCTAGACGTATTGCAAAATAGATTTATTTTTGTCTCGTCGCTCAATAATACGTTATTCCATTTTTTGTAACCGTCTAGCCCAGACCATGCCAAATGATTTTTGGCAAATTGTTTCCTCATCTTAAAATTTTTTCCTCGAAGCAAAGGAACCTTTCGGACTATACGTCCTGGTAGGCCTGCATATTGTAGCCTACGACGAACCGTTCGGGATGATAATTCATTGCCAGTTTCGGAGGAAATGGCCTTCGAAGACATGAAGGGTTAATTTTTTGCAAATTTGACGATACAATTGTCCGTTGTTCGGGAAGATTTCTTCTTCTGTCCTCGATTTTTGTCAAGCTCTTTTGATTTCAAGGCATTCTGAACGAAACAAGCTGGGCGTCCAATGCTTTTCGCAATTTCTCGGGGACTTTTCCCTTCATTCTAAAAATTCATGGCAATGTTTTTTTCTTTAGCAGTGCAATGCTTCTTGCGGCCCATCTAAAGAATTTTTTTTAACTCTTATCTATAAAAATATGCAAGAAGTCAATAAAAACCAACAAACCTTTAAGCAAATCCTGATCTTATTCTTTAGAATTGATAAATAACACCCCTGTACTTATTATTTTGGCCAGACCAAATATGATCATTCTGCACAAATTTAAGTTTACAATGGTATAAATGGGGCTAGCCACTTTGATTTTTGATTTAAATGGTAAACAACACTGTTGCCTTTTTAAAAAAAAAAGATTTTTAGCAATGCATTCAGAAAATATTGATATATTTCATATCAAAGTTGGACGATACCTATGTACTTATTATTTTGGCCAGTAGTGTATATTCCCGATCAGCATCAACAGACGAGTCGATATAGCCATGTTCGTGTCTCAGAGACTATAAGAGTTAGAGCAACCAAATTTAGCACACAGGACCTCTATAATCCCCACGCAGATCAGGTTTGTTGAAAATTTTTGCCACGCCCCTTCCCGTCTCCGCAAATCGCGAAAATCCACCACACGCACAGTTTTCAAGAAATTACGATTTTTTTTACTAATAAACTAAATCGTAACAAGATCGGACAAATAGAAAGGTGGTAATGGCTGATTTAAGTTTCAAGCAATGTAAGTGCCTAAAAGCATGCAATAAAAAATATTTTAAATTTATTTAAATAAGTGACGGGTATCCTATAGTCGGGAGCTCGACTATAGCCTTTCCCACTTGTTTTTTGCATTTCTGCATTGAGGAAACTTTATTTAACTTCACCTCCCCCCAAATTCGAAGCATAATAAATATTCACGCCACCCCCTGAAACGTTGTGGCTTTGATGATAATAGGATTTCGATAAGGAAAGTTTTACCGACAAAATTGGGATTCAATTACCGAGCGAAATACGAGAAACTAACAAAATTCTGGGAACTTACATTCCGAAATGAATTGCGAATTCTGTGATGGATTTCGATTCCATTCAAGAGTGTTAATTATATTAGTCAGAATAGATTTAATATAGTTTTTATTGCTTTTCAACATGGCTATTTTCCAGAATTCGACCGTTAAGCAGGACACATTTGAATATTTCGTATATTTAATAAAAAACGTTAAAGTCCAATTAAATAATGAAATGAAAAGGCAACGTTTTTCAACACTAACAACAATAAGAATTCCTCATTTATCCATTTCTTCCATTCCGTTCTGTTTCTTATAATTGAGCAAACAGCCAAAATCAAAACAAACTCCCGTTAAACACATCGTTTGTGGGCGTGGCAGCCTTTCAGTAACTCCACTTGCCTTATCTGATTAATGCGGTCGAGGCGTAACAAAGGCGACGACAGCACAAAGTGAAAGTGTAAGCGAGAAGGCGCGCACAACGCAAGCAAGTGCAAAGAGCAAAGAGCACAGAGCAACGAATGAGGGAAAGGGAGAGGGCATGAAATAAAGGCAGACATGCGAAAATGTCTACCTTGTCTTTACATGTGAAATTGTGTGCATGTGTTATGTTTTATGCATACATATGTATGTCTGTATGTATTATAAAGGCTCAAGCAACTGTGAGAACTAATTAAAATTACATTACAACAGTGCTGAAAAGTGTCTTTTTTAATACATTATCTTAAAGACTGCGCTATAACAATAACAACATAAGAACATAACACACAAATAATGTTTAAAAAAGAGTTTTCTCTTTTGTTGTACTCATTACTCAAAGTGAATGAGTTTTCGGGCACTTACTGGGTATCTGCTAGTTGAGCATTGGTGTATAAGCACGCTGTCAAAAGTTGCTCGCTATAACACACAAGATGATCAGATGATCTCAGATAAGCAAATAAAATAATACATACATATGTATGTATATTTGCACTCTTCAATTTCAAATAATCATTTAAATTGTTAAAAAAATGTTTTATCCGAATTGTGTTTTTCTATTCTGAAATCCAAAAAACAAACACTGTTTAACACTGCACACACTGTTTAAAACTCACACCAAATACCTAGCCGCATCAGTCACACACAGCGCGCTCTCGCCCATACACTTTGCTAAACTGTGGCAAAAACTTAATTTTTTACAAAATTTTGGATTTTGTTGTTTTTTTTCAAAGATTTTTTAATTGATTTTTGAACATTTAAAATTTTTGGAAAGAAAAACTCGCGCCATCTGGCTTTCATTTACTGAACGAATAGTTCAGCTTAGCTCCAAGTTTAACGAATTGCTTGTTTAACGAATGCACATACTTAACGAAATTTACTTATTTGTACACTGCTCCACACTTAACAGAGTTGCTCCACCCATGCTCAGCTGTCGCCAGAAACTTACTCAAGAGTTTTATCAAAATATCGGTAGTTCACCCAAAGTTAATTAAGCTTTTCAGCAATAAAATCTAGATTAAACTTAAAATCAGTTATCTCCAATATGGGCAAGCATTTTAAATGGAGCAGCAAATTAACAGTCCCATTTTGAGTTTATAAGCGACTTAGCAGCTCCAATGTTAATTTAACATAGCAACATACTGTTCCCCAGTGCTGCCAACTTTTTATAAAAAAAGCTGTTTTTAACTGGAGAGAAGGATAAAAATAGCTGAAAATATTATTCTTTTGGCATAGCAAAATATGTGTTAATCACCCACCACTTACGCTCACTTCTTATATTGTGATTGATAGTTTGCCGTAAAGTAGTGGAGGTGGGAGTGGCATCATTAAAAAAAGCTGAAAAAGCCAAATACATTTCTAAAACAGACAGAACTCCCGCTTCCCGCAATTCCCAAATTTTTCTCGCCATTGGTCTTCAAAAACAGCCAGATTTAACGGGAAAAAGGCTAAATTGGCAGCACTGCTGTTCCCATCTACAATGTTGGACAACTGTAATTTTGTTATTGTAGAATTTCTTGTTGAAGCGTGCGGTCGGTTGCGCGGTTGAAAAGTTGGAAATACAAATTTAAACTCAAGCAAATATTTCGAATAAGGTGTGCATTAGTTCAGAAATGTGCCAATAAAACATAACATAACAAGAAACACAATCAATTATATACTCGCTGAACGCTATTTGGATATTTTTCGATCGGTTTGCTGACGCACTTCGGACTTGAAAAACCAGAAGCTGAATTATTTTTTAATTTATTTTAATTAAGCATCAAAAGCAAGCGAATAAACAGCATTTCAATTTTCAATTCAATTGCACTAATTTCTGTGTGACTTGTGAGTGAAAAAGAAGCAACAACAACAACAGCAGCAACAACTACAAAATCCAACAATAAAGTGATCGCGTATGGCGCGTCGTGCGCGAGGTTTCCAGCCTGCGTATGTGTGACTTGTGAGTGCGCGAGTGTGTGTGTGTGTGTGTTGGAATGGAATGCAGTTATGAAAAAATAAATAAATAATTGAGAGCGCGCGCCCGCGCCTTGGTAGCTGCCTCTCTCTCTCTCGCTCGCTTCCTCTCTGTCTGTTATCGTATATCGCGCGTCCGTGGAAGTATGTTGTTGTATGTAGCACATTGCACAAGACAAAAGCAAAGCACAGTAATACCTATAGCATAAACAAGAGAAACCGATACGTCAAAAAAATCAAAAAACAAAAATAAAAAAAGCGCGCGCCAAGTGACGGACAAGTTTTTGTTATATATTTTTGTTTGCCAAAATGTCGAATCAACTGCAGCAACAACAAGCGCGACAGCAACATAATCATCATCATCATCATCATCATCAGCATGGACAGCACAGTGAATTCCCCTTGCCGGATGGCTGGGATATTGCCAGGGATTTTGATGGCAAGACCTACTACATAGATCATATCAACAAAAAGACCACATGGCTGGATCCCAGAGATCGGTAAGTGTATACTATACTATATATAAATACATACAAGTTTATAGAGACATCTTGGCGAGAAAGCCTGAACAAAAAAAAAAACCATATAAATTCCAACTCAAGTGATCCAACTCCAACCGGAAAGAAAAGGTGCGTCGTGCATCTGCCTGTATGTATGAGAGTGCGTCTCTCTCTCTCTCTCTCTCTCTCTCCGTCTGCGTGCGTGTGTGTGTGCATTGGAATGCGGGAAGAAGAAGAGGCAGCTGCAGCCGCCGCAACAGCAAAACCGACAACAATAAAAGCAAAATAAATTACATATTTTAACAGGGCAGCAAAACGAAATACAAAACAGCCAAAAAAAAACTTTAAGTATGTAAACATTCCAATGCGATGATTAAGAGTCCAAGTATAACTGAACTGAACGGAGCGGCAGCAACGGCAACGGCAACAGCAACAAACAAAAACTTAAATGTAAAACAACAGCCACAACAACAGAAAAATGTACAGCAAAGCGAACGGCACAGCGAGCGGCGACACAGACAACAAGGCGCGGCAGGGGGCAAGGGAGGGGGCACTGAAATGTTGGGGGCCAAGCTGAGAGAGCAAAAGTTAAATAAAGCTCAGCAAATGATCTGCAAAAACACAAAAAAAAATAAAAATATGTACATTTCAAAAAAAATTAAAGGCGAGCAAAACTGAAAACCCCTCATACGTAATGTGTACGTTTGTGAGAGAGTGTATGTCACACACACACACACACACACACGCTAATAGAGAGATAGAGAGACGACGACAGTCAGAAGAGAGCGAGAGAGCGAGCTGCAATAGGTACAGTAGTTTGTGCTGGCAAAGGGGGGAAGATCGGGGCAAGTGCGGCGTCCACATCAGGCCATGTATCGCATAGATACATTTTAGTTTGCCCCACGAGCGTTTTTGCCGTTTGTCGTTTCGCCTCGACGTTCGCTCACATATTTCTTCTGTATTTTTTTCATTTTGTGCTCTCTTTCTCGCTCTCGCGCTCAGGCTCTCCAGCGCAGTGTGTCTCCCTCGCACTCTATCTGCGCTCTCGTTCGCGCGCGTTGTCTATCTTTTTACCATAAACAATTGCAAATGTATGTAAGAATTTTGCAGTTTCGAAATAATTGATTTCTCAAATTCTTCTACATACATACATATACTTTGGTGTGTGTGTGTGTGTGTGTATGTATAAATGCGAGGTTGTGTGTGCGCTTCACGCTTTCAATTAACACAAACATTCCCTTTGTTTGTTTCAAATCGCATGGACATTGTTCAAAATGTTTCACTGAATTAAACAAACTGAAAGCGTTGAGGAATTTCGTTCGTTTCGTTTTTGCTTGGAAATAATAAAATGAAACATCTGCGCATTTGTTAGGGTTATTATGCATCAACTAGATTTTGTATACACACATGCATGTAAGGCCAAGATACAATGTACGGGATATGAATAGAAACGATCTGAAATAAAGAAAAAGCGAATCCTTGAAGTAGATAGATAGATGAATCCTTAAATAAACGCTCTACAAACTCTGTTAAAACTTAAGCACTGATTTAAATGCGATGATCGCTCTGTTAGAAGCTTTTTTTATATTTATTGGCATTTGGAATTTACGTTTCCACTAAGCACAATTATGGTGGCTCTGCCTTTTTCTCTCTCTCACTCTCTCATTTTGTTTTTTTTTTTGGCCATATCTCTATCAGAGTATCGCTTTCTCACTCTCTCCCGGCATGCGAGCTGTTATTGAATTTTTAAAATTGCTGCCGGTAGCGCGAAAAAATTCCAATAAGCCATAAATAAATTTCTACCATGCGATGGCGAAGCGAGCCAGGCCTCGGGGCTTTTTTTATTTGGGGGTTTCGACGTATTTGGAAGCGAGCAAATATTTCAGATGATGCAAACCAAACGAAAATCAAGGCCGAAACCTGTATACCCTTGACAACAAGTACTTGTTGTTAATATTGATCCAAAATAGATTTGTATGTTAATGGAATAATCTCAACAATGATCTTAGCAATTTATGAAATGATCTTCTACATATGTATGTTGCCAACAACTCAACAGAGTTAAGCGACCCTTTTAGAGTATTATTATTATGCTTATGCTCGAATATTTCACTTGTCTGTACAACTTTTCGACAGGGCGTTATTTTGTTTTGTTGTTGGTGTTTTTTTTTTTTTTTTTTTTTTGTTAACAAAAGTCAGCGTTGCTGTTGGCCATGCTAACAGCGTTTTTGGCCAGTTTCGGCCAATTGTTAGCCATAACCCAGCGACACAGTGGAATTTTTTATTGTTTAGTCTGAAGACTCAGACGCATACATAAGAGTATATATAGATATAAATATATGAAAATGAACTGTTAAGCGACGAGTTTTGGATTTTTGTTTGTGTTTTGGTGACAGTTTCTCGATTCATCGATCATTGTGAAAAGCATAAATAATTATGCACACGCATAGATACAAAAAGAAATGAATTCAGATACAACACAGAGCTTCTAGTCTCTCCATCTCAATCAGATACATTTTTGAAGTTTAAATCTGCTGATGGATTCAGAGATTCATTGTAAATACGGCTACCGATTGAGCCCCAATTCGAAGCATAACATAAACTTCAACTTCAACGGCTCGAACTCGTTTGTTTTACATAAAAATCGTTGTTGTTGACTGAGCCAAAGCCGCCAAAATGGGCCTAGGCGAAAGCGGCCATTACTTCTATGATAGAGTCGAGCACAGTGGCGCCAGCGGCGGGGGACGATCGAGCTATCGATCGTTGCAAGCAATCTGTGGCAAGAGCTGCGTCAATTATCTGATCGATATGCGTATCTGTATCTCAAATGGGCAAACTGCAAAGCATTTCTGAGTCGCCGTCGTCGTCGGACGTTCTAATTCTTTAGCCGGTGCTCGAATCGTGCCATTTCTCAGTCGTATCCGTTGCCAATTGCATAAAATCCGCTAAATGCTAATGTGTGTGTAGTGTGTAGTGTGTGTGTGTGTGGTGTGTGTAGTGTGTGTGCTGCATGCGTGCCATTATACATTAGATGTGGCTATTTCTTTTTTTTTTTTGCCAATGTAGAAACAGTAAAATTTGCATAAAATTCAATTTGGCTGCTGCGAGAGATGCCAACGAATGTACAGACATACTTAAATTTATACACACACACACACACACACACATACATACAGGCAATGCAACTTGGAAAGCTGCAAAACGGCATTTTTCATTTAATAAATTGCACAAGGCAAATACAACAACGACAACAACAACAACTACTGCAACTACAACAAAATCAAGATAAAGTAAAACTATCTTTGCAGCGTCGAATCTCAGATACACTTAGAAATTTACTTTAACAACTGAAAGATACATTTCTATATAGTAAAACTATGTTCTATTTGAATCATTTGTATTTCTTAATATTTAAAGTTAAACATAACATTTTAATCAATATAAATACAAGTCTGATTTATGAATTATAGTCGAATTGCCTGTTGTACTTAGCAGAGCTTCACTGTACCCACTGCAGATATGCCGTGGCAACAACGGCAACAGCCTGCATTGCATTTGTGCAACAAGTATTTCCACTTAACAACAGCAACACAAGAAAAAGCTGCCGTTGTTGCTGCTGTTGTTGTTGTTGCTGTTGTTGTTGCTGGTCTCGTCCAGAGCCGTGATTACAATTTGATTACGCGCATGAATGCAACGCGAACGTCGCCAGCAGCAACATTTTCTAGTTTGCAGCGGCCCAAAGCGTCAAAAAATATTTTCTTTGCACTTGCTGGCAACAACAACAGCAACAACAACAACGGCAGCAGCAACAACAACAGCAACAGCGACACTTCACAGCGTAAGTCCGATGCCACATACACACAGATACATAATGTATCTGGCAGATACATAAGCGCTGCTGGTCGCACTGCATGTTTTGCCCATTTTAGCGGCTGCTTTTCCAGTTGCCAGTTGCAACTTGCAAGCTGCGAACTGCAAACTGCAAACTACAAAACTAGCAACACAACCAACAACCAACTGTGATCTGAGTTTAGCGATCTGTGAGTTTTTCCTGTCAACTCTCTCGCACTTGTTACTGCCACGTCTTTCCCTCAATCTTTAGCTTCAACTCAGTCTCAGTCTTAGTCTCAGTCTCGGCGCAATCAACACTTGTGATTTTTATCAAGCATAATGATTTCCTTTTCAACATGTGCTAATTAAGAGCGGGTTGGGTTGCAGGGATACCCTTGAAAATACCCTGGACAGCAAAGCAAATAATGTTTGCCTATTACTCTCGATCTTGGCTATGAACTGAAATACCTCAAACTCCCTTCCTCCATCTTCCTCCATATCGATTTATAATAATTCAGCTGTCATTCCCGCAGCTGGGCAATTTTTCACTCGTCCGAACGGCAAAACTGCAAACGTGAGCAGAAAATTAAGTTGCCCCTTTTTTTCTGGTGGGGCCCATTGGGATTGGAAGTTGGAGGGAGCTGAAACATATGGGGGCCGTCTCCTATATCTATATAGTAGTAGCTTCAACTGAGACCCTGACTTCAACAAGGGCTCTGGCTCTGTCTCTGTCTCTGATTCTGACTCTGTCTCTGACTGTGGATTTGGATTTCGAGCTGCCTGAATGCGCGTTCCGCAGGCGTTTTCTTAGCATTTTTTTTTTGGTTTTTTTGTAGTCGTCTGCATTGCTGATCGTCGTCGCCATGTGCTGAGCTGGCTCTTGAGTGATCGTGATATATGCGTTTGTGTGCCCGCAGCTCGCAGTTTGGCCTGCAAAGGTAGCAATTTTCCATGCATGCAATGAAAAATAATAAAGCAAAGAAACACACACCAAAAAAATGGAAAAAACTCAAGTGAAATGAAACGAAACAAGCGCAGGAATGTGCATACTCAAGATAAATTGCTGTGAGATACTTTTGCATTGTTTATGCTGCAGTTGTTGCAGTTGCTATGCCCAATTTTGTGAAGCGGAAGGAGACAGACAGGCCAAAAAATGTAAACCAACGACTTCAAATTACGCACATACAGTTAAATAATATAATAAAATATATTCAGAAAATAATATAAAAAGTCATTAAGAAAATATGTGAATTTTGTAGCTTGTTAAAACAATTAATTGATTGACTGTATGTATCGTAATTATGTATAATATATTTAACAGGGATTGTAACGATTATAAGTTTTATGGAAAAATTATGAAAAAAGAGTTTGCTGATTTTTATAAAAAAAAAATGTAACAAGCTTTATTTTTAATTTTTATAATAAACACTGAAAATAAAATTGACCTAAAAGTTATACTATTAATCTTATTTGCAGTTCTTAAAATATAAATAATTTTGAATTTTTGAATTTGAAAAATCAGTTTTATTTCCAACTTTTGTTATAAAAATTTAAAATTAAATAATTTAAAACATATAAATTGGAAATAATTCGATTTTTTCCGACTTATAACTCTTTTTTGCGATCCCTGTTCGTAATCAAACTCAAGTGAACTCATTACAATAGATACATTTCCATATGTTTATATGATCTTGATTGCGATCTGTTGGCCACTTTCCAAAGGTTGTGATGCCCTTGCCTGGGCCAACCCAAAAATCGATACGATCCGAATCCAAACTGAACTGAACTGAACTGAGTGTATGGCACATACTGCCATACCATGCCATACGCTGCCATACCAAACGATACGTTGCCATACCATGACATACCATGCCACAAATGGCATGTGTGCCATGTGTTGCAGCTGCCTGGTATGTTATTGCCTTGTTGGTCAAAATGCCTGCTTAGTGGCTAGCTGTGGGGAAGCTGGAGAGTCCCTGTTTTGGCATCTGCATTCCAATCGCTGGCAATTAATTGCCCTAATCAGGCACTGGCCACAATCAGCTGTTTGTTCCAAGACGACGACGACGATGCCCAAACACTTTATGATCTCCCCAAAGACTGAAGCAGGAGAAGAGAAGACTTCAGCTTAAAGTCATTCCTAAAGAGACCAGTCTGCCTGCAGCTCTGCTATCTTCTCTTCTCTCCTCTTCTCTTTTCTTCACTCTTCAGCTGCCGCCCTTGTTTGTCTCGTTGTCTCCTTGTCTTTTCTTTCTTTTGTTGGCCGCACGAAACTTGTATTATTTTTCAGTAGCACTTTCCGAATGCCATTTGAGTGCGCATAACATATTCTTAAGTCGGTCCCAAAGACGAGCTTGAAGATCAGAGCAGAGGAGCAGTGAGAAGTGAGAAGTGAGGAGAGGAGTAGAGTAAAGTAGAGGCTTATGGCCTCTGCGCACGCGTATTCGTATATTTGTATCTGTATCTCTTGGATGCATGCTGCATAATTAACGTAGCTGAGAGACTGAGAGGGAACTGTGAAGGGGGAACAAAGTATCTGCATCTGCATGTGCATCTGTAACTGTGTATCTTTTTATGTAGGTGCTTGAGTTGTGTGCTGTGTTGTGTTGTGTGTTGCCTGCTACTCAATAAAAAAAAGGCGCTGTGGAATTTTCATGTTGCTTTTTGTGCTCATGTTTTGTTGTCGAATTTATGGCCTAATGAAGTGATAAGGCTAACCAGACAGAGGTCGTCTCTCGGCTGCATTCCCCAAATGCCACAATATATATATATAAGTATGTATTTGTAGCTGTATCTTTAGCTTTAGCTTTGGCAAAGTATCTCTGCTGCGTGTGCTGTCAAAATGTTTAGCACTGAGCGCATAATTCATTTTGTTGCCGATCTTCTTGTTCTCGTTTTTCTTATTTTGTTTCTTTTGGTTTCTTTTTTGTTTTTTTGGCTGCATTCCTCAGATACTTGAGCTGGAATTTATTGGTTTGTGGGTCAGCATTGCAACACTTTCGGCCCAAATGCGCCATGCTCATGTTTTTGGTGCAAAGTTGAGAAAAGTGCAATCACATTTGAACGTTGCATAGAATTTGCGACGTGCAACAATCGACAACGACGACGACCATACACAGCTTCACACACACACGTAGATACATAGATACTCTTGGCATTAGCTATAGCTCTATAGCTACAGATACAGATACAGATGCATGCACTCAAGTGAGGCACATAGAATGCCATGCAATGTGGAGTTGGGGGCAAGTCGTCAATGGAAAGGGGCAAAGTGTGGATGGGGTGGGAATGCATGAGGAAGGAAAAGGGGAAGCGGAGAGGGGTAAGAAATGCATGCATGAAATGGCCAAGAAACCGGCTCCAGGTTCTCTGGCAGCGTCAGCGTCTTAGAAGAGACAGCAAAGACAGGCGGCTGGCAGAATAAGGAATAAAAAATAAAAAGAAGAAAAGAAAAAAAATGTTGATTAAACTGCTTAAATGCGCAAAGCTGACATTCATGTCAAAGCAACTCTGTTGCCTGTCCCCCTGCCCCCTGTCTCCCTGCCCCTCTCTGTCCCCCGTGTGTGGCAGCAGTTGCAGTCTGCTGTCGTGTGGATACAAACAAACATACTTACGAGATACAAACTGCATACATACATAAATAAGAACATTTTATAGCCAGCTTGGAATGTTTGCCAAATACAAAAGGCAGTAACAGCAACAACAACAGCAACAACAACACGAAGCTGGGCGTAGCGTAGTATGGCAGCAGCAGCAAATAGTAGTAGTAAGTTGGCATTTAAGGCAATGCGCGCATTGCTTCAATAAATGCATTCACACAGATACGAAGATACACAGATACAAACATACTATGCATACATACAGATTCACACACACAGACAGACAGACACACATGCACAAATTGCATTCAATTGGTGCCGCGTTTGCTGTGCGAGTTCACTGCAACTTTGAAATATTTTCCAACAACAGCAATTGCTGCCAATGTTGCTGTTGCCTCTGTTGTTGTTGTTGTTGTTGTTGCTGTTGTTGTTGGGCTTGCCTCAAGCAGCTTGCTGCACACACACTCCTTGTCTCTCTCTCGCTCTCTGTCTCTGTCTCAATCTCCGTGATGCCATTCCCGCTCCCACTGCTGCTGTTTTGTAGCTAGCTTGTATACCCTGTAGTCTTAGCAACAAATGAGCTAGGCACACAACACACTTGGAGTTGTCACAGTTACAGATATAAATCTCGATAAAGTTGCAGATACAGATACTAAAAATGTATTTATACTTAGCAGTATTTAATGTTAAACCAACTCCACACTAGTTGCTAGGGTATCATAGCTGTTGGGTTCACCCCACTGCTGCATTCTTGGCTGTTCTGCTTTCCGCGCTCCTTCGCACACTCGCCAGCTCTTGTCGTTGTTGTTGTTGTCGTTTCATAGCGTAAATAGCAAAGTTGCTCGTACAATTTTAGAAGAACTTGTCAAAACCGCATTCCTGAGTCGCTGCCGCTGCGCAGTCGGCAACTAGTCGACAGTCGACGTCGCTGCTTGTGTATGAGTGTGTGTGACAGCAAGAATCTGTGTGAGTTGCTTTGCTGGAGGCAAGAGTCGTTGCCGTTGTTGTTGTTGCTGTTGCTGCATTTTTGTTGTGTTGCTGCAACTGCAACGAGTTATAGTTATTTATGCATGTTTGTGCGTTTGTTTATTTGTTTGCTTTGGAGTAAATGATCGCGTACACACTCACATACAAACATACATACATACAAATGCACATATGTATCTATATAGTGAGCACATCTGCTGCTTTGAAATATATGTATGTACATATCTATGTACTTTGTGTCATTTGTCGTGCATTTTTGCTCGATCAACAACAACAACTACAACATGAATATCTCAATTGGCATACAGAGTGTGTATGTATCGAAAATGTATCTGATAGATACGCAATTAGAATCCCCCTATAACTACTGCAGCTGCAGCTTCATCCAGCATACTTTATGCAATGTTGAATATTGAAAATGTATCTTACAAATGCCGCGATCACATTTGACTTATTTCTGATTTGTTTTCAGTTTTCTCTACCTACTATTTATTTAGCTACTGTGCTTAACGTTTTCCGTTATTTCCAATAAAGCAAATCAATTGGTTATACTGTGCATTCCACAAACTGCCACGAGCGTCGATCATTAAATTGGAAATCTTTCGCGTGTGTATATATCAAGTGTATTTGGAAAAGATAAACAAAACAACAGCGAAAAATTAAAAACAATAATTTTTGGAATTTTTAATTCTGTTAAGGCTTGGGGTTTTGTTTCGACCAGATTTATTTAGAAATTATTTTAGAGGAATCAGCCAAGTTGAGGCAGCAAAATAAGCTGCTATCAAAATGCATGCATAATTTATTTATTTATGACCTGGCGTTAAAAATAACAGCGCACAAATATTTCGCATACAGCAACGAAACTTAAATAAAGCATTTTTGGTATTTATAAACAAAAGACCCGAAAAGTAAAAAGACAAAAGCAACAAATAACAGAAATGTTAATTGGCCCATTTGACATGCGGCATTTAAATTAAAAAAAGAAAGAAAAAAAAAGCGATTTTATTATTTATTTTGTTTTAATTTTTGCATTTTGGTCAGCAGCTTTCATTCTTTGTGGCATTGTTGTAGTTGTTGTCGAAAAGTAGTTGGCATGTAAAACAAAATGTCAAGACATGTACATATATAAATACTATATACGAGTATACATATTTAAAATAAATTTAATGAATAAATATTTGAAATAATTTTGGCCGTGATGCGAATTGCCAAACTGTCTACAAAGTGTGCAAATGTTTTTGGCTTTTGGTTGTTGGTCGTGCTGAGAATTTCCAAACTGTCTGCGAAAGAGATCTCAATGTCTATAAATAATTTTCATATTCTATAACACGAGAAACTTATGTTGATTTTAAATTTGAACACACTTTGGCCAAGTATTTTCTATAATGCACTTTAATCTAGTATTTCTAAATTATTACACAAATACCAAATTGTCTGGCAAGCAAAAACTGATATTGGGCGTAAATTATGAAATCGAAATAATTCTACAGAATTTAAAAACGAGAAATATATTTTGGAAACACACACAGAGCAAAAAAAAATTAATATATACATACTCGTATGTATATAATGTATAAAAATGATTCTATAGAAATTTTCTCTCGTTTCTTTTGGAATTTCACAGTGAAATTGCCAAGAAATTTTTGTCAGATGTTGATACCCATGGCCGGATTCCCAGCTTGCTTCCAGCTAATTCTCAGCAGAGTATACAATCTGTCTGGAGTGTGTATACATTGTTTGTATATACAATATATGTATGTACATGTAAAGCATGGGTTAATAGTTCCCCCAGTTACACGGTCGACCTTATGCGAGGAATGCGCCCCAAGTTGAACTTAAAGTACTCGTTTCATATTAACAATGCAACTTCCCTTTTTCAGCGCATGATTACGAGCATATTCTATCAGATACAGAGCACAGAGAGTCGCATACAGATACAAGTGCATAAGCATGTATGTATATATGTACATTTGTATGTAAAAATATACATGTTATAACAAATTTCTGCTGTCGACTGCTGTCTGAGACTTTGACGTCGTCGTCGTCGTCGTCATTTCGCGATTCGCATTCACGTTTTTTCAGTTGGATTTTTCGCCTTATTATTATTTCAATATGCGACATACATAAGTACATATCGTGTATGTATGTAAGTATCTGAGTATCTACGTATGTGCACATGCGCTCAGCTCACTGCTTATTGCTTATTGCTCGCTGCTCGCTACTCAGTCGGTTGGTTGCTCTGGTATGTGAAGGTCGCAACAGTTGTTTTGTTAATGACAGAGTACAACAACAACAACAGCAGCAACGACGACGATGGCAATGACGATGGGGCAACACTGGCAACGGGAGGTGGCAAGGAGGCATCTTGAGGCGCACGATCGCGCCTACTGCTAAACTCATGTTATTGCACTGGCCCTCATATCATATCACATATCAAAGCGTACTCAAAAAGTATCTATTGCCTGCAGAACAGTCTCTTGTAGCTACTTTATGAATTCCGGGAATCAGCTAATGTCAGAACTTTAAGAAACTGCACAGGTGGACACTTTGCAATCCGAAGAAGTTCAAAGCAAACTTTGCACTTGTTTGTTTTTTATTTTGTTTTTAGTTTTGTTTTTTTTTTGTGTGTTTGTATTTGCTCTTGACGTTGTCAAAGTTTCTTTGTTTTCTTTTTTTTTTTATAGAGTAGTCATAGATGTACATATCTACATGCATACATACATGTTGTATTTAGCAGGAATTTTGTGTGAAATATTTTATATTTTTAAATGTATGCATCTCTTTTTATATATATGTACATATATCTACCTTGGCATGTTCCATGTGGGCGTCTCTCGAACAACACACGAAAATGTTTCCGAGTTGTCGTGTCGAATTTAAAGCTTTATAATGCGCATACCACGAATTTTTGTTGACGTACCCGAATACCGTTTGCATATTTCCCCCAAAAATTAACAGCAACAAATACAATAATAAATAGATGAGAAATAAGAATGTGAAATGAGAATTTCAAAACCAATTTCGTATGCTTGTTACAGTAAAAATATTGGCATACATTTAATATATGTATGTACATATACATTCTTCTTGAGATGGTTGCCAATTAGCATATGTATGGGGGCATACAGAACTACATATATACATATTGTAGATACAAATGTATCTCGACAGACGTCAAACGTTCATCGATCAATGGCACAACGATGAAGGCATAAAAGTTCGCCATGTCTACTTGCCCGCATAACTCGAAAGTTATCATACCCTGTAGCCGAGATCCAAGTAGTGTATGCAGGTTGTTGACTTTTACTTTGATTGAAAGTGTAGGGTATCTTTGATATCAGCAGCTTTAGAATTCTTGGGAATTTTGCAATGGGCAATTCTCATAGATCGTTTAGTTTTCTATTCTTTGGCATTTGGTGTGCAAGTTTTTGGAATTTCGAACAGTGCCTGCTGAAAGTAAACAAGCTCTTTTCCAAATCTACACGCGCACAGACCAAAAAAATAAAAAAAAATGCCCGTCAACAAGTCATAAAATATCATAAATTTCAATTTAAGTTTATTTTGCCTTTGCAGCGATGCAGGGAAAGGGGGTTGAGGAGGGGATCGGACTCCAAGTGGGCGCTTTTGTTGTCTCTGTGTGTGTGTGTGTGTGTGTGTGATATTGTGTATAAATTCTATGAATTTTTTAATAGTTCATTTGTATGCAGTTGGCATTGCGCATGGCGCAAAAATTTATTTCAATTGTTCACTTTGGAATTTATGGTAGACATTTTGTGATTTCGAAATGAGCGCTTAAAAAAAGCTGAAAGAGCCACCACAAGCGGCAATTTGGCTCTTACGACTTGGCTCTCTATTCAAAACAGAGCTCGAATTGGGTCTTCCATTGTAGCTGTGACTAATGTCATCGGCCCACGCCATGCAAATGGCCCCCGAGACTCCGACTCAGCTTCAGATACTTTTAGCTGGGGTCGAACTCTCTGCTCACATATTTTAATGGCCGATCTTGGCGCTGTAATTGACACCCACTTACGAAACTATGATATCGAGACTCGAAAAGAAAGAAAGGCGTACACATATTTATTTCGTAGACGGTTGACATACAACAAAAATAACCCTTCTTTCGAACTTCCTCTCCTCTCTCAGTTCTGTTCTGTTCAAAATTGTGAAATACCTTTCATAGATAATGAACAGCCAGAAAAATGCCTTTGGGCTTATCTCGAATAGCGTCTGGAAAAGAGAAATACGAGTATAAAAAAAAAATAAGAAAAATATGTTTGACGCATGCGCAGTTCATTGACTTGGGCTGTGAAATAATTTAAAATGCACATAGAGCCGGGCCATAAAATGCATTTGATAAGCTCCAAACACCAAATTGCTTGATCGCTGCGCTTCCGTTTTTATCAGTCGATCCCCCCTCCTATGCGGGAAATTATGAAAAGTGCACCGGAAGGAAGTTAAAGTGTGAGATAGTCATAGGCGACGGGAAATGCAGTTAATATATTTTTAATTTGCCACAGCCCCAGGCAACGACAAGAGCAAGAAATACACTTTTCAGTGTGAACGACACTTGAAACAAGTTAACAAAATCGTAAGGCAATAATATTTGTATTTCTTACACATCAACAACGAAAACAATGGCGATAAGATAAAGCGACGTACGACCTTTATAGCTTAATTTGATTAAGCTCTGAAATATTTCTGAGCAATGTCTGATAAGAGCAACCAACCAAGCAACCAGCTAACCAATGAGCCACATTCTACGAACCACAAAAATATGTGATAATAAAACTAAACAATTGTTATTTAATCAACCAAAATTAAATAGTTTTATTTCTGGTTATGGGATAGTTTTTTAAGATTTTATTTCAACTCGAAAAAAGATACTTATGTAGGTCAACAACAAGTTTTTTTCTTACTTTTATCTTGTATCTACAAATGTGATAAGTTGAAAAGTGTACATGTGTCTATCTTGCATCTTAAAAGTGCAACCATTGCTTACTACTTGTTAAGTACTTCCTATACCCTATAGAATCTACTCTAACAATTGCGTCAACTGTTTGTTTACTGACTCGAACCTATAAATACGTGTGTAGGTATGTCAAGGTGATGTGATGATTGCCTGATAAATTGGCTCTAATGCTTATGTGGATACTCGAGAATGTGGCTTGATTTTGCATAAATAACTATGTATATTTGTTGTTGTGCTTCTGAGTTTTGAGCTGAGGAGAAGTGGGCCATATATACGTATGTATGTATATTTATCATTTTTATATATTTATTTAAACCGGAAATTGCTGTCTTTGTCGCGTTCTAAGAGTAAAAGAGCGTGTGTTAATTATCTCAGATCCGTTAAAAACAAAACAAGCGTAGAAATCGAGTAAACAATTAGAGCAGAACTTGACAGTCATCTCTCGACTGGCGGCTACGTGATTTGATTTGGTTGAGCTAAAAAACACCGTCCTGGCCAACGATTTATGGAATTTGATGAAACCGGCCTAAACTATTCTATGATTCTTGATTGAATTTGAATTGCTAAATGGCTACACAATGAATGGACCGACGCTCGATCAATTTGAAATTCTTCAACTGAATTAATGATTGACTATTAAAGTGGACGAAAGAAAGAAAAACACACAACTTGAAGACGCGTTTTTCAAATTTGTTTTTGTCACAAGGTTGCCGAAAACAAAAGTTAACATGGTCTGTAAGAAGGAATGCGTGCTTGAAACTGGCTTGAGTTTGACCATTTTTATTTACCATTTACATATAGTATCTAAAAATATACTCAAAGTCAGCTATCAAAATATGTGCGAGACGAGAGAAGATAAGACAAGAAAGAAGAAACACATTTTATGATCGCCAATTAGCATAAAACGCGTCGTAAACAGTTAAATAATATTGTTTATACAAATGTATCTATGCTATGCTCCTATGTATTTGTATCTGTAAATGTATCTGCATATATGTGTTTGTATCTGTGTGTGTGTGTGCATTTCATTTAAGTGCTGCCTAATGACAACTTCGAAGTTGCGACGCGTCGCGTTGTCGTCACCATCAATGGCCATATTTAAAGTTTTTTGTAGTTTTTTTTTTCCTTTTAATATGTACAACAACCATGTCTATGCCTCACTTTGGATATTGTTGTTGTTGTTGCCATTGTGACAACGAAATTCATGCTGAAATATTTCTTGTTGGCCCAAAACAGGTTTTTGGGCCGCTGTTTTTTTTTGTTGTATGTATTTTTATTAAAGCGCGAATTTATTACAGCGTCGTCGGCATCGCAGCCATAAATATTTTGTTTACAATTTTTATTTTTGTAATTTATGCAGATTTCTTGACCGCTCTTACAGTATGCATATAAAATACGAGTAAAACGCCACGTTTATTGTGGCCAATCAGTTAGCCGTGAGTTGGCCAGTTAGCCAGTTAGTCAGTTGACCAGTTAGTTAAGCCTACAACTTGTAGTTGCCTGCATCAGCAATTGTAAGCAGAGGAAGCCCTATCTATTACTTGATGGCACACCCACCAAGTGTGTGTGCGTGTGTGTGTATTCATTGATTTTTGATTTGCTGAGGTCAAAGTGAGTCAAATCAACTCATGCGCTAATGGAAAACCATAAAAATTTGCATACGCTTTTCTTATTGAGCTGATTAAAGGCAACGTTCGTTATATTTCGTTTTATTGGCAGCTGCGATTGCCACACTTGACACCTGTGTAAACTTCCGCGTTAATCGTCGTCAGGGGATGGATTCAAAGAGAGGGAACTGATCCTAAGTAAGACACTAAATATACGTATACTAATAATAACATGCGATGAATTGTTTCATTTCAATTTATTTAGTTGGAAACAGTCGGATATCCATTTACTTTAGACTCACAACAACGAGTTCTCGTATTGACTTGAATTCTATTTTAGATATACGAGTACATAATGATATATATATAGTACATATATGTAGCCTCAGTTGGATTGCGCGATCATTATTTATTATTTACACAATAAGTTCGAATGCAAATAAACAAAGACGAATCGTAATTCAAGCAGATAGCAACTGTGCCATTGCCCAACGACGCTGGAAAAGCCAATGAAAATAAATACAAAACTTGTTGATTTCAAATTATGAATCCCCCGTTTACCGTTCTATTCTCCTCTCTGCCCTCTGTCGTTTCCACTTCCCCTCTATTTCATATTCATATTCATATTCTTCATCTGTATCTTCTGCACCTTTTGTTGACATCAACGTCATGTTCTGTCACTGCCTTTGTCGATCGCCAGATCGTTGTTTTCTATGTCAAAGCGTACAACTTGGACTTGGACCGGGATTGGGCTTGAGATTGGGATTGGGACATGTCTTTCTGTTTATTTATTACAGCTGCAGCTTTTTGTTTCCCTTTCCCCCACTCTCTATTTATTTGTTGTGCCATTTTCCGCTGTCTTTCTCGATTTGTTTTTTCCATTCATCGAAACAAAGCAGTTTTATGTGGGTCTTCAAGTGCCATTTTCGTATATACTTTGTTTCGTACACGTACGTATATTTGTTAAAACACATGCAATTCTAATGATTTGTTATCGGCTCAAGTCTAAGTAATCGTTAATTGTGTCCCTGACCAAGTGCACGTCGTCCCACAAATACGTCATAACTAGCATTTAATTAATCGATCGTCAATTATCAGCGATTGACTTAAGTATATAATTAAAAGTGGTTGCTATAGCTTTTATTTAGATGTGCCTTAAAGTGCTCAATGTGATGAAATGCGCTTAAATATTTGCATATATGATTACAAGTTAGATTTCCGACTCTGATAAAATTGTTTGATCGATTCACGTAATCGATGCTTAGTCAGCCATCGATATATGAATAGTATTTATAATGATGTTCTATTTGTTTATGTATGTTGATCTTTGGGAATCGATCGAAATGTAAGCGTTAATCGCTTTCAACCATATTCCAGCTAAATTAGTACAAACTCAACAATTACCCAGAAGAGATACGTTAGAAAATTAATGGACATACGGCAATGTATCGTATGTGATTATATCTTTTTAGCGTGTTTCTGCGGCAAGTTTATTCTTGGAAAATTCACATTGAATGCGCAACTGTCCGGCAGTTGAGCCACCATATAGATATATAGATACTTTTGTATCTACAGACGCGTATTCGATGTGAGTGTGTGTGTGTGTGTGTGTTCCGATATCTGGCGCATATGGTGTACATTTTATTATCGTAGCGGGCAGCCTTTGCCTTTAACGCTTGCTTTTAATGGCCGCGCGAATTCCAAAGCAATGATTAATTAACAAATCATATAAATATGCCAGCCTTAAAGAAAACAAAAATATTTTTCAATTGAAGCGCATTATCTGTGTGTGTGTATGAATGTGTGTGTATACCTACTTTGTATTGGAGCAATTAATTTATGAAGATTAGTAATTATCATTGGAATGCGAAATGTTGTTGTCTGCGCTGATATTGAAATTGAATTTCGCAAACAACAACAACAAATAACTGGACAACACAAGCAGTAAGAAGTAAGAAGCTCTCAGCCGCAGCGACGACAACAGCAACGTCATTGTCATTAGCTCTTTTTTTTAATTTTATTTTTATTTCATTTTATGCCGCACCGGACAAATGCGACCTCGATAAGATTAGACATATGGCATATGGGCTATTTAGTATGTCGCATGTCGTATGGCAACAACAAGCGAACAGATAGACATTCCATTGCTGCATGGTAAATATTTGCAAGTCTAAGAAAATACTGCTATTTTTTGCCCACTTTTACCAAAAAATGCACACAGGAAATACCAGACAAAGCTGTCGCTAATCTTATCGAATGGGGGCCCAGAGAGAAACGCTTCCAATTAACTGGCGTGGGAACAGTTGGTCACATATGTACGATAAACAGGTTACGATACACGCCAGATACAGATACAGATACAAATACAGATACAGATACATAGGGCCCACCGAAATCTTCTGCTCGACGGAAATTCATTAGCCATTTGTTGTCTTTATGCAAACAAGTTGAAGCTGATAAGCCAAAACAAGATACATTTTTGTACTTTTGCTAGCTCGTATCTATATCTGTGCTAATTTTTTTCTTTTTCTGTTTTTTCAATTCTCTTACAGATACACAAAGCCGCAATCTTTTGAGGACTGTGTGGGCGATGAGCTGCCCGTGGGCTGGGAGGAGGCATATGACTCGAATATTGGACGCTACTACATCAATCACATTGCACAGAGCACACAGCTCGAGGATCCGCGCCAGGAGTGGAAGAGTGTCCAGGAGCAGATGCTCAGTGATTACCTGTCCGCGGCGCAGGATCAACTGGAGAACAAGCGCGAGATGTTCGATGTCAAACAGCAGCGTCTACTCCTCGCCCAGGAGGAATACAATCACCTGAACAAACTGGCCGCCAGTCGCAGCAGCTGTAAGTATTATAAGAATTTTGAATAAGATTTACAAAAACAAAGAAAAAAGTGTAAATATTTAAAATCACCTTTAAAAGGAAGACAAGCATTTAAAGTACCAATATTAGGATAAATCTAGTTCATAAATATTCGATTATCTGACTACGGTTTAGTATTCTCTTTAAATCAAATAAGAGTTATGAGAAACTGCATCAACTTTTATTTTCAATTTTTATTTTAAAATCATAGTTATTATTATTATTTTACAATTTAAATTATAAAAATTAAAAAAAAACGAAGCTATTTTTTAATTTTTATTTAAAATTCATAATTTATCTCTTATTTTTAATGTTTGAAAAATAACTCTAAAATTGATAATAAAAATTATTTTTCAATTTTTATTATAAAAGTTGAAAAATAAAATTTTTTATCGTAAATGTCTTTTGATCCGGAAGGTGCTTTTCATCTATTTTAATAATTTTAATTTCCCAATTATTCTTTTTTCTTACTTTAATTAACATTTTCATGATTTTTAGTTTCGTGTTTTTTATTTTGTTATTCTTTGTTTGAATTTTGAAATTTCTTAAAGGGAATTTCTTATCTGCGGCACAGCATAAATTGTATTATCTTGAGTTTTTCAATGATTTCTCAAGTCTGATAATTAGTGTTTCTCAGAAACAACTGATAATCGAGTTCAGTTGAAATCCAACTTGTCAATATTCTCAATAATAATGTGCGTCCACAATCTCTTTGCAGTATGCTCCTCGTCCAGCTCCATGAGTCGACACGATCCTGAGCTGCTGCGTGCGGATCTGATGCTGGCCCGAGAACGCGTCCGCCAGCTGAAGCAGGAGCTGAATCACATTACCAATGACATCTCGTACACGGAGCGGGGCATGAACACACTCTATTCCGTGGGCGAGAAGATCAATGCGCGCCAGAATGGCTGCTACGATATTGCCGAGGTGCAGGCAATAAGAGAGGAGATGCTCAAGGTGCACAAGTCGCTGGTGTCCGGGGAGAAGGTGAGGGAGGAGCTGATGCGCAGTCTGGTGCAGATCAAGAACGAGCTGAGCCGGCAGCAGATCAACGAGGAGAACGCCGATCTCCTGAATGCCGCCTCGCCCTTCGATCGCGTCTGTGTCGCCAGCCAGACGGATCTGTGCGGCGGTGCAGGGGAGCGTTTGAATGGCGGTGCGAGATTCGCCGAGATGGCCAAGACGAAGCTGCAGTATGCCGAGTGGCGTAAGCACATCAAGAAACTGCAGCAGCAGCTGGCCGATCACGTGGAGCGCATTGAGCCGGGCCAACTGGAGTCGGACAAGGATCGCATCTTGTTGATACAGGAGAAGGAGAAGCTGCTGAATGACCTGAATAGCATTTCACTCAAGTCGCGCAGCTTGGAGGAGAAGCAGGTGATTCAACAGACGCGCCACAAGCTGGAGGAGGACCTCAAGGAGGCCTATGAGGCCACCAACACTTGCATTGCGAATCGGCTGCGTTTCCACGAGGAGAAGCAACATCTGCTCGACAAACTGCAGGAGGCACTCAAGTCCACCAAACTGCTGGAGGAGCGCCTCAAGTCATTCTCCTCGGAGAGCACCTTCTCGATCAGCAGCGGCAGCAGCCTCGGCTCCCTGTCCACGGCGAGCAGCAAGAGCGCCCTCAGCTTTACGGACATCTACATCGATCCCTTTGCCGTGGACTCGCCGATCGATGTGATCGATCTGCAGCGACGATCGCAGCGTCTATTCCAGCAGCATCAGCGGCTGCCGCCAGTGCATCCCGCCATAGTGCCACAGCAGCAGCAGCAGCCACAGCTGCCACCACAGTTGCAACAGCAACCATCCTCAGAGGTGTCGCTGTCGCCTCGCAGCAGCCTCTCCATGGAAACGCCGCCCGCCTCGCCCATGAAATACAACGCGAATGCGGATCAGACACCTGTGCTCAAGGAGGAACCCACCTATGCCAATGCACTACCCGCTATTCCAGCTCTGCCCATTCTGCCCGCACCGCCCGCCTACACAGCTCCTCCAGCTGCCCCTGTCCGAGCTCACCCCTATGACCTGGACTCCACAGTGCTGGACTGCATGATGCTGGAGGCGAGACTGCAGAAGCTCAACATGAGTTCGCCGCTCAATCTGAATGCGCCGCTGTCACCCATCTCCGAGAAGCCATCGCTGCTGGATCTGCCGCAGGAGATGCTCAGTCGTTCCTCGTCCACCTCGAATACGCGCTCCGTTTCCGCTGCCGTGAGCAACGAGTCCGTTGCCGGCGACTCCGGCGTCTTTGAGGCATCCCGTGCCCATCTGCCGCGCAAGGAGCTGGCCCAAGTCCAGATCGGACTCAAGTATCTGAAGCAGGAGGGTGTTCTAGTTGTGTCCCTGGAACGGGCCAACAACTTGTCGGCCCTGTGGACCGCCACCACGGACAACTCGCAAGTGTAAGTGTCAAAAAGAAACCTACTTATGATGCAGTTGCTCATTTAGACCTGTTTCTTTTACTTGCAGTTATCTGCGTGCCGCTTTGCTGCCCAATTCGCTGACTTCCATTCGCACCAAGGCACTGGGCGACTTCCAGAAGCCCGTCTTCAACGACACCTTTGCGGTGCCCATTTCGCTGGACAAGCTGCTGAGCAAGAGCCTGCAGGTGACCGTGGTCAGCATGACCGGACAGAAGGAGGAGATCATCGTAAGTATTTTATTTTTATTTAAATTCATATTTTAATATAATTAATCAACAATTGTAATATCATCAATCTTTCAGGGCACTGTGCAGATCAGCATGGCCGAGTTCAATCCCGAAGACTCCACACTGAAGTGGTACAACGTGCTCAGTTCCAAGTTCATGCCCAGCTTTGAGTCGCTGGATTTGCCCTCCACCAGTGCAGCAGCAGCAGCTGCCGCTGTTGCCGTCGCCGCCAGCAACAATAGCAACAGCAGCAGCAACAACAACAACAGAGAGGAATCCTCGGATGAGTCAACCATAACGTCGTCACAAACCTCAACGCTGACACGTAACCAGGCGCCGCCATTGGAGCTGCAGGCACAAATAGCCGAGGAGCTGCCCGAGCATGTGCGTCTGAATGAGCAGCAAGGCAGCGATGACGACGAGGACGACGACGATGAGGATGAGGAGGAGGAGGAGGACGAACAGCAGCTTGTCAGCACCATTGGCCTAACGCATTGTGAGTAGTAATTTAATTGATGTTTAATTTAAGTTATTAATATCTTTTGTAATTTACAGCTAACTGCATGCTGGACGCCTACCTGGAGAATATGAAACAGGAGTACGCCGACAAGGAGACCAACACAGATTGCGCTTTTCCCCCAGAGAAGTTGCGCAGTCAGTCGCAGCTGCTGGACGACAGACCCGTGAAGCGTTCCCAAACCTTTACACCATCGGCGGCGATCAGCAAGAATCGTTACAATTGTCGCCTCAATCGCAGCGACTCCGACTCGGCGATGCACTTTGGTGTCACCCCGCACACCTTCCATCGTGGCGCCGTGGAGCGGCGTTCACTTCGCTTCCACCCCAAGGCGACCAAGTCAGTCACAAGTAAGTGAACTCTGCCCTTTTAAATATAATATCTGACTGCAACTAACTGATATTTTGAATATATTTCAGAACTACATCATACTCATATACCGCGCACCAGCTTGGACTTGGAGTTGGATCTGCAGGCGCAGCACAGCAAACTCTTCTTCCTCAACGATCAAATCTCCAAGCTGCAGAACCTTAAGGAAGTGTAAGTACATTTAAATCTGACTATTTGAAGAGTAAACTAATAAAGTTTCCAATTGTTATTTTAATTTACAGACTGCAGAAGGCCTGTGACAACAAGGATCCGCTAATTGCGGCCTGGGCCATTGAGAATGAGGAGTTCCAGCGTTTGGTGGCACGTGCCGATCCCGCCAAGTGCCCCGAGGAGCGTCAACTGCAGAAGCTGCTGATGAAGACCGCCAAAGAAATTCACAAACTACGCAAAACAAAGGTGCCCAAAGGCTGCCCCGATTTGGTGTCATTCAAGTAAGTAGATCCATCTGATCAACTAGGAAACGAATACTAATCCGTAAACTGTTTCTTTTGCAGAGAGAAAATCTCGTTCTTTACACGCAAGGGCCTCTCAGTGCCAGAGTTGCCTAGCGAATTCATGCTGCCCGATGCGGATGCTATCGAGGAGGAGGAGGAGGAGGAGGAAGAGGATGATGATGATGAGGAGGACAATGTGGCCGAGACAGCCATTGCGATTAACACGGCTCTGGTGGCCAGCAGCAACAGGAATAAGAATCTCAGTGAGCATCACCATCGAGTTGCAAGCGGTGACATTGCCAAACTGGCTGCCACATCCAGTCCAGCTATCGCTACAGCTACAGCTCCAGCTCAAACTCCAGTCGCTGCCCCTGTCGCTGTTCCAGCCGCTGTTGCTGTCCCAACGCCACAGGAAGACGGCAATGCCGAGCAGCAGCGATTCGACTACGTCGTCGATCGCAACTATGGCGTGGAGGTGTAGTCCCTGCCTTCCCACCTACGCTGTACATATTTGTAATTATTTTTTTGGTATTTATTTTCATTGAGCGAAAAGTATTTATGTACATAGATAAAGGAGAAACTAGATGAAACTGATGTAACAAAAATCTGTGCCTTATAGAGAAAGTTGGAGAGTTGAAGCAGCCAACACAACAGCAACAAATGCAAAACAATAATACTAGTAATGATATGAATACTTTTAAATTAAACTTAAAGCATATATATTAAGTATTAGTTTATTAATAGATCCATAGTCAGTTGATACTAATTGACCCCATAAATGAGAATCAAATCATATAGAACGTCCCGATCCGCCCCAAACCGACCCAATAATGAAGAAAACGCGCACATTGCGCGTTCGAAACTGTCAAATTCATATTGAAACCAACTGTATTCTTAAGACTTGAGCAAATTATACGAATGTAGAGGAATATTTTTTATATGCATATAGAGGATAGTGATAAAGTTTATCTTAGTTTAGACAAAAAAACAAACAAAAAATCTATAACAAAATATATTTATTATATATGTATGGATGAGTACATATACTTCAATCTGTTTACTTAGTTTAATTAGCTTGCGTTTTTGTTAAGCTCAAAACGAATTCTATTAATTTTTTTTATAAAAAAAACCTATGAAAATACACAAAAAAAAAAAAGAAACGAGCATCTACCATATTAGTTAGACTCATATGCCGAATTTGGTATATGCCATTGCTAAGAAAGCTCACAAACAAATACTGTTATGTTTTATAGAGCGAACCTGTTGAAATTGTTAAACTATTGCCCTGGGAGCTATGAATTTGAAGAACTTGAAACAAAATATTAACTATTAAGATTGTAACTCTAGATATACATGCATAGTTTTAGATTCGGCCCTCTCAGCTCTTTGTAAGCATCGCTGTTGTTTTGTTAACATTAACCGCGCCCCCGCTCACCCCCAACTCAGTAATAGTAATAACAGAAGAGAACCCCACATATTTTTATAAATATATATATATATATGATAGGAATTTAGCTATAATAAATTATATGAATGAGAACATGTATATTGTAATTGTGCAATAAACAACAAAAAAATTCTGCTGACATAACTGAAAATAATATTGTGTAAATCATTTTGATCAATAGCTGAAAACATTTTTAGAAATACTCACAAATTTTTAAAAACATTGGGTTATGGGCTAATTTTTTAATTACTACTGTTGCTCAAAAGAAAAGAATTTGCTGGAGCAACCTAATGCTGCATTTACACTAGTTGATAAACAAGTCAACGTTGATATCAACTTAGTCGATCCTAGTGTGAACAGCTGTCAACTTGATCAACTGTTGCGTTGACAGTAGATTGACAATGCGAAAAACATCAATTGTTGCTCTGAATGTAAACATAGTGTAAACACTGTGTCAACAGTTGAGGACACAATCGGCGCTTTGACAACACAAAATTAAGTTGAGCTCATGTTCATTCTTTGGCTTTGTGTTGACAAACTTTATGGACAGATTAGAGGTAGCAACACTTCGCTCGCCATCCGATTTAATTAACGTTGTCTGGTTTTTTCAACTGTGCTGTCTATAAAAATCAAAAATTAATAAAAAAAAAGCTATTTAACAATACATTTTAATTTGTTTGTATACATATTTATTGAACTATTTCTCTTGCTCTTTCTCGTCCTCAAGAGCTAAAATCAGAATTACTGCTGCCGGTATTTTTCCTTTTTTAGCTGTTGCCATTGTACTTATTTTATCTTAAAGTAAACAAATCACATATGTGTAAATTAGTTTTAAGATACATATGCATGAGTACTTACCACTTTTTTCACTTTACGCAGTTAACAAAATAACACAATATCGATTAAAATCACTTTCGATACATACACAATATCGACGTCAACGAAAAATGCTTAGCAACGTGAATGTCAACGAATGTGGATATCAACTGGTGTAAATTACTCTCAACTTCATTATCAACGCGCGTTGCTCAACTCGAAAATCATCTGGCAGCCATGACTTAAAAAAGGTGGCAGCCCTGGCTAAGACTGTCAAAAAAAAAAAGGTGGCAGCCCTTTTCGCATTTTCAAAAGTGCGAAGTTTTTTCGCGACAAAAATGAACTTTTTCAATTTTGAAGCTAGAATTTTGAAAATTTTACCGGAATTTTTGTTGGAATTTTCTCGAATTTTTAAGATTTTTTCCAGAATTTTTTACTCAACTTCGCAACGCGAAGAGTAAATCCACACCAAACCAATTTTAGATTGAACTTAATTAAGGTACAAAATTTTGGATTTTGTTTTTTTTTTTAAATTGTTTTTATTTAATTTTTAATTGATTTTTGAAAATTTCAAATTTTTATTTCAAATTTAGCGCGCAAGTGCCATCCTAACGCGCTAGCCAGACGACTAACTACCAAACCCAGAAAGAGAAGACTCAAGAGGTGCCATCCATTGGATCTCCCTACTAGATTTCTTCATTGAGTTGACTAAATAATACACTGTAAATAATATAATTCTATATATGTACATATGTTTCACCTGTGATTAATTGTTCCTTCCCTTAAATGTAAAACTAGATTAAGTTGCCACTAAAGGTAGCAGAAAACCTGTTTAAATAAAATATACAAATTTTTTACGAAAAAAAAAAAAAAAAAAAAAATTAGCGCGCAAGTGCAAGTTTGCTGGAGCAACCTAAAAGTATGCAGTGTTTTTTGCGAAAGCTTTAAGTATTGAACTGGCGCCATCTAGAGACTAAGTTTTGAGTTTTGTCAACTTCATGTATCTTTTTTTTTTTTTTTTTTTTTTTTTGGTAAAGAAATTTGTAATTTTATTTAACAGGCTTTCTGTTACCTTTGGGGCAACTTAATCTAGTTTTAAATTTGAGAAAAACCAACAGTATAGGTCATTGACGATAAAATGAGTGGGAACTTATAACTAACATATTAATATTAAAATTACTATATATACACTATATACAGTTTTATATTTACAAAAGCACTCTAGTTGGGAGATCGAGTGGGTGGCACCTTTTCAATCTTCTTTTTCTCGCATTGATCCACCAAGGCGTAGCACGTAGTTGGCAGAGTGTCTTTGTAGCTCATCTCCAATCATTGGAATTTTAAGGTCCCTTTCAATGTCCCTATTTCGGATGTACGAAGGAACACCAGTAATTCTTCGAAGGATCTTCGCTTGGGCCACCCCTATGTGGCTTTTCGCAGCAATACCATATATTTGGAGATTTCTTTCTTTCAAGATCGATTTCAATAAGTTAATTGTACTTTATCATAAACTTTATTCACATAAAAAATAAATAATTATTACATTGCGACATTTGACATTAAGCATTAAATTGTCACGGCGGCCACATTTTCTTCAGATTGTTGTTCCACTTCGGCTGTCCTTCGAGTGTTGTTGTTGTTGTTGTTCGTCGTATTGTTCGTTGTTCATTATCAATATGCTTATGCCATAAGGTGCGTATTTACAAAGTTGTTGCAAGAAGACTTAATTAACTGGAAAGTAATATGGAACGACTGACATCCGGCCGGAAAGGATTGGTAGATAGTGCTGGTGATGGTTGTTTTTTTTTGGATGTGCATATTTTGTTTTGGGAGTTTTGGATGTTGTGGTACTGGCCCAGAAGACGGAGTGGTGCTTGGTGGTTGGTAGTTGGTGATTGGTGGTGCAGTGGCTGGTGGTGCTTAAAAGGCGCCATTGAAGTGCAGATTTTGTGATGCAAATTGCGGTATGCCGTGGTTGAGAGCTAAAACTTTACTAATTACTTTCAATTCATCAAGATTTCTTAAACTGTTAAACTGTTGACTTAAATGATTATTGGGTCTATTTAGTCTATGGTTTTGATTACCTGAGCTCGTCGTCGTCGATGTTGACTGCTGCAACAACTGTTGCTGCTGCTGTTGTTGCTGCTGCTGCTGTTGTTGCAAATATTGCTGCGCATTTTGCTGCAATCGGCTGCTGAGCTGAGGCGTCAAGTGTTGTCGATAGAAGTTCTGATTGTCGAGATTGTTTTGCTCGCTGACAATTGTGGTGGCAAACGAGTTGCTGGGATGAATCTCAACATTATTATTATTTAGGCCAAAGTTGCCAGTGTCCGATTCCTGACGAAACAGACGCGAGCGATGATGTGATTGCTGCTGTTGTTGCTGTTGCTGCTGCTGTTGTTGCTGCTGCTGTTGTTGCTGCTGTTGATACAGTGCATTGCTAACGTAGCTAGGTAACAGCAATTGCTGCTGTTGTTGCTGTTGTTGTTGTTGATGTTGCTGAAACTGTTGGTAATTATTCTGGGGCAGGGCTTGCAGTAGCGACGCCTCCGCAGGCGCAAAGTTGAACTGATTTGATGCTTGTAACTGCAACTGATTGTTGTTGTTGCTGGCAACATTGCTGTTGCTATTTTGTGTATCCGTTGCTTTTTGCAGATTTTGTTGCAAGTTTTGGAAAATTTGTTGCACTGCATTCGTTGGTGTTGGCAATTTCTGATAGTTGTTGTTGTTGTGGTTGTTGTTGCTATTAGTGACGCCGTTGCCGCTGTGCAGGGCAAATTTATGAGCCGCAACGGCATCGCGCAGCGGCAATTGCTGCTCAATTGGATATGTGGGATAGATAATGGTCTTGGTATGTGTACTAGGTATAAATTCGACTGAAGGTCTAATCGAATAACCCGGCGATGGAGGCTGCAACGTCTGTATTGCCTCCAGTGAAGCATGTTGTTGTTGTGGGAGTTGCTGATGCGGCTGTTGTTGCTGCAGTGGCTGCAATGTGCTTGATTGCGCAATGGGCGCTGCTTGGTATCGACTGTGAGTCTGACTCTGCTCCTCGAGCAGCTGCAGTTGCCGCAAGATCAGCGCCTGTTGCTGCTGTGCCTGCAGCTTCAGCTGATAGATTTGTTGCTCCAGCGCCCGCTGACGCTCGATGATGTAGCTGTTGACGCCGCCGGGCGGTGTCAGATTGGGTGTCAGACTATTCAACGGCTCCTGGCAAACGATGGGAATAGAACAACAGACAAAAGTTATTGTGGTGTCATTTGATCAAGTGGTGGCTTACCTTAATGTAGTTATTGGTGGTGCTGCTGATAAATGCGGGCGTTGTGGAGAACGCAGCCTGGCTGATGCTGGTCTGGGTGGTGCTGGTGGTGCTGCTGCTCGGACTCTGTGTGGTGAGAGGTGGCGGTGCACCCAGCTCTGATTCCAATACGCTCAGCTTGGTTATTGTGGGTCCCACGTGGGGCAGATGTGGCAGTGCCACCTGCTGCTGCTGTTGTTGTTGCTGCTGCTGCTGCTGCTGGAAACTATGCTGCCCCTGCAGCAATGGTCGAAACTTTTGGGCGGTGCCACGTTCGTCCAGGTCGACGGTAAAGGCCGTCACCAGTGGTGCCTCCTGTATGCGAATGTCCTGTTTGTCCACGAGCTCAATGTTCTCGCCATCTTCGTTGTGTGTGGGACGTGGCGTTGTTGTTGTTGTCGTCGTTGTTGTTGTAGTTGTGCGACGTCTTGTGGTGCGTGGTCGAGCTGTTGTTGTCGTTGTCGTTGTTGCTCTTGTTGTTGTTGGTGTGGGTGTTGCTGTTGTCGTTATTCTTTTGACATTGCTGCGTATCTCAAACTTGATCTCATTGCTGCCGCTGTCGTGAGTGATTTCGTTAGTGCCCAGCGAACTGTCCACGCTGCGTGTGAGTTGACGCGAGTCTGGACCCACATCCGCATCCGACTTGGACGTTGTCTTCTTCTGCCACAGCTTGGAGCGATCGATAAAGGAAGAGAGCAACTGCTCCTGGGCATTGCGCTCATCAAAGGTCGCCGTGTAGAACTGTACAGTGGGCACCACAGCCTCAGTCTCCGGGCTGGTGCTCTCCTCCAGTATCTCCTCCCGCTCGCGGGGTGAGGGCAGTGTGGTGATCCTTAGAGGAGCTGCCGTTATCGGCTCCTCTCGGGAAACGCTTCCTTCCGAGGCGGTGGCTTCCTCCCGCTCCAGCTTATCGATGGCTCTTAAAAGAGCCTGTCTCACTGAGAAGTCCAGCTTCTGAATTGCCTCCCGTGGTATAATCTCATTGCTTTCGGTGCTGACACTCTCCGCAGTTGCCTCCGCCTCATCGTCATTGGCACTGACTGTTGCCAACTGGAGCATGAATGCGGCCAACATCAGCGCCAGCAGCAACGCCCAGGGCAGCGTGTTGAAATGTCTCTGAGGAGAGGGAGGAATAGTTAAAGTTGAAGAGTTAATACCAAGGCAACATAAGACATCAGACATTAGCATTAAAACTTATGACGCCCTTCTTGTAATTGAGGCATTTGTCTGATGGCTCCATAAGTTTGAATCAGCAATCCACAACCATCTCTATCTGACGAATATCTAATGCATTTGCAGTTCAAGCCTCATTTGAGTTAATGGCAAGAGATGTCTTATGCCTGGTTACTTTAACACAACAGCCTTGAGTGTTGGTTAATAGAGTGAGACTTGAATAATCTCTTAGACTTCGAAGATTTGCAAACGATAAACTTATTGCTGAAGGGTATTCAAGAGAATCATCTATTGTAAGTACAAGTTGCAAGTTGTTCCGAGAACAGAAAGTTATTTCTTAAGTAGAAAAAATTACTAATCTTGTAAGCTAAGTAAGTAGTTACAGTAAAACGGCAAGTGTGTAAAAAAACAAAAAACTCTAAAGTAAAAAAAAAACACAATTGGCACTAAAAATAGAGTTGAATATGATTTCCCTATGAAAAGAATACGATTTTGTAGAACAAACTAATTTTTTAAATCCACCAACAAATACAAATTTAATTTGAAATATAAAGCGTTTTCTAATAACCAACAGAAACCAAATGGGTGTAATTTTCTACAAAAAATAAAATATTTTTTTTGTTTCCTCATTCTAATAATAATCAATTTAAAAAAAGAACAGGTAATTTATAATATAGGCATTTTAACAAAAAAATCCTCTAGTTCAATTTAACTTGGAATGGAATACTTGGTGGTATATTATGAGCTCTTGTTAGTTCCACAAATCTTCCCCATAGACAGCTTTTTCGGTGTTGTTAACCCGTTCGCTTTTTGAGTTGAATAATTTGGTATCCAGCTCCACCCATAGACGAGTTAGTAACTGCAATGCCTGGCAATGTTTAAGTTGGCTAATCTATGCATGTTCATCTTTCCGGCATTTGTAAAGACGGCAAATCATAACGCATTATGGCTTGTACATACATATGTACATAGTCTGCCACAGAGAAAGAGTTGCTTTGTGGAATGTTGAATGTTGCGTTGCTTTTACACAATTTGCGATTTTCAACAGCTTGACGATTGATTTCTGGCCCTGGCTCTGCCTATAACTCCAACTCCAACTCCAACTTCATTTGCAACTGCAACTTCAACTCGAACTGCGGTTGTAATGTGGAGTCTGCAGAGTCTGTGGCTCGGAAATGTTTTTTGTAAATTGGCCTGCAACGCTTGTTTGGCTGTTGCTGAAAGTTTAGACTAATTGTTGCATCAACAAGTGGTGCGATTGCCGATCCACAGCAATCATGTCGGGCCAAAGCAAACTTCTCTGACCACCTGTTGCTCTCGACTCTCGACATTAGCCTGGTCTAAACACAGTTAGCATTGGGTCTTGCCACAGGATTTGGCAGTCACGTTTCTGCCACTTGGCACTTTGCCTATTTTTGTGTTTATGGTAAATTTTACAATTGCTGCCCCGATTTGGTTGCGCATACATTTCGATTTAAGAGCACTCAAATTATTTAATCAGCAATGCGGAATGAAATGCCAAAATTAGATTATAACGCTTGAATTTGAAACTATCTTAGGATCAGTCCCATGAACTGTGATTTTTTAAAAATTTGAAAACTTATTTATTCATTATATCATCATCAGCTCATCAACAATTTTGTCTGGCTGATTAGACGCAACTTTCTATCTATTGTGTTGCCCTTAAATAACTACAATATCAATCAAATTTCAAACATTAAATTTCAACATGACTTGGCCATTTACACACAATAGCTTGTTTCAGCTAAAGTCAATCATAATAACAATAATTTTCCAGATTTCAATGAAAGTGTTTGTACCTTCCGCCCCATTCGCAAGGCTAAGGTTCAAGTTCTGCAAAAGGCCAAAGAGGAGAGAAAACTTGAAAGCCAACAACAACAACAACAATTGCAGCTCAACTGCCCTCGAAGCGATGATCAAACAACAACATGCGATGGGAAACTAACTATTGGCAGTCAAATAAAAATATTACATGCTGTTTTTCATGTTGCTCTATCACAAATTTATTGCCGGTTGTTTGATTCGCCTGTTTTTTTGTTTCATTATTTTTATTATTTCTTTTTCTTTCCCCAAATCAATAGTTGTTGCCTACTCGCTGCTCATTTGCCTGTGTTTCGCTATGGAAATCATCACTGGCCTCAAGTCCAAGTCATCAAGTTATTCAGTTACCTGTCTGTATCTGTTGCCTCTTCGCTAATCAAGTTACCTGCTTTAAGCCCAGCCCAACTCACATGCCAGCAGAAATGGTAATCATCATAAATTGTAATACTCATTTCGAGGCATTGGCAAATCTAACGGCTATATTACCTGTAAACCAGTGGTCGGCACCAACACTGTCATATGTTTGCATTGCATTTTTGTTCGCCTAACAGCGGAATAACAGCGACGTTAACAGAAGCAAATCGTACTAGTGTGTCGTACGTGAGTGTACATGAGCGGCAGCGCAGTCGCCACGAAAATTTCCTATGAGATCGAGATAGGGCCGTGCCGATAGCTGCTGTAAACCCAAACAAACACAAACATGGGCTATCCCCAAAGTAAAAAAAAAGTATTTTATTTTTCTATTTTCATTATGAACATATTTGAAATGCTTGCGGAAGCACAACGTTTATAAAACTCTATGTGAATTTCCTCTTCATTTACTCAAATCATCGAGTATGAGTTTTCTCTTTCTGACAAAGTTCAGGGAATAAAAACCATAAGACACTGAAAACGGCAATACTCATAAAAGTTGGATCACATCGCTATTAAATTATAAGAAATTTATGATATTTGTCCAAAGACTAACTAAAGAAAATTCATACTTTCGCCCAAAAGTTAAACCCCTTTTTAAATATAAAATCCAATCTGGCAGATTATCTCATTTTTTGAATTTTTTGTAATTTCATTCGCGTGCTGCACTTACATTTGAAACAATGAATAAAATGCTCAATAAATTTTGTATAATTACTCTTCATTTATGAGAGGGGCCGCCGAGTTCCGCAAACAACATGCGGTAAAGTGTAAAAATGAATTAACAACAATCGAGCAACGTCAATAAATTAGCAATAAATCAATGAATCAATGCCCACAATGGCCCAGCTGTCTACCATATATTGTTTAATTGTTTATTATGTGGGTTGAAATTGTTGTAGATGTTGTTGTTCATTTATTTCTTATTTTACACTTAAGGCGCCAGCGGCGAAAGAAGCCAAAAAGTGAGTGAAAAGTGCGGCTTACATAATAAACTGGCCAAATTGAAACTTCACTTTCGGTAGGTTCATTCATGTGCATGTGTAAGCACGTAAGACTGTAAGACTGGGTTACCCAGTTCCATTGAAAAATGGCACATCATCTACAGACACATTTGCTAATGGCAGTAATTCGAGCTGACTGGGGATAGGGGAAAGGGGGCAAAGAGGGGAATTCATACGCCTGTCTCTCTGATTTCACGCCCGCTGATCATCTCACATTTTTGCATTTGAACAGCTGCAAATGCATTTGCGATTGCTCAAGCACTGGACACCGTCCAGTGGCATCCACAATCTACGCACTATTAAGCAGTTGCCACCAAGTCATTTGGATTTCTGTAGACACAGACAAACCGGCTTAAACACTGTAAGCCGTAAGCTGTTTATCAAGTAACGCAATCTTTGGCCAATTGGCAGATGTCTTTGGCAAACATGATGCTTGTTTATGTTTTATGTAGGCCAGCATAAATATTATTATTCGTATTATTTTGTAAGCTCTGCTAAATCAATGCCATAAAATTCACAAAATAGCAATAAAAATGACAATAAATAGCAATAATCGAGCAGGTTGACGCCCAATAATAAAGATCTTCTTCTTTTGCCAATTTTGAAAAAGTATTATTTACATGTATTATACGGTGATGGACAAAGTAATAGAAATTGCTTCGGAAAAAATAAATATTTTTAGTTTTATAATTTTTAACTAATACCTCAATTCAAAATTAATCAAAATACTGTATTCTATATTCATGCGCAGCTTTTTATCATAATTTTAAAAATTTGTTTAAAATGTCAAAATGACTCCCGTTTCTATTATTTGTTCCAACACAGTAAGTGTATTTTAATTCCTAAAGGGGTGTCAAGTATTTTTAAATATATTTTTTCATTTTTTAATTCCGGAAAAGTTATATTTGGAAGTGTTTATAAGTATAAATTTGAATACTTAAATTCCCGAAAGGGCATATCAAATTCGACGTTGACATTTCGTGTGTCTGCATCACAACATGAGGTTGCCCAATAAATTTGTTACAGTATTTTATGAGCTTTTAACTATCTTTGTTGCTACCATCTTTTGTTTGTCGAACCCAAAAGCGCAGTCCAATAAAGTGTCATATCATTGTGTGTGTGTGTGTCTTTAAAATTGTATCTGTGTCCCACCTATATCTATAATAAGCTATCGACATTTGCATAATTTCACACTAAAAAGCGAAGCAGAGACAAGTTGAATTTTGAGCCTAAGATCATCGTTGTTTTGACATGCATTTTGGGCTTTTGATTGGCGTTGATGGGCAATGGGCGATGGGCAATCGATGCTTGTATATTGGGTAATATCTTTATCGATATTCGATCTATTCATATTCATTGCTTGTTACAATTCATTTAGCAGCCATTATGCTGACTTTATTTGCATATTTATGTGCATTTAATTGAGTTTTGGTTTCGTTTTGCTCATTTGGCTATGGATATTTTTTATAGATTCATAGATACATTTGGATATGGCTATGGCCCATCATTTTGCCACTCTGCTCGTATTGTTTTTATGCTAAGCACCAAAAGGGCCCAATAGACAATGGTGTTTGTCTTTGTTAATTGGACAGAGGTCAGTTTGAATTTCTGATAGACCGATAACGTGCTGAAGTTCAAGTTGAACCTTGTCACATTTGACATGTTTTCAAATTGAATACGAGTATGAATAATCTAATCAACAGATCAACATAATGGCTTAAACAAATTTGCCCACCAAACTGGCAACTTGATAAAGAAAATCTCCTAATCACCTGCCGCAACGATTGGCCAAGGCAAATTTCATGCCATTTATTTATCCGCACCGCGTTTCATAATCAAAATAAATATATATATAAATAATAATACAAAATTACCAATGGGCGCGTATTACAATAAATTTTCAAAGAGAGTGAAAAAAAAACAAACAACGAGTTACAAGAAATAAAAGTTGTTGCTTTTGGTCTTTAAATATTTTTTTTTTGCTTTTGCTGAGGCAAAAAATCGCGTAATGGCCTGCCCATTGTTTGCACATCTTCGGAGAGGCAGTTGGGTTTGGATGATCAACAGTTGGAGGAGGCAAATCTTTTCTTTTTTCTTTTTATTTTTCTTTTTGGCTGTCAGTTGTTGTTGCTGTTGATGTTGTTGCTTATTGCTGTTTGCATCTAATGACGCGCTGAGGTAAAAATGCAATGTCAATGGCACTCGGCACTCGACACATGGGCAATTTCGGTTTCACTTTTATCGACGCCAAAGCATCTGGCTTTTAGGTTGAAGCAGTTGAAGTTGAAGATGAAGATGAAGATGATCGAGTCGTCGTCATTTGCCCACCTAAAGTGGTAACTGTTTTGTTGTTGTTATTGTTGTGGCTGCTGCTGCGTTTACGTCTCTGGTTGTTACCACTGCCACTGTTGCTGTTGCTGTTGCTGCTTTGTTTTGCTATTTTGTTGCATATTATTATGTATTATGTAAAATCGCTTACATTGTGTGCAGCGTCGCGTCGTGTGCCACTTAAATACTTTGTGGGTCTTTCTATAAGATCTTGGACTTGCTGTTGACCTTTCAGCAGCATTTCAGTAATAGTAGCTTGAAAAGCCATCAAAACGTTTATCGTTTATATGAAAGGGTCATAGAAAACAAAAGACTTAGGCAACGAACTTGCCACCAAATCCTCCATCCATCCATTGTTGCGTGCTCACAATTATGCGCGCTGTACTTATTCAAGATTTATTTACGCGCACTGTCAAATACATTTCAACAAGTACAATCCAACTGCACAATCACCACACACAATATGAATGTGGATGACTTTAAAAGATGCAGCTTTAACATCAGGTGTCGGTGTCGGTTGTGGTGTCGATGACGCTGTCAATGTTGTTGTTGTTGTGTCTGAATGATTTATGTGCTCGACGTGTTGTTTGTGTGGAAAAGCGACCTTTTTAGTATGGTAAATTGTTATTTTGACAGTTGCACAATACGAGTATCGTGCAAAAGCCTGTGTAGATCTGGATACAGATCTATGGACACGATACTCTCTCAGCAGGCGAGCGGATTGTGCGGGCGTTGCAAACTCATGAATTGAATACCTTGTTGTGAATGAACCGATCGTGAGTGTGTGTGGCGCTTTTACTTTTGCTTCATTTCAATTAACATATTTTTAAATGTTTTTCTTTTTTGAAAAAGTAATTATACGCGCTCGAATGATCCTATCATATATGAATTAAACACGAATATTTATACACTTATCTTGTACTAAGTTGAAAGGGCAAATGTTTCGCTGATTTTGTTTAAGACCGGCGACAAGTCCCTGGACATTAGTCTCTCTGATTGCTTATTGCTAATTTTGGCTGGAGAAATCAGCGGCAACTTGGCAAGGAAGTTTGGTAGATGCAAACAGAAAGAAAGAAAGACACATAATCAATTTTAAGCACTGTCAAACTGCAATTATGCAATGGTGAAAAGTGAAATTTTTATTGCATGTCAACAGCAACGCGTTTTGGGACGTCTTCACTGATGACTTGCCGCCTTTGCCAGTTGGCTGGATGACTGTATACCCAGTTGGTCAGCATCCAGTTGCCAACTCTCAACTCTTTGCAACAGGTCGCAAGACAAGATGATTGCATAAGACGAAATCGGATATGCCTCATGCGGGATTGGCATGACATTGTGGCCATAATGAAAGTGGCGATTCAAAGAACCAGAAACCAGACCTGCAACCTTCAAGGCATACAAATTACTTAATTCGACAAACTTGATTGGTGTGTAAGCTACTTTAAAAGTATTTAGTTTAAAGTCAAACAAATTGGCAACAAAATACTCCATTAGTCCTAACCATTTCTGGTAAATGTAACATTTATTTTTGGCCCTGATGCGTTTTATGATCACAATCAATGACACGAGTCTGCTGTCCATGTGAACCAAATGAATCTCGTATATCACTAATTGAATTGTTTTATGGTCCGTTGGTCATCACTTCGAAATGAAATCATTAAAAAGCCATTACACAAAATGACTATCCATAATTTGATTTGGCTAAAAACAAAAGCGCAAAATACATATGTATGATCGATCGATTGATCGACAGATCATCAAAACTCCCACACTTTTTAGCATGACTTTCAAGGTGCCAAAATTGGGATTTGCTGAATGAGAAACTTTGCTAAATCTTTCTTAACTTTAATTAGCAAACATAAAATAGACAGGCCATAAAACTTTCTTTTAAACCATAAAAGATTCCCTGGAAGTGTTGAGGATTTTTAAATAATTCGCATACTCACCAAAGACATATTCAATATTGATATAATCCAACTGATTGCCGAAAAGGTTTATTCAATATCTAATGATATTTCAATCAAAACTAATTAAAAGCAAATTAGCTGTTAGCGTTGCACAGTTTCATTTATGGCCAGAAATGACTATTATTTATTTGTTTATAGTCAAAAGACTTAACCAACTATTTTTTGGTGCACTTTATTAGCGGCGTGTTAAACTTCGTTTAATTGCGAAATTTCCAAATCGTTTCTTTCAAATTAGCACACAGTTCACACCAACCGATCGATAGGTCGATTATTAGATTTTGTTTTGTTTGTTTTTGTTTTTTTGGGTGATTTCTGGAGGGGAAGCTGAAGGCGGCTTAAAGCGACCGCTGAACAACTGAACCGTCTGAATGCTCGCTGCAGACTGAAACCGAAACCGAAACCAAAACCGAAGCGCAAGCGTTCAATTTTTGAGGTTTCCCTCAGAGCTGCCCCAAACGGACCAGACCCAGACCAGGCTGAAGATGCTGCCGCAATGTTGCCGCAGTCAACGGCGACGGCGACGTCGACGTCACGACGTCAGAGTTAGCATCAATGTTGCCAACTGTTGATCACGGTTGTGGCTCTGACTGTGTCTGTGTCTTTGGCCATTGCTTGTGGCTAATGAATGAAAGCTGCGTTATTTGCAGACATTGTTGTTGTTGTTTGTTACTCGTACTCTTATTGTGGTTGTTGTTGTTGTTGTTGTTGGCAGTTTGTCTGGTTATAACACAAGTGGCCCTTATGGGCTTCTTGAACTTGGCTTTGGAGTGCAACATTTGCAATTTAAATGCTGCAATATTAATTCTTTAAAATAACTGAAACTGTTATTGAGTTAAGCTGTTCATTTGACTCTTGTGCGTGTCTCATTTTGACGACTTGGCGACTTGGCATTGGCCACTTTCCATTTCACTTTGGCTCTGTCTTATGACGTTATCAAGTTATTTAACAACGTCGAGCATCTTCGGCAACGGCAACTGGTTTTGGCCATGCCACAATCCTTGCCCGCAGCGTTCGCTAAAACTTAATGAGCCACAAGAAAAACCACAGCCAAACAGACAACCTCAACCATGGCTTAAAGGCCAGCGGGAACACGCGCCACAGATCTGCCTTGGTCCATGTTGACCAGGCCTAAACTTCCGCCTGTCTGTCTGTGCATTTCGCGGTAAAAATTTCTCATTTTCTTACAGATTAGCGCCATTTATGCATGCAAATTAGTTTAGGTCTCGAGTACGCACTTTGTCTGCAACTGATTTCCGTTTTTTCTTAGCCATTTCCTCTCAGCTCGCAGTTTCGACCTCGATTTCAGTGCAAAAAATGTGTGCAAATAATATAGAGGCACACACTTTTACTTTTATTTGCTTTGTCCGACATTTGTTCAATGCAACTGATGACCAAGTCTTCGCCTGCATCTAACAATTGCGATTTGATGATGGAGCTTTTATGAGTGATGAACTGCAGATCCATCACTGGCACCTGGAAGCGTTGATCGACGCACTAAGAAAACTACAGATAATCTATAGACATGTGTTGAATATTGTATACTCTCTCAATAAACTTAAATACAAAAAATGAAAAAATTGAGCTAATTGATTAGTTAATATAAAGTATAAATTGGTATCGGTAATAACGCAGTGAAAATAAATAAACATATAGTAATGATAATTTCAACACTTATCGATGATAACAAAGATATATGTAAATGAAATAAAAATAAAAAAGACGATTAAATGAAAAAGTATAGCGAACCAACACATTTAGCATAGAATTTTGTAAACTAAAAAATTACAAGCACATCAATAATACTACTCTTTCAAATATGAAAGTGACACTAGAGATGGGAATATTTTCTCATTGTGCATACAAACAACAGTTTTTACTTAAATATAGTTTCTCCGTCTCAATGCGATATTAATATACTCATATTGATACAGATCCATAAGATTAATGAGATTGTTTTGTATTTATTCGTATTTCTTCGGAGAACTAAAGTACATAAATACTTTAAGATTAAAGCATTAAACACAATAAAGAAATCACTTGACTTAAAATTAAAGTGATCAAAACAAGATTGATTAAACAAGATCAAAATGATTCATATTATAAGCTTTTATTCATATTAAAAAAAATTGCTTTCAGTTAGTGTGAAAGTATGTGACTACTAGTCTAGTCTTCTATTCTATTCTACTATTCTTATTAACAATTCTCTATTTGTGTTTTATCAACTATTAATGTTTTTAATTAATACTTGGAAAGGTGTGTCATTAACATTATTATAAATTGTGTTGTACTTCTAATTGTTTAATCAGGCTAAATGACCTCCCATGTGCTGCAAAGTTGTTCATGTAGTGCATAATACCCTCTGCATATTTGATTTAACCAACCGCCAAGCTGTGAAGTATTTACCTGCCTGACATGTGCATCTCTTCCGCAGCCGACCCCTTGAGACAGAGACAGAAGCAGAAAAGGGGGAGGGAGAGGCAAAGAGTTAGTGAATAGCGCCGTTTCGGCATGACACGTTACCACATGGCCAGAGTTGGAGCTGGAGTTGGAGTTGAAGCCGGCAGCAGCAGGCATCGCATCATTTACCGCATAAAATTATTCGTATTTGCGAAATGTATTGTAAGGCGCAGCCTGCGCCCAAAACCAAAAGCCAAAGCCAAATATCCAAGACGGGCCAACATGATGACTCTAAACCTGCTTTCTTCGGCGTGACTTTTGATATTTAAACGCTGCAGAGCCGCCTCAATGCTTTTTTTTGAACCCGTTTGCACCCTTTTCCGTTTGGCAACATGTCGTATACTTTACGTACCGCATATATGCGTTTCTCTCCTCGCTTCAGACAAATTTTCAATTTGACTTTTGGCCAACAGAGTAGGAGTTAGCAGGCAGTCAGGTAGTCAGGTAGTCAGGCCAGGTTGCTGCCAGGCTTTTGGCATTTTGTTCATTGAACAAATTTTGATTGTGGCCTGATCAGAATCACCAGGTGATGGCAACTGCACATGACTCCAACTGCAGGCTAAACGTGAACGTGAACAACTCGAGGCAGCATTTGAGACTTTTTGGCAACCAGTTTTGGCAGCGCTGTAAATTGGCTTAGATAATTTCTTAATGAACTTTTGTGCTCTGCAGTTTTTGTAATATTTTAAAGGAGACATTAACTGAACTGATATGATAACAAAATGTTAAATATTTTATGTATTAATGTCAGATGCCACGCCCTTTGCTAAGCACTTCCGTTTCGATAAGCCAGACACGTGTATGCATAATCTCTCAAGTCATCAGCAATCCTAGATCGAAACTCTATTATGACATGACCCTGTCCAAAAAATTCATCAAGTCACTCACTCAGGCAGGCAGTCAGTCAGTCAATCAGACATTTATGTTTATTAGTGGCAAATTAAACAAGCGATCAACAACTGGTTGCGACTTGGGTCAAAAAATGGCACAAAAATAAACAAGATGAAAAAACAATTGAGAAATTTGTTAAATATTTCGGTGTATACAGATATATGGTAAATATAAATATGATATGCAGGCTCAGCTTAAACATGGATGTGCATAAAATAAGTATAATCGCAAGTGAGACAAAGGCCTTTGTCTTGGCCACGAGTATAAAATAAACATGTCAATAAGATCGGCAAGCAATAATTTAAAATGCAAATAGAGAAAGAAATAGCAATGGATCCATTGATCTACCCGTTTAAGGTGTGAAATATAGATGGATTGGCCCAGAGGAACAAACATTTATCCAATCCACAACAACAACAACAACAACACACACACAACATTTGCCAACGCACTTTTGGGTCTCATTTGCATTTGCGTTCAATTTTTGGAGGTCATCATAATGATCATGATAGACATAGAAATTTGATACGGATCTTCAGATACGCTTTGGAAGCTATCGCTGCAAGAGGGTTTGGCTACGACTTCGCTTTCAGTTTTTAATTTTTTTATGAAATGAGTTTTTAAATAAGCCAAATCAATCATTTGGCAGCCGCCTAATTGTGCGTCATACTGTTTCTTACACCCGCCAGGGCAGATTGAGATTCAGATTGACTTTTGATGCTCACATTGTCTGCTTCTTGTGCTTGGGCTACTGACATGGTAGGCATTGTTTGACCATATGAACTCCTGTACCATCTATTTATTGACCATCCATTGTGAGCAGCTTAATGTCATGCCCAGACATTTTTCTTCTCTAGGCTGTCAGTTTTTAAAGCCGCCTCTGCGCACTCTGAAATTCGTTGAAATATCCAAATAGACACTTGGACTTTGATTGAACGATTTTTATTGCACAAACTTTTACTTACACACATTGAAATATTCACTTAAATCTCGGAAACTTTCTTTAGATATAAAGTTCAAATGTTAAGAATTTCACTTGATTTACTCGCGTTTTTATCTCATACTGACACCTGAGATAATTATGTGAATAACACCCAATTCATAAACAACAAAATGCTAAGTGGAACCCATTAATTATATGTATGTGGTCAGCCCAACCCAGCCAAGCCCAGTCTGACCACGAAATTGACCTGTTGGGCTTTATGTAACAAAGTGTCGATATACATATGTATAGCTGAAACTAATAAAATCATAAATCTTGTCAATATTTTCGCCTTTACGCTGTCTGTTGCAATAACTTTGCGCACTTTGCTTCACATAATTAAAAAACAAAATACAAACTGAAAATAAATTTGTTTTCTTTAACGTTTTAAGTGATGAACATTTTGTTGGCCCAATCTTTAGTGGGTGATGACTGAATCGGGGAATAGAACGCCCACGTATTTTGACTGTGACTGCGTGTGAAAACTCTTAAGCCAAAAACAAAGGTTAACGAGCTTATATTTATGTTAAGCTGATCTATTGTTATGCTGGCACATCATTTGTCAGTTACTAGTTGACAAGGCTTTTTTGGACTGAGCAATAGATGACAGTTCATACAGATTATATTTGGCTTTTATTAGCTTTGAAAATACATTGTGAAAACTCTCTACGCATACACACATGAATATATATTAAAAATCCATACACTAAAAACACACATTGATTAACATTTGTAGACTTGGTTCAATCAGTTTCTGTCAAGACTCAGAGCTGACTGTTGGCCAAATGATTGTCGATGACCACTTGGATGATCCTCATGCAGTCGCGTTGTCTGGCAATCGTGTTATCGATAAGTTGTTCGATAAACTGGCTGGCTTTTATATTCGTATTGGGCGGAATGTCCTGGGTGCAGCTAATGTATTTGTTAAAAATCTCCGTGTTCAGGGATGTGGCCAAATATCGCTCGCTCTCGTCCTGCTGCAACAGTTTATTGAGCACCTGAGCTGCGGACAGCAGTTGGTCCTTGGTTTTCTGGTAAGCACGCAGCTCCTGCAAGCTGCCATAATCCGCGCTATTCAACTGCACCGACCTATTCCCATCCACGTCCACAGTCCCATCTCCGCCTCCGCCCTTAATTGCCTTTTTTGTGAGCAGCTGGCGTATGTGATATTTGCGTTCAGTCACAAAATTGCCCAGCAAGTAGCCTGGAAAGAAAGCAAACAAACAAACGACTCATTAGTACATCCTTCTCGTACACTTCTCGTATCCTTCTGGTCCCCTTGGCCCACCTGAGATGAGCATGAAGAAGGCAATCGTCACGAGCAACGAGGTGCAGGTTCGCTTTGATATATATTCACGATAGTCACGGGAACTGTTGGTCCTCACCGCAGTTTCATAGCTCAGCACCTGATGCATTTTGATTTTGTCTCTGCTTACAACTTAGATGTAGATATAATTTGTATGGCTTGAATATGGCATCATTTGTAGTGGAACATTATATTGTATCAATTGTACTTCAATTCAAGTCGTCTCTCTGTTTATATTCTATTCTATGCAGCTGCAAATAGAGAATGGAAAATCATTGTTAAATTCAAGATTTCCTTTTAGAAATACAATATTAAATATGCATACGAGTTTGACCACAATCAATAATCCAATAAACTGTGCTTTATCAAGGAATTTTTAATTTAAATTCATGCAAAATTAGTAGACGCAAATATTTGCTGTGAAATGTTTGACAGACTCCTCAATAGATATTTTGTAAATGATGAGGAAATTGTCTATTCCGCTCTTGCAAGGGTCGCCCACGCAACTTGGAAAATTGAACGAGGGAGAGAAGGTCATAAATAATAACGAATCAAATGTGCTGGCAAATTATATTTGAATATGTTCACAGAGGGTATGTGTAATATTTGTATTATGCATTGCAATTCTCTTTCAAGCAACAACACTTACAGCATAACATAAACATCCTTTCAACTTTCACTTTCTTCCCAATTTAAGCTAGTTTGGATCTGTCTGAATATCCAATGCTTATTTTCATTTGTACTTTATAGCTCGATGCTCTTTGATAATAATTACATAAAGAATATAGAATATTTCCACTTAAATTGTTCACATCACATTAAAGCTAAGTAAACTTTGATATAGATCTACGAGAATTTAAACTGGCCGGCGAGAGAAATCCTTCGGGTGCTTGTTATTATCCTTTGAATTGGTGTGTTCGCCTGGCCACCAAGTTGTGCACTGAGCGTCGTTCCGAGCCTGACATCGGCTTTAATACCTGCCAACGAGCAGAATATGTGGTGAATTTCTCTCGGAGAGCTCCTGTAGAGAGTTGTAGAGCTTGTGGGTGGCCCTTGGGCGAGTTTTTCCCTTACGTTGCCCACGTTTGGGTCAAGTTGAGATGCGGCTCTCGTGTGTCGCTTAAAGTTAGAATAGCCGCAATAATTTCATGATTACCGGCATGTTAACTTTAAGTCTCAATGTGTTTGAAGTTGTATAGGCTTTCAAACAGTTGGCATTTCTCTGGTGAGAGCGAAAGCTAATGTTAGTTATACCAAGTTAATCCTCATCGTTGGTTCTTTTACTTTCAGCTCCCATCCGGACTTTTGTTGTTTACAATTCGCTTACTTCAAGAATATCACTTGATACCCGGACGCGTCAGTCCGATTAGTAAACCCTTCTATTATATTTGTAGTTTTACTTTGATGTCTGGGTATTTAAGACACCTCAGCTAATAAAAAAAAGTCACGCAGATCAAGAATAATTGTTGTAAATTGTCGTAAAATATTAGGTGTAGTTTGTTGTTTAAATGAATTAATTCCTAGATATGTGCGATCTTAAGTCGAATTTATTTACTTTTACTTATGCGAAAATATGATTCATGAATTTATAATTTATTTGTTTATATTTTTTAGATATTCAGTATTGTGATGATAATTCAACATAGCAAGTATTTGCACTGTCCCTAAAGTAGCTAGATGTAAACATATTGTACAATGTAATTGTTGGTGTATTTGTTGCTTTGGCTTTTGAGTCAGTGAAAGTGCAACTTGCGCTGAAAAGCAACTGCAAAACGTCCTCTCCTTGTCAAGGGCTGACAGATAAATTTTGCTCGCTTACAAGTGCCTGCTGAAGCGAAAGCCGTGCCCCCAAAGGGGAGAGGAGGAGAAAGGATGGGGGAGAGGGGGACATTCTTGTGGAGGCCAATGTTTCATTAAGTGTAACGGCTTTTACCACGCTCTATGCTCACTGCACACACAAATGGCCACCTAAGGGGGAACTGGATACTGGATACTGGATGCGAATGCGAAATACTTGTGGGCGACTCTTGCGAGTTATTCCAGTGCAATAACAAGGTGGATATGCAAGGCATACCTGTAATAGCAACTAGTTTGGCACAGCGAGGGTATTTGTATTCATGTATCCATTCCAGTAAGTATATTCTTTTGATTGCGTGCCTGAAAAACTATTGAAATTACAGATACATTAACAATTAGTTAATTTGCTATATAATAAAAAAAAATGTTTTTGTTTTTATTTTTAAAAATACTTACATCTTTAAAAATATTGTTTCCATTTTATTTAGGAATAATTAGCAACTATAAAGAAATATTACAAAATAATATTATAATAACGAAAAACAAATAAAATATTTGATGTTAAATTTAAATTTTTGATTTTTTTTTCTGTCAAAATAATAAGTGGACTAACTGTATATACTCAGATTCTCAGTCAACTAGTTTCCCCTGTGCAATACACAACCCCACTTAACACTACAAATATGTACACAAATTAATTCACATTTAATTAATTCGCCTTCGCCCACATTGCACTTATAGTACTCGCATTCGTGTCTTTAATTTCAAAATTCCATTTCAAACTCCACACAGAAATGTCAGCGTAGTGCATTGCACTCTGCACTCCACAACTTGAACACGTACGACGCCATTTTTGCTGCCTTCCCCCCCCACGCCACACACACACACACACACACACTCCAATACGTATCCATATCAAAGGATGTTCCTCCCACCTCCCTCGTTACATTCAACGCAGCGCATTAATTTCCAAGTGCATTGACATAGAAACACGCACAAAAGTAGGCAACGTGCAACACGAATCGCAGTCAAGGATTGCAATGTGCAACAATTATTGTCGTGCAGTGTGTTTGTTGTTTCCAATCGATTCTTTACTACTAATACTAATAATTATATTTGAATTTAATAACAGCCATACCAAAGTAAATTAATAGGACTACAATGTGAGCTTGACCAATTAATTTGATCAACTTGTTGCTGACTTTTATTAAAGTTGTTTTACTCTAATTAATTGAAGCGCTCAGCAATGTTTTTTATTTCTCCACTTCGTAAAAACAGCTTAAAGCTTTGAAGTTATAGTTAGCTTTGGTCAAAGCTTTTCCCTAGTCTCAGCTGTTATACGAACAGGTTTCAAACTAAGCTAAACTAACTGTTATACTAAAATTCACACAAACATATAACACAAAACGATATGCAGTTTGAATAATAATTAAATCTAATACTTAATTAAATGGATCAGCTTTTAATATTAATCGAATATTTATTAACTTACATAATTATTGTTAGTCTCTTACTACCTCGAAGGGTAAATCTTTGCGACGTTCCAAGGAATTTTATAAGTTGAATCGCCAAGTTTGGGACTAGAATACGAAATGATCCGTATTTAATTGCACAAGCAAGTTAATAATCCCAAAGTTGGCGTAAACTGACGATATAAAATCAAATTACTTGTAATTAACTTGTTGTCTTATTGTATTTCGCTGGTAATATTTTCTGATCTCGTATAAAATTAGTTTATTTTACAATCAACTTTCGATTTTGGAAGATAGATTCTTGCTGATATTCATCGAAAATAAATAAATTAAAGTATGTGTTCAATTGAAAATTACCAATTTATTAGAAAATAGTATAAATAAATGTAACTTTTGAACAAAGAATTTGAAATTGAATATGGTTATGAGTATGCCAAATAGAAACAAATGGGTGACAATTGTGGATTAAATATAATTAAAGCAACAAAAAAAAATAATGTGATTTAATTTATTGGCCAATTTCAAGTCTTACCTACCATCGATTCTCCAGTTACAGAGGTGACATGCACATTCACATTTAAGTGAACGAGTTTTTTTAGCCCGTTCCTAGGGCTTCTCAAATCGAAAATCGAACATAATTGGTCTCGCATTTTGCACAGTTTTCCGACAATTTTCACGTGCTGCGCCTATGGAAATGTGTTTTCCTTCTTTTGCAATCAGAAAACTGAAGTCAATTGGCGATTAGCATAGGGCCCTGAGGGGCCCATTGACTTGTTTTGCATACGCATTGACCGACTTTTAGCCAGACACTAATGTAATTAGCGCCATATACCAAGTCGCATTGGCCACTTGTCTAGCAGTTCGACGTGGCTAATTGAAGACTCAACATCGCGGAATTCCAGGGAATACAGTGGTCAAACGGATAAAAGAAAATAAAAGAAAAGGATTCGGTCAACAGCCTTGCCAAATGGTGCAAGGACATTCGGAGCAGTGCAGTGATAGATAAAAAGAAATGTGACAACTTTTTTGAATCCTTCATCGGTTGCTTTGATTTTGTGCCTCATCATGACTGAGTCAGATACCGAGAAGGCGGCGAGAGCTCGCCTGGATTACGATCTAATGATGGCCGAGGAGTATATCCTGAGTGATGTTGAGAAGAACTTCATCTTGGCATGCGAGCGTGGTGATTTGCCGGGTGTGAAGAAGTCAGTATTGCCTGGTACCATTATCCTTGCTGTGTCCTTGCAGCTCAGTGTTGTTTGTATGATTTCATAGAATTCTTGAGGAATACGCTGAAACGCCATCGGAAAAGTTCAACATTAACTGCACAGATCCCATGAATCGATCCTGCCTCATTTCGGCCATTGAGAATGAGAACTTTGATTTAATGGTTATACTTCTCGAGAACGATATCCAAGTTGGAGATGCCCTGTTGCATGCCATTTCTGAGGAGTACGTGGAGGCCGTGGAGGAGCTGCTGCAGTGGGAGGAATCCCATCACAAGGAGGGAGAGCCCTATGTAAGTTTTGAGTTTGAACAGAGACTAAGCCTAAGTGAGTTCAATTCAAACAGAGCTGGGAAGCGGTGGATCGATCGAAATCTACATTTACCACGGACATAACGCCTCTGATTCTGGCTGCACATCGCAACAATTATGAGATACTCAAGATCCTGCTGGACCGTGGTGCAACGCTGCCCATGCCGCACGACGTCAAGTGAGTTGGCAAATTAGATACATGAACGAATCCGTTAATTAAAAAATAAGTTAAATGTGTGTAACAGGGAGAAAAAAGCATCTCCGACATCTATTATAATCAGCTTTTCCTACTTAATCACAACAGGATCGGGCAAACAGAACGGTAGTAATGCCTGATTTAAGTTTTGAAGAATTGTAAGTGCCTAAAAGTATGCAATAAAAAGTAGTTTATGCATATTTAAATAAGGAACGGGTATCCTTTAGTCCATACCGCTTGTTTAATATGTAAATTCCTTTTATTCCCAGGTGCGGCTGTGATGAGTGTGTGTCATCTCAGACTAGCGACTCTCTGCGTCATTCCCAGTCACGTATCAACGCCTATCGGGCTCTCTCGGCCAGTTCGCTTATTGCCCTCAGTTCACGGGATCCTGTGCTAACCGCATTTCAACTGTCCTGGGAACTGAAGCGTCTGCAGGCCATGGAATCAGAGAGTTTCGTGCAGAGTACACGGTGCGAAAGACTGCAAATTGACATAAACAATTTTTAACTTAATATTAATATTCTTAATTGATCAGGAAATGCGGCAATCAGTGCAGAATTTTGTGACGGCTTTGCTGGATCACGCTCGCACCTCCATGGAACTGGAAGTGATGCTCAACTTCAACCACGAGCCATCGCATGAAATTTGGAATCCGGGCCAGCGACAGACCCTGGAACGTCTTAAACTCGCCATTCGATATAAACAGAAAACGGTAAGAGTGGAGTTGGTAGTGGAAATTATCCATGTATCTTACATCTGCATATATATTTATTTATACTTTTTTGCACTTGAGTAGGGACACTTGAGTATCTATTAAACTCGGGTGCAAAACTATAGCCGCACCTACTTTTTTCAGTGTTCGCATAGAAAGAGTGGAGCTAGAAAAAAGATTTTACTACCATTTGAAAGAGCGTTAAAAATGTGAGAAAATAGATGACAAACATCAACACTTTCCATGGAAAAATTTACCGTTATGTTGCATTTTCGTTTTGGGCAAGGTGCAAAACTATAGCCGCACAAGCCGATTTCTTATTCTATGATTGAATAGCGGCGATTTTTTTTGCGCACACTTGGTTGAGTAGCTATTTAAAATGAGTTACTAAAGATTCCAAGTGGATTAGTGCTTTCTCATGTCGGGTTAGGTCAAATCCTGGCGCCCAAAAGTGTGAAATGTCCATTTTGAGAAATTGACAGAAATATTGATCTCTCTGACAAAGTAGTTGGAAATTTTTGATAAAATCAGAATGAATATGGTACAGGGAAACCCGGATGTAATTCGAAGTTAAGTTTTAATGACCAGCGCCGTTAAGTGAGTGCTGCAAGCAATTCATTAAAGACCGCTAATGCGTTAGGGCCTGAATGTGGCCTACAAGTGTCTCGCTGGGCTGTTGTACGAGCCTTAAAAAAATCGGAGACCATAGTGCGACAAAAATCAAAGATGGCTTTAAGGTTACTGGACCGCCAAAAAGAGTCCCAGATGAAATTCGCCACAACTAACATTGCGACAAACTGGTCAAAAATTCAATTTTTTTACAAAGCAATGAAAAAATTTATTTATCTTCTCAGATCATTTAATCGAATGAGAAAAGGTTTAATTTGGATAGTCATGATGGGTTTTTGCACTATTGGAGGGATTTAAGGAAGAACTCCTATACTTTTCCACGTGAAATTTTGGAGGAGGATCTGTGATGGTTTAGGCTGCGTTCTGCGAGTCTGGATGCTTGGTACAGGCATTTCCAAGCTCTTTAATGAGCTTCAGAGAGTACGTGGATGTATTGAAAATGAACATACTGTCTTTTTTTCGCTTTCGAAGGCGTGAAAAGTTCATTTTTCAACTGGACATCGCATTAATGCACGTCAACCGTGAGACGCGCTCTTGGCTTGAAGGTAATAATGTTCGGTTTTTGAGTTTGGTTTTGCTCGGCCTACATCCTCCGGGTTTCCCTGTACCATATTCATTCCGATTTTATCAAAAATTTCCAACTAACTTTGTCAGAGAGATCAATATTTCTGTCAATTTCTCAAAATGGACATTTCACACTTTTGGGCGCCAGGATTTGACCTAACCCGACATGAGAAAGCACTAATCCACTTGGAATCTTTAGTAACTCATTTTAAATAGCTACTCAACCAAGTGTGCGCAAAAAAAATCGCCGCTATTCAATCATAGAATAAGAAATCGGCTTGTGCGGCTATAGTTTTGCACCTTGCCCAAAACGAAAATGCAACATAACGGTAAATTTTTCCATGGAAAGTGTTGATGTTTGTCATCTATTTTCTCACATTTTTAACGCTCTTTCAAATGGTAGTAAAATCTTTTTTCTAGCTCCACTCTTTCTATGCGAACACTGAAAAAAGTAGGTGCGGCTATAGTTTTGCACCCGAGTTTATAATAAGCTATCATCCTACTTAACCACTACAAGATCGGGCCAACAGAACGGTAGTAATGCTTTAATTAAGCTTTTACAATTGCAAGTGCCTAAAAGTATGCAATAAAAATATTTGATATATATGTATAAATAAGTCGCGAGTATTCTATAGTCGGGAATCCGACTATAGCCTTTCTCACTCGCTTTATCTTATTTAATTATATAATTCTAAAGCGGCTCTTCTCAAGTGTATGGTTGTGTATCTATGTTATCTATGTTATCTATGTTATCTATGTTATCTATGTTATCTATGTTATCTATGTTATATATCTATCTATCTATCTATCTATCTATCTATCTATCTATCTATCTATCTATCTATCTATCTATCTATCAGTTTGTAGCTCATCCGAATGTACAACAACTGTTAGCTGCCATTTGGTATGATGGTTTGCCTGGTTTTCGACGCAAACAAGCCTCGCAGCAGCTCCTGGAAGTCATGAAACTGGGCTGCAGCTTTCCCATTTACAGCCTAAAGTATATTCTGGCACCAGACTCCGATGGAGCTAAGTTCATGCGCAAGCCCTTTGTCAAGTTCATCACACACTCCTGTTCCTACATGTTCTTCCTGAGTGAGTTGTAAAAACTGTCAAGAGATCCTTCATTAATTGTTCCATTTTCTCAGTGCTTTTGGGAGCTGCATCGCTGCGAGTGGTGCAAATCACGTTTGAATTGTTGGCTTTCCCCTGGATGATAGCGATGTTGGACGATTGGCGGAAACACGAACGTGGCTCGTTGCCAGGGCCGATAGAACTGGCTATTATTATGTATATAGCCGCTCTCATATTAGAGGAACTCAAGGCGCTATATTCCGATGGCTTATTCGAATACATTACGGATCTATGGAACATTGTGGATTACATATCGAATATGTTTTATGTGACTTGGATTCTCTGTAGGGCCACAGCTTGGGTCATAGTGCATGTAAGCTGGCATCTATGGATTGTGTAGTTCTTTTAAATACATCTGTATTTACTATTAGCGGGATCTCTGGTTCAGAGGGATTGATCCATACTTTCCACGCGAACATTGGCATCCGTTTGATCCCATGCTGCTCTCAGAAGGAGCCTTTGCTGCGGGAATGGTTTTCTCCTATTTGAAACTGGTTCACATCTTCTCGATTAATCCGCACTTGGGACCATTGCAAGTCTCGTTGGGTCGCATGATTATCGACATCATCAAGTTCTTCTTTATCTACACTCTGGTGCTGTTTGCCTTTGGCTGCGGATTGAATCAGTTGCTTTGGTACTACGCGGAGTTGGAGAAGAATAAATGTTACCATCTGCATCCCGATGTGGCGGACTTTGATGACCAGGAAAAAGCCTGCACCATCTGGCGTCGATTCTCCAAGTATGACTATTCAATCATATATGAATTTAGATAAACTACAAGTCCAATTTGGCTTTCAGTTTGTTTGAGACATCGCAGTCGCTGTTCTGGGCCTCCTTTGGTCTCGTGGACTTGGTCTCCTTTGACCTGGCTGGCATCAAGAGTTTCACTCGATTCTGGGCTCTTCTGATGTTCGGATCTTATTCGGTTATCAACATTATTGTGTTGCTCAACATGTTGATTGCCATGATGTCCAATTCGTACCAAATCATTTCGGAGCGAGCCGACACTGAGTGGAAATTCGCCCGCTCTCAGCTGTGGATGAGTTACTTTGAGGACGGAGGCACCATTCCACCGCCCTTCAATCTCTGCCCCAATATGAAGATGTTGAAAAAGACTCTTGGTCGCACGCGACCTTCTCGCACCAAGAGTTTCATGGTATGTATTTGTGTTGTGGGTGGCGAACTCAATGAACACAAATCCTTTGGCAAATCAGTTTCAATAAAGCTCCTGTGGCTATTCTGATTCTGATTCTGAGTCTGCCCTTTCTCACCTCCCTCCCCGCAGCGCAAGTCCATGGATAGGGCACAGACGCTGCATGACAAAGTGATGAAGCTGCTGGTGAGACGTTATATTACCGCCGAGCAGAGGCGTCGTGACGACTACGGCATCACCGAGGATGATATCATTGAGGTGCGCCAGGATATTAGCTCCCTGCGATTCGAGCTGCTGGAGATTTTCACCAATAACAGCTGGGAAGTGCCGGACATTGAGAAGAAGACACAAGGTACGACCAAAACATGTTGCTAAGCCAACCCGCCCAACCACTCACATACCTATTCCTCCCCTTTTTAGCAGCTGCCCGCACCACCAAGGGCAAGGTAATGGAACGTCGCATCATGAAGGACTTCCAGATCGGTTTTGTGGAGAATCTGAAGCAGGAGATGAATGAGAGCGAGAGTGGACGCGATATCTTCGCATCCCTGGCCAAAGTTATTGGCCGCAAGAAGGGTACCCAAAAGGGGTAAGAGAAATGATTATATTATGGAAAACTAACTGATCAACTTTTTATTCAATTTCCAGTGACAAGGACTGGAATGCCATTGCCAGGAAGAACACTTTCGCCGCTGATCCAATTGGCTCGAAGCGCTCTTCGATGCAGCGTCACAGTCAGCGCAGCTTGAGGCGCAAGATCATCGAGCAGGCGAACGAGGGACTCCAGATGGACCAGCGGCAGCTGATTGGTAAATTCATAGATATATCTTACTACTTCAATTTGGTGACTTAACCTTACGACAATTCGTAGAATTCAATCCGAACTTGGGCGATGTTACGAGAGCCACGCGAGTTGCCTATGTCAAGTTCATGCGCAAGAAGATGGCAGCCGATGAAGTGTCCGTCGGTGAGGGGGAGGAACCACCCAAGGACGAGGGAGAGAAGTCAGTTACCAGTGGCGTAAGTCCTTAACCTTTGTCTTTGAATACTCCAGCTACTATTTGAATAACAAGTTAAAATATAGATTAAAAGATATTTTTATTAACTCCCAAACTTTTTTCATTATTCAAATATAATTATTGTTTAAAATTGATTTCTTGATAACATTTTTGAACAATTGAAATTAAAATTTTCTGAATACTTATTTTTAAATCAATTCTTATAAGTTTTTATTTAGCTATTTTAAAATCTTTTACTAGTTCAGTTATAATCGTAATTTAAATTTTTTTTATTCGCTTTATTTAATTGAAAAATTACACAAATTTAGTCAACGAAATATCTTTAATTCTTTATTTTTAACTTTGAAAATCGGCTTTTTCTTATAAATTGTATCCCAAATGCTAGCCAATTTCTTAAGACGCCTGTCACAGTTGCCAATAAATATGTAAATAAATGTTGAAATATAATATATTTTCAGTCTAAGAAATCTGCTTCTGGAGGCGGAGGAGGTGGCTCCATGTTGGCAGCTGCTGCTTTGCGGGCTTCTGTTAAGACCGTTGATGAGAAAAACGCAGATAGTAAGAAGCCTGGCGAGAATAAAGACAAGGATAATAATAAGGATAAGAAACCAACAGATGACAAAAAGCCAAGTGACAATAATAAGCCACCAGCTGGAGGTGGTAAGCCAGGTGAACAGAAGCCAATGCCACCTGCAATTAAACCATCATCCGCTGCAACAAATGGCGCCAAGTCCAACGAACAGCAGAAACCCAGCGATGGTAAGCCCAATGCACCTGCTCCGCCTTCCAAGCCCACGGATGTTAAGCCAGCGGCTCCCAAGCCAAGCGAAACTACTAAGCCAGAAGCAGCTGCCAAGAAGGAGGACGCGGCCAAGACGGAGGCGGCCAAGCCACCAACGGCAGCTGGAGCAGCTGCCAAGAGTGCAGCACCGTCTGCTCCAGCAGATGCCAAGCCGGACACCAACGCCAAAGCAACGGCCTCCACGACAACGCCCAGCGGCACCAAGGCGGCAAATGAATCCAAGCCGGATGATAAGAAGAGCGGACAGGAGCCGAAGGGAGCAGACGATAAGAAGCCGGGCGAGTCCAAGACTAAGGAGGAGGGCGCCAAGTCAGCGGGCGATGCAAAGCCGCCCAGTGATGCCAAGCCAGGTGACAAAAAACCGGATGGCGATAAGAAGCCAGGCGATGATAAGAAACCAGCCCCTGCCCCACTCAAACCCGCCATCAAGGTGGGTCAAAGCAGCGCAGCGGCGGGTGGCGATCGTGGCAAGTCAACGGTCACAGGTCGCATGATCTCTGGCTGGCTGTAATCGAATCCAAGGATTATTCATCAATAGATACACTAGTAGATAAACGTATGTAAGTAAATCAAATTTGTGTGACCAATAAAACGAATGTTGAACAAGTTGCAAGTGGTTTAATTTACGGCTGAACTTTTAAAGTTGGGTAATTTTCATTCGATTCCGGAAAAACAATCAGAGCAAGATCTTTTCTAGAAAAATTTCACCAATTTTCATCTATCTTTATTTACTGATTGATGCAAAACTGACTTGATGTAGTCTTATCTAAATTTTGTATTTCAATTTGACTTAATTTTTAATTTATTTATAATAAATTTTATTTAAATATCGTATGTAACTGTATTTTATTTGAATTTTTATAAGTGTTTGTGAACTGTCAACTGCTCTTAGTTGATATTAAATAAATAAATAAGTAAGTATTTAAGGCTCATACTTGAAGCATTCCCAGAGCACATTTCTATTAGAGCCATTTGTTTAAGCCATTGCAACAAGTGCTTGGCTCTAGCAACATTTTACCACCCACAGGTAGTTGGTTGCCAGTGGCAACAAGTGTTGCCCTGTTGCCAGCTTTGTCTCCCGTCAACTGTCTGTCTTGCTGTTGGTATAAAAGGACAACAGTTTTGAGCAGTATCAGGCATAATACCAACAGACGTCAAGAAGTAAACAACAACCGTCGACCACAACTTGAAATATCTCCAACAACAGCAATGAAGTCGTTTTTGGGTGTGATTAACATTGCCTACACAATTCTGTTGCTCGTTTTACTCACAAAACTCGGCGTTGCAGGTGAGTCTAATAACAAAATGGCTGAGTGAATACAGTCGACGAGTGGGACGGATTCATAAGACGGATTTGACCCAGGGGCATTTAATCCCAAGGCAATAAATCTCAGTGCAGCTGAAAGTACTCAGAAAGTACTCCTGGGGAGGATTCGATTTGTTTTCATTAAAAAAGCGAAGCCCACTTGCAATTTGAATTTGTATAATTTATTAGCAATTTGTGCAGCTTAACGTGGTCTGAGAAATTTCTCTGCAGATTTAACTTGGTCAATGTGTTAGTGAAATGAAGAGAGAGATTCTAATAATAGGTTATAAAAAGTGCGATTATAAGTTTTTTTATGATTTTTATACAAACAATTAGGAAGTAACTTTAATTATTAGTTTTTATTATATTTTTCCAACTCATAACTCTTATTTGTGATCCCTGATTTAAGCAGTGTAATTATGTAAAGCATTACTTATTTTACTAACTTATTTTTATTGCAATTGACTTTCGATCTTCAGAGAAGGAGCATGACAAGAATCGACGTGGAGCCAACTTGGGATTGTATGCCTTTCCGCGTGTAGGACGCAGTGATCCAAGTCTGGCCAACAACCTGCGAGATGCCAGCGACTCCTTTGCCTACGAGAGCATCTACGGCATGGGCGATGTGTCCACGGAGGACTTTGAAGGTGCGTTCAAGGGAATCCGATAATGAATATTTGTATTTTTATTTATTTTTCAATTTTACAGATTACCAGAAACGCAACAGTTTTGTGCCATTCCCACATGTGGCACACAACGATGCTGAAATTAGGAAATTCGCACATTTTTTGGCCTTGCAACAGGCACTGGACAAACGCACCGGACCAAGTGCATCATCTGGCTTGTGGTTTGGGCCACGTCTAGGCAAACGTAGTGTCAATGCCAAGGATTATCCTGGTGCCGCTAAGGGACAAAAGGAATTGTTCTAAATGATTTTCACAGCTAAACCCCCCGAAAGATGCAACGCACACTGAAAGACGCTCGAGACCAAAAAGAAAACGCACTTGTATATGATAATATTTGCCTTTATATGGTTTTCCTATTTTACTCATACCATATATAATTACTTGATTAATCCTTAAAGAGATCAACTTATAAAATAATATATTTAAACGGGACTATAACTCAGTAATAACTACAAAATAACCATTGGGCTTGTGAGAACTTTCGTTGAAAGGTTCTATAAAATATGTGTATTAACTCTCCAAAACGCTTTAAATATGTAAATAAAATAATTATGACATTAATTATGTCGGCGCGACATGAAGTTAAATAAAATGCAAATAAAGTTGACATGCAAAGCATCTAAAATTTATTTCGAATTTACGTTAAGATTTGATTGAAAGAAGTATCTGAATTTTGAGAATTTATGTAAGTACCTGGTACTTAAAAAATAGGTATAAGGGTATACTGTGGTCGTTGAAATGTATTCAACAGGGAAAAGGAAGCAAACCTAAAGTACTATATACGGAGTTTGTTGCCCATTTCCACTCAACCATCTGCCCCGCAGTTTTAAAGTTTATTAATATTATTATCTATTATCCAATTTAATTTTTTTTTTAATAAAGAAACTTTCATTTTTTAAATTTATAAGTAAAATTATTTTTCAAACAAATTATTTTTATTTGAATGAAATTGAAATCGATTATTGTTACAGATTAGCATAATGTATGTTTTGGTTTTATGAAATTGAAAATGCGATCATTCCGATGAGGATTAATCCTCCTGCGTCTTGAACTTTCGCAGCTCGCTTTGAATGGCCTCAATTAGAGGCGCTGCCGAGGCTGTCGAGGACTTTTGCTTATGTCCCGGCGTATTCGCTGTCGAGCCAGAGACGGCACCCCGCGAGATCTCCAATATGGTGTCGGGTCGCTGGAAGTGGCCAGCACTCAGGGGCCGCACCAGCGGCGAGTGGGAGCCATGCATGCTGCTCCCCCAGGCACTGTAGGTCGGCGAGGGCGGCTGCGTGGACTGTGCAGATTTGGGAGTCTTCTCCGGCTGGGCGGTGGCAGGTCGCTCGGCGGTGTTGTAGGCCTTGGGAGGATAGCTGCAAGGAGGTTGACTTGATAAATTCATAAATTCAATTTGGATCAAGACTTGGTTTTTATTTTAGAAGTGATGTAAATTCAGATTATGGATCGAGTTTTAAATAGAAATGTAAAAAATCGTCAAAATAAAAATCGAGCTTTCAATAAATCCGCTTATAATACTTATATATAGAGTTTTATATCGAGGCGAGCAAATCGAGCAGGGGGAAGAGCCCCCTTGTCTTAGTTGGATTTCGTTGGGTAACTTTTAAAAATATATGTACAAAAATGATAATGATTGTGTTCTAAATCCAAAATATGGATCGAGTTTAAAATCGAATGAAAAATCGAGTTGTCGATATATCTTCAAAAAAAAAAGATCTAGCTAAAGTACTTGAAAATGGCTTCCTCAGAAATCGAATTGTCGATTTTTCGTTGAATTTGTACATCACTAGATTCTGATATTTACCTGGGCAATCCTGCGGAGGAGCCGCGATGCTCGCGCTTCGTGGTGGTACGACGCTTGTTGGTGAAGTCGCGGGAGGGCAATGGCATCGGGAGGTCGTCCTGACTGGCGTACATCTGGATGGCGCCCTCGAGGAGGCCCTCGTAGTGGTTGCGTATGGCCGAGGCATCGTGCATGGGACTGGGGCTAAAGTCAGCATAGCTCCGGGCCTCTGCGGAAGATTGTTTGAGGAAGTTGAGTTGAGTTGTGTTGTGTAGTGTTGGTTGGGTCGGTTGGGTTGGTAAGTGTTGCTGGCTGCAAGTGGATATCTAGGGATCTATGGTCTCTAATTACAGTTTACAGTTTACATTTTAGTTGTTAGTTAGCTATGTTAGTTGTGTGCATGCAACAACAACAAGAACAACGTCTACGGTTGCCCAGTTAGTAACGTGATCGTGCCCCAATTTGCACGTCATCATCATCATCATCATCATGATTGTGTCCACCCGCCTCACCCTGGTTGTCAGCGCTGCCGAGACGTTTCTTGTGCCTCTCCCAGACGACGGGACCCACGAATCCCGGATCGGGATTGTCGCTGTGCGAAGCGGAACGCACATTCCTTATGGGAGGCGGAGCCTTCGGGCTGGGAAAACTGGCTATCGTGGCAATGGTGCTTTCCCGGCTCCCCAGCGACTTTTGTGACTGTGACTGTGATTTGAGGGATCTTGTCGAGCTCTGCGCTGCCTGCGGTGCCACAGCATTGACGTTGTCGTAGTAGGTGACAAAGACGGGATCGAGAACGCGATTCAGCGGTTCGGGGAGCGTGCTCTTGGGAAAAGCGCGCACCGATGCCATGGACAGAAAGGAGCCCACACTGGCCGTGTCCGAAGACTTCTCCGAGGGATGTAATCCCCGCGAGCGTAGAATTTCCCTGTTAATGGCCTGAGGAGACGCCAAAGTGTCGTCCTCCTGGGGGAACTCCTTGTCCGTGAACACCGTTTGCTGCTGCTGGAGCAGCTTGTTGCGATGATAGTTGTTGTGGGGATTGTAGGCCTCGTTCCGCTGGAAGTTCTCATAGCTGCGACGCATGGCCGTGGGTGAGTTGCCCTCCTCCGTGGACGAGTTGCTCTGATTGTTGAGGGATCCCTGCACCGGACTGGTTTCCAGCGAGCCAACGCGATTCTCGTTGAGGTAGCGACGCTTGGACTTGTGCCGCGACTTGTCGCTCTTCTTCTCGGACACCACAGATGCATAGATCGTATCCTCGGACCCCCGATGACCCCCCTCCGCCCGGTCGTACTGATGCCGCCGTCGCTTGTGGCCGTCAAAGAGTCGGGCTGCCTTCTCGTCCAGGATGCGCTGCACGTCGGCACTCGGTGGATTGATGGGACAGTAAACCGACGAGTCGGAGGTGTTGTCCGTCGACGAGAGTGAATCACGACGAGATCGCGGATGTGCCTCGTCGGTTGCCGGAGGTGCTGGGAAACTGATGCGAGGTTGTCGCTCATACGAGAGGTTATGCACGCCAGCGTCGCGGGAGCGGGATCGGGATTGGGTGGTGCTCTGGTCACCACCATGGCCAACAGCTGAGCCACCCACAGCGCTGTCCAGCAAGGTGCCACGTGAGCTGGGACGCATGGATTGACCCTCGGACAGAAGCTCATTGCGTGAGGAAGTCCTGCAAGAGCTTAACATTAAATGAAGACCAACCAAGGCATTCCTTTGACCCACCTGTTGACCGCACTGAGCTCCTGCTGGCGAGCACGAGTTCGTCCCAGTAGAAGGATCGCGACGAGCAGCAGCATCAGCAGCAGAATGGCCAAGGAGCTGATGACGACCAGAGCCACATTGTTCTTCACCGAGTTGAAGAATCCCGCGTGGCTGCTGCGGGGAACTGGCGCCAAGGCAGTTGCCGTGGGCTCCCTAATGTAAGCTGTGAATGGAGAGGATCTTAGAACACTCAACAACTGAATTACTCAGCAATAGTTGAACTCACGTTCTGACTTCATGTAAATGGCCTTGCCCAAGGTGTTGACCGCCTCGGCCTCGCTGACCAACTCCATGTCCTTGGCAGCGGTTGTGGCCAGAACGGGGCGACCATTCACCAGCACCGTGTAGATGAGTTCAGTCTGATTGGCAACGGGTCGCTCATGGCTGTAAGGGAGATCGGGAATAGAAATAGGGAAAGGTCAATAGTATATTTATTTATTTAAGGTCGACCAAAAACAGTCGACAGAAGGAAAGAAAAAATGATTGATTGATTGATTGATTGATGATTTTAATTAGAATTTCAAAATAAGAATGTGAAATTACGAAATTAAATTATGTATATTAAAAACTATTTAAAATCGTAACTGAATAGACAGAAGAGCAAAATTAAAATAAATTAAATTAATCAAATTAAATTAATTTAATTTGAATCAAACTCAAGTAAGCTAAATTAATGTAAAATTAATCAAATTAAATTTAATTAAATTAGGTTGAATTATATTACATATTTAATTTATTAATTAAATCTATCTAAAATAAACTAATATAAATTAAATCAAATAAAATTAGTCTAATTTAAATCAAACTAAATTAAATGTAATTAAATTAAATAAATATAATTAAATTTAATTAAATACAATTAAATTATGTTAAAACAAATTAAACTAAATTAGATTAAGTTAAATTAAATTAAATTAAGCTAAAGTACTCTCTCTTTCACATACATGTATGCATGTTAGTCTTACAATTTGAGGTTGACATACGCGTCAGAGGCATCGACATCGTTTCCACTTTTGTTCCACTTTTGCACATCAGACTCGCTGATTTGCGTGATGTTGTGTATGACGACCCGAACTCGCTCCTCCCTATAGATTGCCTGATGTTGTTGTTGTTGTACCTGTTGTTGTACCTGTTCCCGTTCCTGTTCCTGTTCCCGTTGCTGTTGTTGACCTAACAACGCCTCACGCATTTCCTGCAACTTCTCCGACTTGCCATTCTGCTGTATGAGTTCCCAGGGGATCAGCGTAACATATGCGCTGTAGTCCATGGACTCGCTGCTGGTTGTTGTGGGCAAAGTGGAGCTGCTCGGCGACTCGCCCGACTCCTCCCAGTGACCCTCCCACTCGGGTCGCTCTCCCGCCTCCCAGACCCTTTTGATTTGGTGCTCACTATCCACATCCATGTCCAGTAATTCCACATCATCGCTGGGCCAAGTGGTGGTTGTCGCTGGCCTGGATGTGGATGGGGGTTTTGACGATGGCTGGCGACGTTCACGTGGCGTGTAAACTGACACGCCAGCGATTTGTTGTGCCCCATTTATGCCCAGGTGTCGTGTTTGTTGTCTGCAAAACCCAATTGTGAGTTGAGCTGTTCAGGCTGTACCTGGAACCCATCTTACCTGGTGAAGGCCAAGCGATAGAGTCGCGCCAGTTTCTCCTCGAGCATGGGATTATCCTTGGCACTGTAAAAGCCGGACATGACAGTCAGTAACCAATAGCGTCGATCCGTTGAGGAGTAGTTGAGTGGAGGCATTCCAGGTCCACCCAAATCCCAAGTGCCGCCTCCATCATCGGGCTTGCAGTCCAGACAAATTGGTATCTCGATTTCCTGCAATACATTTCCCAAACAAGTCTTAGCTTGTGCTCATCATATATTCCTTCCCAGACTTACATTATTACCATCTACATAGACGGTGGCCACCACAGTTTCCGTCTTGACTATTACATCCTTTCCCTTGCTGATGCCCGTGTGGACCTTCTTGAGGTAATCGGGGGGTCCATCACCCGAGCCTGTCCAGAAGAAATCCTCCAAGTGCACCTCGTCCTTAATTTCCGGGTAATCATCATCTAAATCATCATCTGAAAAGGGCGTCTTTTAATCATTGATATGTCTACATTTCATGTTTTTATTTGCAATTTGCGGCTTGTTATTTTGGAGTTTCTTGAACCTTTATTGTTGTTTCTATAGCAATTGGTGACGGGTGCAAAAAACTTTATAGACAGTTACGACTATCAGGAAGTTGGCTATTAGTAGACCGAGAAGTATTATTTAGGTTAACATGACTTAAAATATATTCTACCAATATCAGTACTTCCAATTCGATATTATTTTTTTTCATTTATAGAATAATATTTCCATAAAAAGAGTTACAATTTAAATAACTTAATAAATAAATTTCAATATTGTCTACTTCCAACTCTATTATGTAGAGTATCCACAGATTGTTAAGGCCAAAATAAATGAATTTCTATTGCTGAATTTATCGACAAATCATGTAGACTGGTTACCTACCCAACGTAGTCAATATTTCTGGAGATAGAGTGAATCACATTTCGTTTGCATTATGTTTATATTTTCCTTATTTTAATGCCGCATTTGGAGTTTGTTTGATCGATCCAAAGCGACTGCAACAGCGGCTGACAAATTATGCTAAGTGTCGCCCCATCGAGTAGGGGAAAAATGCGTTTTCCCTTCTCCTGGAAATGCTTTAAAATAGCCTGGCCTCAATGATGATGATGATGACCGAATACCAACAATGCATAGCTAGACAACAATAATTTTATCGATTAGCACTTGTGGTGTGCTCCAAAAAATAAAAGTAACACCCGTGTCAAAGTTGACCAATTTGTGTGCGTGTTGGCGGGGCAATTAACTTGAACCCATGACAAACATATTTGTGCAGCTGTGTGGATTTGGATTTGGCAGCGGCAATTGTTTTCTTGCAATTACTCGTAAATGATGTACTAGTATATATTGATTGTCCTAAATTTTGATTTTCGTTGGCCAAATTCCCAACAGCTCGAGTAATGGCCAAAGCACTGACGCATTAAGCTAAAGGTCAAATCGCTTGTACCACAAACAAAACAAAAGACTGAGGGTCAGTGAAAATATTTCAGCTTGAATACAATAACGTGTACTCTTATATATGTATATTTATCTCTCTGTGTTTTGAGTATTACAAATAATTTCACTGGCTTGTTGCTCAACTTACCGTGACTTAATTGTATTAATGGTTGTCCCACCAGCTGCCCCGCTCGACCCCTGCACTTGTTTAGATTGCTCAAAAGCAATAATATTGACACAACACTAATAAGTTTTTTCATTTTTCACTTTAGATTTTTATAAATTCTTTATATTTGCAGAAGAGTTGCCGACACCTGCACATTATTTACGAGCATTGTTTAATTTATATTTTTCACTAAGAACTCGAATTTAAATTTTCTTGATGCGCTGCATCGCGTTCTCGCCTCGCTGAATGTTGTCCGGGAACTGAGCGCTACAATTCTAATCCCAACTTAGGGGCGCACTCTGATTCTGATTCTGGTCTGGTTTGGTTTATTATGGTGGTTGTTATGTTAGTTGTTGTTACTTGCATAGAATGCACGTAACGTTTGTTTGCTTACTCAGCGCTCTCTGTTTGGGCCGCTTTGTGTCTGGTCAGTTACCTGTGGCAACAATCAAACAATCAAATTGCGCGCCAAGCAAACTCGCTTCTAATAAACAATTCTCAGTTTCCACTTCCAATGCTTTATTTGTTGTTGGTATTTCACACACACACACACACACACAAGGTGCCGCTAGATTCGTCTATTGTTTTCCTCTCATTGTCTTTGACCATTTTTTAGTTTTAACTTGTTTATCTGCTATACTATGAAAGTATGACAAGTTTTGAGCTCGAGTTTTCCCGAGAAACATTGGCAACAAGTGTATTTTGCCGAATTTGAATTTTTATTTTAGCTTTACACTATCGATGTTTCGACTTCGATAGTTAACGATAGTGGTCCACGTTTTTCCATCACTGTTTCTGGCGCTCTTGCAAAAATGGCACCCTTAAGCAATTTTGAAGCTAGAATTTTGAAAATTTTACCAGAAGTTTTGTTGAATTTTTCTCGAATTTTCCTATTTTTTGGATTTTTTACTAACTTTGCCATGCGAAGAGCGATATGTTACAAACCAATTTTAGATTGAACTTAATTATTACAAAATTAAAATTAATTATTTTACCTAATTTTGGATTTTGTTTTTTTTTTTAATTGTTTTTATTTAATTTTTAATTGATTTTTGAGAATTTCAAATTTTTCATTTCAAATTTTGCGCGCTGTAAACTTAAAGCTTTATTTTAACTTAACAGAATGTGAACAGAAAGCTTTCTCTTAAACTAACAGAAGGTTAACAGAATGTTTTGTACTCCTACGTGCAAACTCTGATTGCTATGTAATTCGGTGACCATTTTTAAAGCTGATTTTGTCCGTTGACTTTTGAATATTCTCTAGTTCGTCGTTTTTACGCCAGGTGTCTTCAACAGCATACTGATCGGCTTATCAGCTGTTGCCATTCATGTCAGGTAGCTTTTGACAGCGTGCAGACAATAAGCGTTAATTTTGAAAATTTTATTGCCTTTATTATTTATTTTATATTGCTTGACAACTTAAAATTCGCACATTTTTGCATAGTTAACTACCATAGTCGTTCGTTGCTAACTTAAAATCCGGATTTTAGCATACAAAAAAATTCCCGACTCGTTTTACTATTCCGTAACCTTCAAACAGCTGAAGATTTGCATAAATTAAATAAAAAACTTATTTTTAGAGACTCGAGCTTTGAAAATCATATTTACATATTTCTTGAAATTAGATAATGCTATTAGCTTTAGGCCTTAATCATTTTATAAAAATCAAAATTATTAAATATCCAAACAGCCAAGATCTGCAACTAAAAATTAAAGCTCTTATAAAAGTAATTTAATTAGTTCTGGGAAATCAAATCATGTCCTATACATATAAAATCTAATAAGAACTGTGCATAAATTGTTAGTTCTGTTTGCCTGTCAATGAACTTGCAACAAGCAATTGTAAATGTTTAAATTAGCTTCGATTTGGTTTTCATAGAAAGCTAATCTGTCATCTTCACTGTTTTAAATAGTCATTCATTCAAAATTAACGTGACTAAAAATTAATAAAAACCTGTCAAGATATGCTAATTATAATGCAAATCATGCAGACAACTCGATGGTTGCATTCAGTCAAAAAAGTTGAATATTCTTGACTAAGAGAAGTCTTTAATTGAAATGGCAAGTTTGTAAACTTTAAGAATTTTAAAGGTCAAAATATATTACGTAATATGAGTAAACTTGTCTACCCAGATGACCGCATGATAATGAAAAACGTCAACTTGATCTTGACATAACACCAAACTTAACTTGTGGACAAGGCTTGTTCCATTTCATCAAACTAGTTTCAAAAGCAAGTAAGAATTAGAGGAAATAAATAAATAAATGCCATCTAAATATTGTTATTATCACCTTTAATTTTTCAAATTAACATATATATTTTTAGCCAGCAAGAGACTTAAGGCCACCTGGAGATAGTTTGCGATTCTTAATCATATAGCGGGCCTTGTAACCATCCTTATCAGCCGTGTACATGGTGATGGTATCGGTATCGGTTTTCTCATCATATGTGGAATAGCTACCCATAACAACCAGCTGTTCTTCGGGCGTATTCGGATTCATAATAACACCAACTTCCTCCCGAGTGCTGCCATTGGGCTCCTTTAAACTGTTTGATGATAATAGATTAGTTAAAAGTTAATCAAAAAAATATTCAAATGAATGCTTACTCAAAGCGATAGCCTTCCTTGGTGGGAGCCTGATTATAAAACTCCGTCATAAGAGTGGGAAATAGATAGTCCACCCAACCCGCTGAGCAGCAAGAGGCCGTAAGAGCCAACAAGGCGGAGAAAAGAATCTACAAAGTAATAGTAAAAAATACAAGAGTATGAGGTAAATGTATTTACAAATTGTGTTTGATAGATCAATTAGACTTGCTGAGACAGCAGCTGCAGTAGCTCAAGTGCTTAACATTTTAATTACTATCATTCAATTGGAATGTGGCCACTCTGAATGACATTTCCAATAGTTGGCTCCATCTCGTAGTATATCTCGAATGCTCACCAATTTAGCAGCTGTCATGTTGATGCGCGTTGAAGTTCCCAATCGAGACTGAGTTGGAATCGTCTCGCGATCCAACAGCAGAGATCTGCATAGAATTCTCAACAGAGGCGTCGACTGCCGACGACGACGACGACTTCCAAGTTTACCATATGATGCGCCGTATACTTAATAATATTTTTTTAATTTGTTGTGGCTACTATTAAGTCAAACCGGTCCCAAATCAAGCACAGATCCAATGTTATGACTAGTGTAGCCAACTTTAACTAAAGCTGCTTCATATTGTTTTTTTTTTTTGTTTGTTTGCTCGGCTCCTACATAATTAACCAAATTAATTAATTAATGATGAATGGGCTGCCACCTTCAACTGATGATCTTTACGAGGGATAAATCGTTGATAATGAGCCTAAGTACTCAAGTTACTGTGAGTATTCAAGGGGAGGAACTAATTATGGTTTATGAGTACTATAAAAATCTCTATGTTTTTGTAATATATACATTTGAGTTTTCGATGTTTGAGTGTAATATTAATCACACAAACTATTTAAAACTGACTACTGCTAAACATATTGAATTTGAAGGCTATTGAAATAGTGTCGATCAATACAGAAACGTTAATCGAAGAGAAACACGAGAAACATAAAACTTTAGTCTCTGCCCTCGTAAATTCTTGATTTATATATATTTTAGTGCTAAACTTGTGATCAGTTTAGCATATTGAAATTGTATTAACATAATCATTTTTTTTTATTGTTTATGCATTTAAATCATTTCAAGTTTAGACATTTGCCTTTCAGTATATAAGAAATTTATCGACCGGGCCTTAACTAGTTTTGTTTTTTAGGAACTCAAAATTCATATATTTACCCAATTTTTATATTTATTATATAATGGTTTCTTGGCCTTGACTTTCGATTATGTCACTTGCAACTTGGGATGGGAGAGTTTGCATTATTATGATGCAAAATTTGTTTATATTATAAGTATATAAAATATATGATTCAAATTGTAAAATAGCTGTATTGGTAACATTCTGAACAACATTCTTAAAATTCACATGAGCAGCGCAAATGTATAATTTTCTTATTGAAAAACAAAAGTTAATGTTGTTAGTTTCCCCCAAACAACACTTTGAATAACAAATAAACAAAGAAGTCAAATAGGTTAAATTATATCTGGGATCAGCTCTGACTTGAAGCGCTATTTATTGTTTATATTTCAATTGGCAAAAGTTTCATTTCCGGTTTTGTGCGCATCACAACACAAGTCAAAAAGGAATTGAAGCTAATTTTATTGTTGGTTTGCTGTTTTTTTTTTTGGCTCTTTCGATGCGCCTTTGACTGCTTATTTGTCTGCCTTGCAGTTTTGAAAGTGAAAAGGAGGAACAAAATTTGTGAGTTGAGAGAATATCTTTGCCAATAACCGAGAAAAGCCAGAAAATCCTTTGGAAACTTATTTGCTTCAAAATTGTTCGACGCACACTGTCAAATATGGCCAATACTCGTTGCTTGGCGGCTGGTAACTAAGCCGCAAATTCTGGCTGCAAAATATGAGCTCATAAGTCGCAAAAACAAGGCAACAAAAGCTTACCAAAGTTACCCTTGCTCCGAGCACACAAGTCACTTGGTCCAATCCCCGTTCCAGGCAGGTCCTGCAATTTGATAGTTCGATGAATTTGCAACAAAGTTTATGACTTTTTGCATTTAGTGAATATTTAATTGCCAAGTCATGTGGAAGCTTTGAACCAGAACGAATCAAAATGAAAGCAAGTGAGAAAGCTGCAGTCCTGTGTGTGCTCAACTCTGAAAAGCCTCCTTCTCCCACTCCATCCTCAAATGATTCTGTGTATAAATAGAGTATCAAAGAGTGCTCTTTATATTCCTGTTGTTTTAGCAACCAATTATACGCCTATTTACCGCCATTTAGAGTTAGATGTAATTAAAGCTGCCTTGTTGTCACTTAATATATTCTCTCTAAATCTTTGTAGTTGCTTGTTGACTTGAGTTGACAACCAAATGCCGTAAAAGAAACAACTCAAGTCACGTATTCACATTTCTTGACATTCCAATGACTTTGGGCATCGTCTAATTGAATGAGAAATTCGTGCGTAACAATCGGAACTAAATTGAGCGGGCCAAAAGAGATTCCCCAAAAGGTGACTGCTCAATATTATTTGCGACAAATCAGTTTTAATTATTTTAAGAAACAGGCATGATAGACATTTTATGGTTTATTCTCTAAGACAATGTCGCACTCGCAGCTCCTTGAATTTCATGTTACTGACATTTAAATCTTGTACACGTTCCTTTGATTTACAGACTGTGATGAGGGCATTGTATATTAACTGTCCAGTTATTAAGTGAATTCTTCTTCTTAAAATGTTAGACTTTAATTTGTAATCTAGACTTTCCAATTAAAACTGAAATTTTTCAATGAATTTGTTAGATCTTTTATTTAATTAATTAAATCAAATAAGAAAATATAAATTATTCTTGCACTTACATACAGCTGCTACTAAACTATCAAATCCTCTTGTGTCCATTTTTGAAGAGAGTTGAGTTGAGAGAGTTGAGTCTATTTCAAAAGTTATTTTGTTCATGTCATGTGAATTCATTCAGTATATCACCAAAAACAACTACCATTAGTAATCTGAACTGATGTTGCGTATACTCTGGAATCCAGCAATCCACAGTTGGGTTGCAGTCTATTTTTATTCCCTTATTAATTGGCTTCTAATGTCACTGACTTCAATATCCCATGACCAGAGCCTGGTGGCAGCAGTTAACCAGCAGCTGAGCAGCTCAACTTGTCGTTTATTCTGTCAATTATCATTAATTTCGAAAAATCTCCTGTCTTCACCAAGGTTGTCGCACCTTTTAAAGACCTCCAGGAGTTCCACAGCTCAAAGGCAGCTCAGCGGCACGTACTCCGCAGTTCAAATGTCTCCAGCTATACAAATTGACATTTCATGTGCGTATTAACTTAATTTGCCTGTCTGTTTGGACAGTGTCTGTGAGGCTTGGATAGTATAAGTTGTATGTATAAGTTCGTCTGGGATTTAGTATTTTCATTGAATTGTATACAGACTTTTCTCCTTGTTATTGTCAGGGTATAACTCTACGTGAAAATAAAAATTTAGAAAAGTTTCAGGAAGTTCTCGTTTCGAGAACTTAATGCATTGTTAAGATAATAATAATCAATATGGTTTGGCAGCATACATATGGCGAGGCTACGCCAATAAAAATATATGGGACGTTGGCAAAGTGAGGCACAGAACCAAACACAGAACTGACAAAAGTTGCGAAAAAAAAAATCATAAAATGTCGGTGAAGTCACCACGAAAACAGAAAAAAGAAACGAAAGACAACTTGCAAAGTGATGGCTCGAAAACGAGAGTAGAAAACTAGGAAATGGGAGCTAAGAGTGCAAGTAGAAGTAATCGAGAAACATAAATATGAAAATGGCATAAAAGCAGCAGTGAATTTTTATCAAGTTTCCTTCGCTGCATTTGCCATTTTTACAGTGTACTTTTATCTTTATTTGCATTGTTGTTAACCAAAAAAAGGAAGACAAGAATCTTTTTGGCCAAGTAGTTTGTTTTCCAAGAAAAGTTTATGCCTTCAAGTTGGATTGGTAGTTTTTTCCTTTCTTCCCTTCATGAGTTGCTGGGTTCTGGCGCTACGATTTAAACAGTTGTGCCAAAATAAAATAATGCTACCACAAAGCAAGTGTCAGATATTTTGCAACCTTTTTGGCACGGTTATGCGCGATTGTTGTAATAAATTAAACTCCGTGCCAGAAGCAGCTCGATCTGGCTTGGGCTACTGGGAACTCTTATCGGACAAATTGGTAAACGCAACTTTTCACACAACTTTTGGCTTTTTAACGCTTTTATCGCGTCTCTCAGGACACTTGGATCACATACACTCCCAGGGGTTAACTTACGAGCTCGTTTGTCACATCAAATAATTTATGATTTAATTCGGACATTTTTGTGCTCTTTAATTTTAGTTTTTATTGACTGCCGGCATTTATTATACGCATGTGCATGTATTTATTATTCTTTAACGCTATTAACTGATAAGATTTATGCATTTTGTTTATGGTGGATTAAAATTGTTGATTTTAATTTTCAGGTGGTTGATCATTTGGGTTTATTTATAAAATAATTGTGCAAGCTTGACAATAAATTGAAATATAATTGCTAAAAGGTAAACACAAACACAGTTGAGCACAATAATAATGGCTTTAATGATAAACGATTTCAGCATTCCAATTGATCAATCTGTGCAATTTATAACTCTCAACGGTTTTGATTATTCAATTTAATCTCTACTAATATAAGTAAAACCAATCTAGTGAGAGTTGCAAATAAAATAAATAAATAGTGTAAAAAGTTTTACTTAAATAAGCTCAACACACACAGAAAAACCTTAAAATTTTTATTCTCAGAGAGCTGCCAAAGTGTGTTTCTATTTTCCCTTTTCACTTTTGCCATTTTCTATTTTCCCTTTCTGTAAACAACACTAAGCTGAATTTATTTTCATTATAAACTTTACGACAGGTTTTGCTGTGCAGTGGTAAGCGGAAATGGAAGTCCTCCATTAACTGGCAAGTCAACCTTATTAGCTGCAATAAAAAATAATAAGCTGCAAGTTATGTTGCAATTGTAGCATATTTTTCCCAGACACAGAGGACATAGCCAGACTTTAAAAATGTCTGGCAAATCGTTGCTTTATACTTGAATTTAGCCGAAAAAGTTTCCCTTTTGCTGCTTTCTGTCTGTCTTCCATTGTTCGAAGTGGCTGCTTGTGTGTGTCCTGTCCTCCAAGGACACTCGACCAAAGTTGTCCTTTCATGCGTCGATAAATTCAAGTTAATTTTATTTATTTTAAATTGTTCTACAATATGATTTTAGTCGTTGAAAGGACAAGATTTTACCCAAGAATTGACTCGCCCTTTGTCCGACCCTGATAGTAAGAACAGAAAAAGTAAGAAAATATGTTTTTGACATTGAAAACTGGTCAAATTTTTGCATACATTTAATTATTTGTTTATTAGCACTTAAAAAGTAACCTTGTTGCGCACTTTAATGTAATTTTGTTTGTGGGAAAGGCTATATTTTAATAAACTTAAGATATTTTTATTGCATGCTTTTAGGCACTTACATTGCTTAAAAACTTTAATCGGCCACTACAACCTTTCTATTTGTCCGATCTTGTTACGATTTAGTAGGATAAAAGCCTATAATAATATTCTAAGAACTGTGCGTATGGTGGCCTTTCGACCTGCGTGGGGTTTATAGAAGTCTGTGTGCAAAATTGTGTAGCTCTAGCTTTTATAGTCTCTGAGATCGAGGCGCTCACACAGAAGGGCAGACGGGCAGACAAACGGACATGGCTATATCGACTCGGCTGTTGATGGTGATTAAGAATATGTCGTAGTAAGAGATATTTTAAGGCTTTTTTTTAGTAACTTTCCGTATAACCAAAAGCAAGAGTGCAGCGAGTCTCTGCGTGTGTCGTGTCACCAGACTAATTGCCAAGTCATCTTCCTTGACACCTTATTGCCCAGTCATCAACTTTGACACTCACACCAGAGCCACACTCGATGACAGCCTCTGCTGTCATCCCACTCTAGCATTGTTAATACTTCCCAACACTAGTAGGATTCACAATACTAGTTGCCACTATCAAAGTAAGCCGCGCAATATAATAAATCTCATCTCCGACAAATATAGATGCTTCCTTCTCCCTGTTACATACATTTTAACGAATACAATATCCCCTTTTACTTATTTTTGGAGTAACGGGTATGTTTTTTACTTCACAATGAAACAAATAAAGAAGAAACAGAGAGGACAGATGGTAAATAAAAAGCGCGATAGTTTAGTGAGACTAAAAGGGAAAAGTGCACGAAGAATGCATTAAAGGTAAAAGCTTCACATGTCCAACCTCAAACTAGAAAATATGATACACACAAGAGGCAGGCCGAAAAGAGTGTTAAAGGAGTTAAATGGGAGTGCGAAGATAGTGGGTGGAGCATCTTTGGTCGTGTTCCTATTTGCAGTGAGGCCATAATTTCAAAACTGTGCTTTTTACGCTGAGCGTGCATTTTACGACTTTTTAAGTGTCAGGGCAAACAAAACTTTGGTCCAAGTCTCTGGATGGCTCCAGCTACTCGCAACTGCTTGTTGTTGTTGATGTTATTGTTGTTTTTTGTGTTGCTACAGCTAAACAAAAGCCAAAGCTTATGACGACGGCAAACGTATTTTTGTTGAACAAAATAAACTTGAAATAGTTTAAGGCAAAGCGCACGAAAAACTTAATCCAATTTTTAAAGTAATCGCAAACATACGCATCCACACACACACACACAGACAGGGGAAAGACACACAGCCGCACAAAGAATCAGAGCTACACCTTCATGCGGGCATTTCCGTTTCCGTTTTCAACTTTGCTTTTACCGCAAACAGCGCACACTAAGTTATCGTCTTTATTGTTTGTCACATACATGACCTCACAATTGTATTCTCCTTGGTCGGCTGTGCTTGCAGGCACTGTAGCTCAGGTCGTCGGAAACGGAAATGGCACAAGTTGTTGTCGCCTAGTGGTTCACACGTGAGTCCGCTTAAGGAAAAATAAAATGGGTTAGCTAAGACTCTGATTCCAACTGAGATACCATAAATGAAATATTTAGCATTATTTATATTCTGATGACATTCACAATCTCACATCATTTGCTTTAAATGTGCTTTGTGTAATTAATAAGTTTATTCCCCCAAACCTCATTTGGGAAATTGAAGTATTCAACATACAATTAAGAGAAATGATTGCTTTTAAGGGTTTACAAACTGTCAGAAACAGAGTAATTCAAGTGAAATGCGGTTGTAAATTAATGAGCATCAAATAAAATTAGTTTCTTAATGTGAATGTTTGTTTATGGAAATGGCACAAAGCTTTGATGTTCAAAGCCGACGATGTGCATTTACAACAAAAAAAGAAAATTGTGACCACTCAGATGAAAATAAAACTTAAAAAAAAGCAAAGGAATAAAAACAGAATAGTTTTGTCCCACTTAAATTGCAATATTAGTATCCATTTAAAAAGTAAAAATACTTTCAAGAAATTTATTAATTTAACTATATTTCATGTATTTGTATAAGTAGTTAAGGGTCTACTATTTTAAGTTAACACAATTAAATTAAAATTATTTTGGATCATTTTAGGCTGAATAAAAGAAGGAAAACTTCTTTCCGCAATTCCCAATTCCCATAATCTTTAAAAGATAATTTCAGAAATATGCCAATTAATTTCATGATTTTCTTTTATTTGCAATCTGAAACCATATCCCATTGGCATATCCATTGTTATCTCGTCCATCTCTCTTGATACCGCAGATGCATAACAGGGCGTATGCGTAACGATTGTAAAAAAATTAGCACGGCCCTCGCCGGGCTCGTCAGCTCTGTCATTGGCATAAACTCTTCTAACTACGCAAATGGGGCCCAGAACCGAACCACAAACCCAAGCTGAATGGAATATTGCAGCTGCAGAGATTCGTTCCACATTTTGTTCAGTCCCCACTGAATGCGAAACGTTGCACGTTTCTCTTGTTCAAAGTCATTGTTCTGCTGTCGGAAAGTTTTTTGCCATCACCTTTAGCCAATGGACAGTGGCAGTGGAGCAGGCTGAAATCCAATAATGGCACTCTGCGGCAGATTTACGCACACACACAATCAAACACATACATACGGCTCTAAGTCCTTTCAAATACTAATCTGCGCGCCATAATTGAAAAACTAACGGTTTTTGTAACGAGTTTTTCGTGCTTTCACTGCCAGGTTTCATATTTTTGATTCGTCTTCACTCTGTAGAAAAGTGTGTGTGTTGCATTTGTATGTGTCTCAATCACGCACAACAAATGGACATTGGTGAGTTTCCCTTTTTTGTGGCCAACGCATTTGTGGGAGCTAAGCTGGCCCATAAAATTCAACAATCATTTTTCCTCAACGCGTTCAAATTTTTGCTGACTTTTCTCTGGGCTTTAGGAATGACTGAGAGTAAGCTACGCAATTTTCTCTCAATCTTCACTTTGCTTTTCTATTGGTCAATGCTCTAATGAATTATCAACCTTCATTTACCAATTTATTTCACTTCTTTCACTTTTCCTACCTTAACTTCTCAAAACTTTGAAATTTTGATATTTTCTGTTAAAATTCTTATAAACCATATAAGACCGACCTTTGCCGAAAAAAACTGCATTCATTTGCACATATTTCAATGCAAGCAAAAAACACACAATCGAAACAAAAAATCAGCATGAAATTGAAAAAAATATGATGACACTTTCATTGCAAGTGAAAAAATAACAATGGCAGCCATAGAATGAACAGAATTGGACAGCGGAGCTGAGAATTTGACCGGGACGAGGTTGTGGCTATCAAAAGTGTTGGCTTTTATATGCGCGCTGACTTGAACAATTTTGCTGGTCATTTTTTGGGTAACTTTCTCGGGACGGAAGCATAAAAACAATAATTTCGAAATTCGTTTGAAAAATTCTCGACTTTTTCGTTGAACGCTGCGAGTTTTTTATACCAGTACCCAGAAGTTACATGGGGCTTTCACGCTTTCACGTAAAATTCAGACTAATAACAAGAAAAACAGGTACTACAATTTTCTAAATTCCTTAAAGTATTTTCAGTACAACTACAGTAATTAAATTTTAATTTATTACAAAAAGTTTTTAAAGTTTTTAATTTAGACCAAGTGCATTGAGTGGTTTAAATTAATATGACTTATAATCTTACAATTTAACCTGTTTTATATTTAGGTACTTTGAAGACATAACATTAATCGACAGCCTGATACGGGTGTAGCCTAGTTGAGGTGTGGTAATCATAAAAAGATCAATTTTTTTGTTTTATGGCATAAAATGGTTTAATGCCGTAAGCTGGATGGACACGCACACGGGGTCTGGGGACTTTCGGCTTTTTTGTCACGATGTACGGCACAGTTTTTGTTGATTGCTCGCATTGTGTCCGGCATGGATATTGGCATTCTTGACTTTTCGATTCGAACAGAACGTTTTTTTTTTGACTCGCAAACTGAAGCTGAAGTCAGAGCTGAAGAGTTGCGTTTTTTCTGCGAGTGTAGGAAATGTTCATAGCTCAAATTACCTGACCAAGTGGTAAGAATTAAATCAAATACCTTTTGTCTGTGGCTATTAAATGAAACGACATTGTTGAACGAGGACAAGTATGGGAATTGCTGGAAGATAACATTGGGCATTTTAGGGGGCGGTTGATGGGCCAAAAGGACAAACTGACTTCCTGGCTTCCTTTTCCGCTCGGAACAAAATGGCGTCGAAAGAAATTCAATCAATTCGCACGTGACATGATTATTTTATGCTTTTATTTATTTATTGTGTATCCATTTTATTATTTTATTTTATTCGTTATTCTTTTTAAAGCTTGCCTGGGCAATATTCTTGATCAAACTGAGAGTTTTTCTACTTTCAATTTAAAACATCATCGGCGACAAGCTAAATGCGCTTCGTTGCTAATTACATTGTCAAATGTAATAATGAAACTTAATAAATAGGTGTTCAAATTATTACTATCATTCAATTATTGCTTATAAAAATATCATCAATTACTAGTTAATATTTTCACTCTAACCAACTATGAATGTAAATATTTAACTTCCCATTTATTAGTATCAATTTGTTAGCATATGTTTTTTTTTTAATTTTTAGCTTATAGTTCTGTTCAGTTCCCAAGGAGAGCAAAGTGTTTTTCAAAGTTGAGAGCTAAAAGTAAAACAAATAAAAAGCAAGGACACTTAAAAAGGCTGATAACGGCATCGGGACAGGAAAGTGAAGGCTCGTTAGTTACACTTAACGAGCCAAATGCTGTATTTAAGTCAAATAGAGGTCTTTCCAAGAATGGCCAATTCATGACCGTGGACGTTGACCGTCGTTTGTAAATGTTGGTGTCAAAACAAACACAATCAATTGGATTGCGCTCCCATTTTCCGACCCTGACCCTTGGTCCCTTCCGATTATTGATAATTTAATTCAATCGCTGCTGCCATCAAAATTGGTTACTGTGACATTTTGTGTGCCCCCTTGAGTGCCAGTTACAACCAAATGTTATTTCGAGAGTAGTTAATCCCCCTCTTCAGATTAGATTCAAATCCGTACTCTTCGTCGATTGATAATTACTCAACTTAACGAATACACTCATGTGCATAATTTTGTTGACAACAAAAAACTATCAAAATGAGTTTATTTTTTTCTGGCGACTTTTTGCACTATTACAAATATTATAGTTCGGCACGTTTTTGAATAATTTAATTTTACTAGATTTGTGAATTGTGCCAAAAATATATTTGAGACACTTCATTTTGTAAATATATATATTTTATATTATTTTCTGAATATCAACAGATTGAATAAGCTTCATGTATGTTGTATAAAAATGTTTAAATATAATAGGAGAGACTTCGTACTTTTCGAATACTTTTCAGTTGTCCTGCTCAGATAACTTAATGCTCAATGTATTGAAATAATCGAAATCAAAATAAATAAAATGTATTATATTTAAGTAAAGGTTTCCATTTAAAAACTTCTTCGCTATTAAAATTATATATTACAATATTCCCATTAAGCTCTCAGTTTTCTACAATCATCTTTGTTCCTTTATCTACTCAAAACCTCACAATTAGCTGAAGTATTTAGTTCAGTTTATAGGCCATTTTATGGCTAATCTTTATTAGGCTGTTTTCAAGTCAAATTACGAATTCTGAGCTGGTCATAATGGGAATAATTTAAGAATCACAGCGGGCAGATAAACAATAACATAAACTGGACTGGTTAAAGAAACTAGGAGACTCCCAGCGAGAGGATTCAATTTGCATGAGATACGTTAACAATAAATTTAGCCTTTTTTCCTGGCCAACGTGTCTGGGCTTCGAATGAAAAGCCAAACCCAAAACGGGTTACAGAACAGCCAAGGACTAGGCACGTTCGCGTCCAAGTGATTTGCATCTGCTTCTGATGCTGCTTCGACTGTTATCCCTTTGTCCTTTTTTGCGGTGGCATTGACAGGCGTGAGACTTGAGCAGGAGCTTCTTCTTCTATCCCTGATATCCCTCTCCCCCAGTGGTGTTTGAATTTTGTTATCACCAGACATGTTGCATCGCTTGTGGGACTTTTATGCGTCTAAAATTGTCTGCCTTTTTGTTGCTTTGCCAAATGGTTTTATCATTTCAATAACAGCAGATCCATTTACGACACTAACTGCCTGCCTGAGTGCCTGGCTTATGCTCAAAGTCCCAGCTAAGTGCCTCTTAGTAGTCTGGCTAATGATTCTAAATGTCTAGTTATTGAAATCATTTAAATACGCTATAAGTCTACACACAGCCACAAATCCTGCGACTTTTCCAGTCAGTGACTGTCTGACTGTAATCAGAGGTTGCCATTCACTTGCCTATGCTGATTTATATTTGAAAAGCTTTCAAATAAATAATGAATTATGAAATGTATATAAAAATAAGTTAATTTAAGGAACAGTCGAAATTTGGTTGCTCTAGCTCTTATAGTCACTGAGATCTAGGCCCTCACATAGACGGACGGACAGACAAATGCTATATCGACTCGGCTGTTGATGCTGATCAAGAATATATACACTTTATAGGGTAGGAGATGCTTCCTTCTCCCTGTTACATATTTACATTGCAATGAATACAATGTCCTCTTTTACTTATTTTTTAAGTAAGGGGTACAATTAGAGAAATCTGGAAAGAATACTTCTTCCTATATTTGTATTAAACTATCCTCTTAAGCAAAATATAAATAACTTGGTCTCCACTTGGTGTGGATCACTAAACCAAAAAGACAACCAAAACTTGGATGTCAGTCTGGCAGTTTGCCAGCCCGCAGCTTTGTTTGCAAATTGCTTCTATGTATGAACATTTTAATTTTATGCATAGACACATAAAAATAAATTGTTTTCTGTATATGTTGGCAACATTTGCCAGAAATATGGAGTATTTTCTCTCTGGCTGAGTGTATGCTTGTCATGCAGGCACTGTATCTGCCTTACAATTGTCAGAGTTTTCAGCTTTCCCATTTTGTTTTTCGTCCAAGTGCAAAACTGACTCAAACTTCCGTATTGATTTTCGTTTTCTGTGTGTTTTATTTCTACTTTGCCAGACTATGACAAAATTTTAAACTGTTTTTACATGCATTGTTGCTCTTTCTTGCTTAAAGAATTTTAAAGACAAAGTAAGAAAATTGAGCTTAAAAAATATGTAAATTTGTGCATTTCTTATGAAAATATTATTTTGTTTGCAATGCTTTTGAGCTTAACACATTGGGAGCAATAATACGATGCCGCTGACAAAAAGTGTTCAATTAAAAAGCAAATAGAGAAATATTTGTAGTAAATGTTGGTAACTATCTAAATCAAAATTTATTTACGTTCTTTATTGAAAGCAAATCCATAACCATATAGTTAAAGGGTTTGTTACATAAATTATTGACAGATTGGCAAGGGGACGAAATGGTTTTGTCGGTTTTGTTTTGCAGCCGCTTGGGGCAAGTTTGTGGCATAACAAATCAATTTCATATTTCCATCTACGAATTTGTTTCCCACTCAGGGCTACTGTGCGTAGGCAAATTCCCCAATAAGCTTGAGAGAGAAAATAACTTTTTGTGTTGCGAATTTTGAAAGCAAACTAAGTATAACAAGATGCTTAGAATATAAAATGTATCTTGAAATTGCAACGCACTGAAAATTGAAAAGTGCTTGAGGGCAATTCACAAACAAACGAAATCAAAATGCCAAATAGAAAAAGCAATAAAAGTTTGTCATGCTTCGGAGCTAAACATTTTTGTAACAACCTGAACTTGAAATGGAAAACGCATTGGAAATGATTCGCGTTGAGCGATGAATGAAATCAAAGACTCGTTAAAACCAATCGACCTGCACTCGTATGCAAAACTTTATCTTCATGGTGAATGAATAACAAGCCTTGATGTTTGCCTAATGCAACATTGTCAACTGAAACTCTGACAACTGCTAGTTACTGACTGGCAACTGGTAACTGGCAACTGCTAACAAGCAGCAAATAGCAGCTCCTACTACAACTTGAGCTCGTCAAACTGCCGATCCAAGGACAACTTTTAACAACGTCAACTCCGTTTGTGCCTAACAAGCATCCTTTAGAAGGAGAAGTCGGTAGACCCATTTGATTTTTACGACTATCGCTAACGAGTTTCACTTTTGCAGTTATGCAGCCATTGGATGTTCTCTGAACAAATAAATACAACGTGGCGTATGAGTGATATGCCTAAAGAGGCAAACTCTGCGAATGCAACAAATTACACGGCAAATGCATTTTAAGGCTGCAAGTTCTTTTTAAAACATTGAAAATTTAAAACGACAATCCCTTGACAATCAGATTTAACCTGATGATTTATACTGTAGACAAATGGTAAATCTAAAAACAGCTTTAAAATTAATTTAACTAACTAAATTATGGGTTTGTTTCGAATAAAGAAGGAAAATAAAAGCACAACTCAAAAAACTATTCATACTCTCAACATTTCCACACATACATGGTGAAAAAGATAAGTACTATGAAAAAGTTATTCCACATGCAAAAACTATTCATCATTTTTAATATAAAATGCAAAAAAGTTGCTATTCATAATGAAAACACAGGAAATAATTGATGCCCCTCAAGTGTTTAGTTTAACCATTTACATTTACATAAGCTAACAACACTTGTTTATTTTCTGCTAAATTTATCTAAGCCTCAACTTTATGCAGAGAAAGAGGGAAAGTTAAATCTCATATTAAATATTCCTGTCTATATTATGAGAGAATGTTAAGTGTTGTAGCAAATTTTACTTTGAGTCTATTAGGCGCATAAATTAAGAGGAAGGCTTTGCATATTATCCTGAGGTTGAAGCTTCAGCTGCATTTAATATGATTAACTCGTAATTCAACTGAGAAACAACAAAGTATATTGCATATATTTAACGCGCATAGTTGGCTTGTTTATGGGGTCTAGAGTTGCCGAGCACTTTAAAATCAAATTTACTTAGCTCTCCCCTTCTATTTGACTTAGTTGGCAAGCCAAGGAAAGACATGGCTGTATTTATGCATGCACTTATTGGCCAAACGCCAAGTAACTGGCTTAGACAGGCCAACACTTTGGCCTTTTGTTTTGTTGACACACAAAAACTAACAACAAACACAAATTCACAAGTAAATAGTTTTTGACGCGCCCGAACCGCAATGCAGTTGGTGTCACTTTGAGCCCAAATGAACAGGCCAAAAGGGGAGAGGCCACAACAGGGCAGAAATGGACATAACGGGGCCAGAACAGCAGGAGTTTGCGGCCTGAATAGTTGCAATTATTTGCATGCGGGCGAATGTCTTGGGCCAAAATAGAAGTGGCCAAAAATAATTGTCTGCAAACTGTCAAGAAGCCATGGATGCCTTTTGATCAGATATCTTATTGTTTTTGTATTGTTACAAACTATGAATAGGTTTCTTTTTGTTTTGGTGTTATTTTTATTGTGATTTATCTTTTACACTATTGGAAATTAAAAAATAACTTACACAAAAGTATTCAAATAGCAAAAATCAATTAACCTTTAAATCATAGTGGTTAAATTTATATAATTAAGTTTAAAAGTTTATCAAGTTTATTAGTTTATTAAAATTTATATTTAAAGTTCGCACTACTGACAACTGAGAATTGGCTTAAAAACAGTTTAAGAAAAAAAAATGTTTTGTATGCAACCCAATAGATGTTAAATATTATTAAGGTCGATATGATTACTTTAACTTGACAAATTAGCTCTAGGTCAATTTTAATAAATTGCATATTGCATCGCCGATGTTTATAAAAATCAGCACTTTTGATAGCTAATAAAACTGCCAGCTAAATTAGTTATAAATCAGCAGAGCTGTGTACTTCGGTGGACAGCAGGGAACGTGATGTCGAGTCACGTCTGACGAGGGGACAACTTTGTTCGCTTAAATGAAGCCATAAATTATAGGAACTAATAATTATATGCCATCAAATTGTTGTAAGCTATACAAAAAAGCCAAAGCCAAAGCAACTCTGGCCAAGTTAAGCCAAGCTGAACTCCGAGCTGGAGTTTAAGGGCCAACATAAATTATAGACATTAAAAAAAGGGGCAAAAGCAACGCGAAACCGAAAACTCTGCGTTGAATATGCGATTTTTATCACAGTTTATGCACTGCAAACAAAGTTAACATAATAAGGTCAACACGCACGCGATGGCCAAGAGATGTGGACACTGTGGGACGGTGGGTGGTTGGGTGGGTGAGTCGCTCTGTCGATTGATGGGTGGTGCGTGGTGTGCTTGGCTTTTATTAAACGGCAAGCGGGACAACACGAGATGCGCGTTCGCGAGAGAGCACTGAGTTCGAGGTTATGGACCAATTAACAACACGGCAATTGTGATTCCCTCTTCTAAAATCGCAGCGAAATTAGCCAAAAACGTTTTGCTCATTGTGAGTTAGACAGGCAGTATTAAAAGAGTGTTTTTAGCCAAAGCACACTGTGGTCACCATGACAATCGCTGTGTTGTCTCTTCTTTCTGTCCCCTGACTCCTGCAGGTCGAAAAGTAACGGAATTCAACGCACTAAGCAATGTTTCAAAACGAAAAATCGCTTAAATTTTGTAATTTAAATGCAAATTGACAGACAAATGACAATCATTCCAATTAACGAGGGACTAGCGGGCGTATACGCAATGTTATCTCGCACAGCAGTCTGAGAATAGAGAAACACTGCCACTGACCCACAAGTAGATTAGATGCTAGGAAACACATTTTAAAGAGCTTGCGGCGAGAGAATTGTGCTATCAAAAATGGGGAAAAAGAATGAGACAGAGAGAGAAATATTGACAGAGGCAGAGAACATTAAAATTTCTGCTTTTTAAATTTAAATAATTTCTTAATTGTCCTTTATAAAATAGTGCTAAAGTTGAAAAATAAACCCATCGGACAATGGGATATTCATCTGTTAATAAAAGGAAAAGAATAGCAGTATATAAGAAGGATTGATTGACAATAATAACTCCGCTTACTGTATTTTTTTGGATCAATATAGTAGTATGCATTCTCCTTAAAATGTTCTTTATTTTTCGAACTGTCTAAACCAAGATGAATTTATATATAGGTGATGTATTCGCTCTCTCTCGGGGCGAATCTGTCAGAGAAAATCTGAGCGAGAGACACGACAAAGATAGATAGAACTTTTTTGTTTGGTTTTCTACACTCTTCACTCATTTTCACATTGTGAAGTCTTAGCCGATTCCGATGATTATATAATGTATTTTTAGATACCATATAATAACCTTTGTAAATCACCCGTTTTTGGATATTTCTTGCAATGTTTTAAATAAGTTACATTTCAATACGAATTTCAATTTTGTATTTTTCTAAACTGTTTTCGGAAACTCAGTTTTTGATATTCTGGTGCCACAGTGTTATTGGTTTCCTTATATTTTTGCAAATTACAGGCAAATTGTTAAGTGAGGCCCAGTAATTGAAGTGGTCTGGCAAGCTGAGGTCTTCGTATGTCGCACGCAAGCCAAAAAGTGAGCCGCAACTTGAGGTTGGTTGTCGAGTAGAGTTGTGGATGTGGAACTGGAATGTGAAATGTGGCATGTGTTTCAGTCAGACTTAAGAAAGGCAAGGGGAAGGGGGAGGGGGGGGCAATGCCACTCATTAAAGGCTTCAAGTGTCCACGCAAGCAAATGGCAAATTGCAGGTCTGGATAATTACGACGAGCATCGAGCTTCGAACTGTCACTAAATGCTCAGTCGAAGGCTCAGTCGAAGTCGCAGTCGAAGTCGAAGGCTCAGTCGAAGTCGCAGTTGATGTTGCGGTTGTCCTTCGAGTAAGTCCTTTGCTGCTGCCATTTCGTTTGTTGCACGTTGAACTTTGAAGGCGTCGAAAAGGCCTAATTATCTTAATTAATGAGTGCGAAAGTGAAATTCGTGGAAGACAAATGTGGCAGGTTGTGTGTGGCTGTCGGCTGTCGGTTGTCGCTTGTCCTTGTGGCAGTCACTCAGATGCCGTGCACCGCAAGGACGTTTGCGGCTGCCATTTTAATTGTCTTCCTTTGTGTGTGAGTATGTGTGTGTGTGTATCTGTGTGTGGGTGATTTTCATTAATTTTGCTTCGTTTTTGTTTTTGCGAGCCTCGGTGGCTGCGAACGATTTTGGTTTATGGCCTGTGCCACTTGCCGCTTGCCTCGCACTGCTTGCCACTTGCTACTGATGTCTGTGTGCGGTTTCGGGTCCGCCACAAAGCGCGGCAGGAAAGGCACTGGAAATGGCTGCTGGCCGCCAGGCAACTGCCGATGACTGGGCAACCCGGCGCAAGGCCGAACACAACTCAAACGCACTGTGGGTACGGGCAACAAAACCGAAAACAACAACAATCATAATGAGGCGCCATACAAACAGACGGCGCAACACTTTGAAGAACAACAAAAAAACAAACAAAAATGAAAAATATTTGGTAAAATGGTGATAGGGCCGTAGGCCATGTGGAAGCTGTGTGGAAAGCAACAAAAATCTATGCGACTTCGGTGGCTAACAACGGCGAGGGGAACACACATAATGAATACAAACATAAATACGTTTTGTGGATTGTGAGTGCAGCGCATGATTTACTGCTCCTGCAGCGCAAGAGAAATGATGGATGCGTGGAATGCATGTGGAAGTTAAGCCAAAGTTCAGCATTCTAATTCTGAGACTGATAAGCCGTGGATGCCAAGTTGGCAGTCTGCTTTGCCCGTCCTTAAATTACTTTACGATTTCTGTCAGTGCTATGTTATGTTCCACGTTTGTTTCAATGCCACAACGTTTCTCTCTCTTCATTGCGCACACGCATTCCAGTGAGCGTAAGCTTGGCAAGAGAGAGGGAGAGAAAGAGAGAGCTTCGCTGCTTGCTTGTGGAATGCGAATGTGGAGTGTGTTGGCACTCACAAGAGAGAAAGAGAGAGAGAGAACTTCACTGCTTGCTTGTGGAATGTGAATACGAATGTGGACTGTGTGTGGATTGCATGCAGCATTGTTGCTCGCAGCAGAAACTAGCACAACATTTTTGACATTCACGTATTGTCTTTCACTTGTTTTCTCCTCTGTTCACTTTCCTTTCATTTTCTTTTACTCTTTTTTGAGGTCGACTTACATTGACTGACAAACACAAAGCTTTAATTTCACTTTTTTCCATTCATTGCTTGCAATAATTCACTATTTATTTCATGGGATAACAAGGGATATTTCTACAAATGATAATTTTGTAAATTAAAAGATGAATCTTGTTCTTCATCAGTTTGTTTTGTTTTTAGTTAAGTTGTCGTATTATATTTGCCTGGCTTATTGTATTACGAGTTCAGTTTGAGGTCGTTATCAGTATCTTTCAGTATCTTTCCTACGCTGCAGTTGTTTGTTGTGACTCCTGTGTGGTGGACGTGGATGCCACCGAGGTGGACTCGGGATTCTTCTCGCTGATCGCGAGCCAGGGACAACGCTTCTGCAGCTCCATGCGGTATCTGGGATGGCTGATGGCGTACACGAACGGATCGATGCAGGCCACCATTTTGCAGGTGCACGCCGGGATCATTGTGGCGCCCGGAGTCAACAGACTCCTATCGCCAAAGGCGCCAATCAGCGACATGACGCCGTACGGCGTCCAGGACACAAAGAAGAGGAAGCAAATGGTAATGGCCGCCTTGGCAATGCGAATCTCAGCGGTCTCCTTGCTCTTGTCCACATTGGAGCGCAGGGACTCGACATTCATCTTCTTGGCCTGATCCCTTAGCGCCTTCTCGTGGCTAAAGACATGGCCCACAATCTGGCTGTAATAGTACAGGATCATCGTGGTGGGACAGACGAAGCTGAAGAAGAATATGGTGGCCACAAACATGCGCGTATCGAAGTTGTCCGTCAGATAGTCAAAGGTGCAGGACGTCAGGTATCCCTCGGGCACGAAGCGACCCCAGGACTCCGTGTAGCAGGCGACCACAAAGGGCGTGGCGTACATGTAGATGAAGATGATCATGGCAATGGCCTTGCCGTGCGTCATCTTGCCCTCCATGGGCCGCGTTATCACATTGTAGCGATCGTATGCGATGAAGGCATTCGTCGCCCCCGCTCCGATGCCCGTGTAGGAGCCAATGATGCCGTAGATCTGGCAGCCCAGGTTGCCCAAAGCAAAACCCTGATTGAAGCTGTTGTAGATGAAGATGGGCGTCTTGGACATCATCAGGAAGTCGCAGATGGCCAGATTGATGACCAGAATGTTCGAGGGCGTTCGCAGCGACTTGGCCGCCGTGAATACCCAGATGACGAGGCCGTTGCCAAGCAGCGACATGATGGTGAAGAATATGTAGAGTGTGCCCAGCAGATAGTTCATCGACTCGGGCGGCTCTGCGAATGTCAGCCAGTGCTCGGGTATGTGACGCAGCTCCTCCGGCGGCACATTCCAGCCCAGCAGCCTGGACTCGGCCGCGATGCGTGCCTCCGGTCGCAGCACCGTCGATACATTCCCGATCCCACTGATATTATACTCCATTGCCATTGCCATTGCCGAACCAACAAAATAAAATATTAAACCACTTTGCCGGCCCGGTCGTTGGCCAAGACAAAATCACTGGCTGCTCGGCCTGAGCTTTATATGCTCGCTTAACCCGCTAACGCGTTAGCCGGAATTGGATTACCTTTATATCTGCATCAGCAATTGTGGATTACAACGCGGATTGGCCTAATCTGTTAGCCAAATTCGCTGAACACACCGTTTTGCATTGATTTTCGCGCTTTGAATGCCCCGAGGAGGCCTTCAATTCAAGCCGCTTCAATCTGCAATCCGTTTTCCCTTTGCTTAAATCCCTTAATTGATGGACATGTGTCGCAGGGTCGCAAGTTGAAGCATTTCCCTTTAATGGAACTTCTTCTTGGTTACACATATAAATACAAATGTTTATAAGGTAATACGTAGAGAAAGTGTTTTAATAAATTGTGATTAGAAACTCGTTTGAATGTGCCACGCAGAGGTCTAGCAATCGTGTTGTTTGCCAGAACTCATAAAACGAAAAGTGTAGCATACTTTGGTGCGCTCCCAAGGCGCTTGAAAACACACATACATACATAAGTATTCTTACACAGACAGACATCGCACGTATATACATGTGCTTGTGTGTGTGAGTAATTATGTGACACAGATGTGTGTTTTTGTATACCTACAATTCAGGTCATAAATCATATGGAAAAAGTCCACAAAGACATGCAAATATTCCCTAATACCCCCGACAAGCCGCACACACCACACACATACACACACACACACATAGGCTCTATATAAGCCTAGCAATATGATGAAAGTACATGCAAAGATTGATTTCCCGTTGTTTGCCTTTTTAGCAGCGCTGTGATGTATTCACCTAAATTCAACCTTCTCTCTGCCCGCCCCACTAAAATCTCAATTTGTGTGTTTCCAGAGAACTATAATATATGTATTTAGCCATGGGTGGTAATATTAGCCCAGTAAGTATATTGTAGTATAATAAGTACAACGATGCATGACACATTATTTCGATTCGATGCGTGACGCGGTTTTTGATGACAAGGTGAATGACTCCAACGGGTCCAACTACAAATGCGTTCCCAATGGAGGAGAATGTCATGCGAGGGGTTGAGTTGATTCCCATGTAATTAAGTTCAGCAGTTGTGATTCCCCTTGAGTTTTTAGCCATACAAGTTAAACTGAGCTTGCATAAATAGAAAATGTGTCAAATTAGGATTGTAAAAGACTGATATATTGATATCTGGATTATACATAATTTCTATATTCTATTTACTGACAAATATATTTTAAATAAAATCAATTTAGTGACAATTTTAAAAGAACTCATCGCTTTATAGTATCCTTACTAAAACTAATCAAATATATATACATAAAATACTTAAATACTGATAATGGCCAAGTTTGTTAATGGCATATCATGTTGTTGTTGTTGTTGTGTTGAGGCAGCTGCTGCCTAATGTCTTTGTTTTTGTTTATCCTAACTGCCATTTCGCCTCAGTGCATTTTGTGCATTGAAGCAACAGCAGCGTCAACAACAGTAGTGGCAACATCTGTAACAACAGCAACAACAACAATAGCTGTGGGTTCAACTAGCCCCTAAGGTATAATTTCAATTTCAACACTTTGCAAACACGCCACAGTTGCGTCATTAACTGCAAAGTTTTCATGCTCAACGCGTCTGCAACTGTATCGTTGTTCTGTATGTGTGTGTGTGTGTGTTTGGCACTTAGTGAGCTAGCTGACGGAAATGGCCAGAAGCAACAAATCCATGGCACACAGACGGAGATGAGTTCAACGCAAAGTCAGGTGCAGCAGCAACAATAAAAACAACAACAACAACAATGGCAACTACATGCAACAAGAACAACAAGTGCAACAACAGCATCAACATGGCAAAGAAACTAGTTACCCTTGTGTTTGTTGTTCCATAAAACTTTATTGTTAGTTGCTTGTTGTTTGTGCTGCTATCGTTGATGTACCGCCCCGAGCTAAGCATAAACTCACTTCCTCCCCAATCCCGCCAACAACACAGTATTGACTGACTAACAACAGTACAACATTTATAACACAATTGGCATCAAGTTATTATTATTCCCAGCTCAACTTATGGAAAAATGCTTTTATGAATTAATTCTACACTATTTAACCGCGACAGGGTAACAGGGAAGATATTGAGCAGAGATTTAGTTTTTATTTTAGATAAATTCGTTTTTCTGCTTCGTTTCTTCTATACAAATAAAGGAATTCGATTTCACATCAATACTCTTGATTTTTGCTAATTCGACTGACAACTTAATCAAACAAGCTTTAAACAAGACCAGATAATTATATCTTTATGCAAACCTTTATCAGAATAACATTAAAAATACCTAGATTATATATTATATTCTTTCCATTTTTATTATTTCCGTTGCTTCGCAGTATACGTATTCATGGCTGAAATTTTATTGATTTCCAAGGCAGTAAAAGAAGCCAGGGCTTAGGTTCCTTAGTGTTTGTGTTCAGGTGATGCCACTTTCTACCTGCACCCTCAACGTGCCGAATGTTATTATTTCTTTCTTTCCATGCACACACATAGACTTTCAATTTCCTCTTTCCGCCATCATGATGTTTGCAGTGCTCTGCTTAAAATGCAAAGAACTTATTTTTACAGCGACTCATTGGCGATTTCTTCAATATTGCGCTGCTCCTTCAGCAGCTCATTACCTCATATACTTGTATTGCTTCAGTTGGCTTTGGCAGCACTTCCGATCCATGCTGCAGATTTAGCATTTCTCAACTTGAGGCCCTTGCCATTTCCGCACATGCTCTATGTGAAAAAGAAAAACCCCAAACACACACACTAAAGGTTTTCGTTTTATTTTTCGGCATTTTATTGCACAAATCTTAATATTTATTTTAGCCCTGGGTTTGCTTTTCACTCTGCCAATGTCTTACTGTGCTTATGTGTAGCCTCAAAACGCACAACCACACACACTCATACACACCCCAAGTACGTATACGTATACGTAATATTACTGTCTGTGAGCGTTTAGTTAGCATTTTTCCACCACAGCCACATTTTAATGTTTAACAAACTTGCCGTTGAAGGCTAAGCAAACAAACAAAACCCAACTAAAGAATATACACATTCATTATCATACTTTTCTTTTCTATTTTCTACGTTACAGTTTCTCTAGGAAAACTTTGTTGAAATTATTTCAAGTTGTGAAATTGTGTCTTATTTTTTTTGTTTTTTTTCCGCATTCTTAGTGCAGTTGAGAAAAGGGCTTGATTTTATTTACTTACTATGAGAATAGTTGAATTTAAGATTTAGCATTTAAAATCATTGTACACGCTAAAGGATTGGCTCAAAATGAGGATCCTTAATGTAAAGGGCTTAAAATAAAATGAAGTGCACTAACATCCGTAAAATATGTTTTTTTTTAATTTTGTATACGAAATTTATTACGAAATATTTAAAGTTATTCGTTGCATTTATGCAGTTTCTCAATGGGTCAATCACCCTTATAGCCAATTCAAAAGTTTGCAACAGAACGTTTTCATACTCAAGTCTTTCTACTTTAATTTACGAATTATTAATTGGCGAATACGAATACGAATACCGAAAGCTGATGTAGCATACAACGTATCGCTGTATTTAAGTCGAGCAGATGTGATTGTAGGCATTGAAGGCGGAGCATGCGCTTGTTTCCGGCTATGTCTCGTCGGCGTTGGGGGGTTCGGGAAGAGAACCGCGATGCTACTTGCTCGCTAATACATCATTAATTAATAAAAATTCGCATGCTATTTTTGGGGGAGGATATTTGCCTATCAGTCAGAGGAAGCAGGGAAGATCTGACAACAACACAAAGTAGAGAAAAGAAAAGAAAGTTAGCCATATTTATGAACGTCTAGTGTGCGATGGCTACCCCGAGATGTCCTTCGGGAGCCTGTATCCCCTCCCTGCCATGATCGTCCAAGAGCAGAACATATTTGGGACGATCCCTTAAGCACACTATTTCTCGTTCATACTAACTCACGTCCGCTTTTCATAATTCCCGGAATTAATAACAATTTAGTTAGACTTCATTATAATCATTTATTACAATTAATTAAATTCTTCATTAAACGATTGAGCGAATATTATGCTGACAAAAGCTGAGAGCATACAATCTAATTTTAATTTAATTTAATTTTATATTCTATTAACATATTAATTTTCTAACCGATAGTTAAAAAAAATATTATTTCAACTTTTTATATTAACGTTGCGATAGTAAAGCGAAAAGTTGCTGAAAAGTAAGGTTTATTTAAATGCAAGCATATATGTATGTTTGAATGTATAAAACTATTATTAATAAATTTTATGGTTGTATTAGAATATAAAGAAAAATAAGTATCTTTTTAGTTGTTTGTTTCTTTTAGTGCATCTATTATTTATTATCTAAAATTAAATCAGCAACTTCTTGTGCTCATTTCTAAAAATCATTAATTTAATATTTTACTTTATATTATCATATTCAGAAATGAATAATATTACTTTATTATTTAAACTTTATTTTAAAGGAATCATATTAACCAATAATAAAAATATTTTTTCTTTTAAGCTTTACTTTAAAGGCAATAGATTTTAGAAATTATTAAGAAAAAAAAATCATTATGAAAACTGTACGTTAATGCAGAAAAGACCGAATATTATGTGCCACGACTGTAATGCGAACAGCTGTTTTTACTAGCAATTTTGGCTAGACGAAAGCGAAAGCAAGCACAATGCAAGAACAGCAACAACATAACTGAACTTCAATTGTATGTCAATTACGTTTACCGCAATATCACTCAGGTTCTTGTGAGCTCAGTCAATGTTCAGCAAAAGATAATGCAAAACAGAACAGCACTACAGCAACTTATAAAAGTTGTTGTACGCATGCGCACGATAAAGTGGCTGCGGCCAATTGATCATCGTTGCTCGAGAACCTGCTGATACCTTGGGAAAAACGTTATATACAATTGGCCAATAAAATGAAAATAAAATAAAATAAATTTCCAGCTTACCAATTTACAAATCCAGCGGCGAAAGTACTTTCGACGATGTTTGATTGCATTATTAATGGGGGTTTGATGTGTTGGTATTATTATCGTTGGCACTGTCTGGCTTTTATTACCTTTTTAATATGTGTTAATTGGTATTATTTTTGTTGTCACTGTCTTGCTTTTATCACATTTTTAATTTGTATTAAGTGATTTAATTGGTGTGATTTACTGACTCAAGTCTGAATTTAGTATTATTAATTAATATTAAATTAATATGTATGCACATTATATGTATAAGATCATAATTGATATTTTTCTTGTGGATTTACACTTCTGCAACTTTTCGCTTTTCACTAAAAAAAATTAATTAAGCTAATTGGCAGATAACCAAATAAAAAAAAATAACACAATTATTCCAGCATATTAACAACTAAAAAAAAATCAAAACTATTGACAGCTCCTTTAGCTGCTTTGGGGTGGTATCATCGCAATTTTCAAAGGCGGCACTTTGCACATGGAGCAAATGATTTGGAAGAGACTTTCACTTGAGGTTATGGCACATGGGGGGGGCTTTCACACTTTTTAGGCAAATTTTCCCAGGAATTTTCCACATTTCGTGAGAGCGCTTGGCTCGATCTGATCTTTTAACACTTTGACTGCTGCTCTCTGAACGTCGGTAGGTCGGATACTGATCTGCTCTATCTCTTCTCTTGCCTGCTGGCGATTGCCTGCCGTATGAAGCGGGGCTTTCTGGGTTGGTATGGGTGCCAATCTGTGTGCAAAAGAGAATTAATTGTTCGAAAGAACAATTAAAAGCTGGTACCAAAGAGAAGATTAAATGACAATAATTACCCTTTTTTGGATTGGCACCAGAAGAAACTTTAAACGTTCCTGCTGCAAAACAGCTCAACATGTATCCAAGCCTGGATAGCCTTATGTATTTCTCAGCGATCTGATAAAACTTTCAGTATTTTCAATTGCTTAAAAGCAATGAAAAAAAATTTTTACTTTCAGGTAAATTGAGCACGTGGTTAATTAAAAATTTTCCCTTTGAGAGAGACTTGAATTAAAGACATCCGCACTGTTCGACGATCGCTAAGAAAAGAGATCGAGTCTGCATTGCGGAAATGGCTTCTAACCACGATTTACGCAAAGGTGCATTTCCACCCAAGAATGCATTTTACTAATTAGGATGCATTTTCGATTTATCGAATATTTTCCACAAGTGCATAGACTGAAATCGAATACGGACAACTTATCTATGGTATGCCTTCTTAATTTTCGCAGCATTCAATTTTCTCGCTATTTTAAAAATATTTCCATAATTTACCAAGTATTTTATTAAAGTTACTATACATAAGAAAATATACTACTAAGACTAAAATGAAATCTACTACTAAATGTTATGTTACATGTTAACATAATGGTGTATAGGTAGTGATGCATACTTACAGGGTCAACAAAAAAAAGAATGGTTATTATTGAGAAAAATGTTATTGCCTACTTTTGAGGATTTATTTTAATTAGAGCAAACAAGCGCCATTACACTGACCAGCTTTCCAGGTAGACCTCATTTCCACCTACTTGTTTTAAATATTAATTTGTGGTCTTCCATTTGCTTTTTGGCCCACTTAGCGTATTCTGAACTTATGCATAAATTATTCGTTCAGTTGAACATTGAACAGACCGTTCGACATCGACTCCAGTCTCTGGAGTCCCAATTGATGTTCGATTTTAATTAATTGAGAACTCATAAAAGCATTAAATAGGTATAAAAGTGCATGACAAAGAGAGATATGTGACGAAAGCAGAGCTCAGATATATAAATAATAATTAAAAATATCACTATCAATTATTTTGGACTATATGATACACTGTAAAAATATACACGAAAAATTGAAACACATTTCTGTTTTATACAATTTATGAAACATTTAATTATTTGATAATTCTGAGATACAAATTTGTCCAGCTGCAGAATTACCGTTTAATAATGATAGACATTTTCAAGAATTAAATTATCCACATGTTTGCTAAACAAGAAAATTAATTTACGTTGCACTCTCCAAACATTAATGCAACTTTAAACAGATGTTGACTGTCAGATGTTTAATTTATTTCGTATTTAATTATTTCCACTGTTAAATTCGAATGAGCAAATCATCATATTTTCATGCACTTTTCTTTATTACTTATTTAATTTCCCAACAATAAAATAACTAGTGTTGAAATTCGATTTGGTTTCAAATTAAAACTCATTATCTGTGTGACATTTGGTGTATTAACATGGAGAACGTAATTCTTATGCATTTAAAGTTTTTATACATAAATAAATATTTATTTAATGCTTTTTAGGATGCTAACCAGCTGTTCACGAAATCTAAAACTAATCAGTGTTTAAAAAGGGTCGTTCCGTCAACTGATTTAGATTTGGTTAAAAATAATCTAAACCAAATCTAAAGATTTCCAAAAAATTGTGTCGAAATTCGGCATTGACATGGTTTCTTTTTAAAGTATCGATACACATCGCATATTCATATATCGATACAAAAATTGTGTATTTCTATCGATGAGAGTACTTTAGCACTTCATTACTTATTACCATATCTAAAAAAATATTTTATTTTAGTTGAATTTGCGAGCGCGCCAAAAATTGTGAAAATTACGAAGAATTAGGAGAATTGTTGATAATATTGAGCGTCTTCACATCGAGGGATTTAAAACCACCAAAAGTCTTTTTATTTCGTAAAAAATACCTAATCGCAGTTACAGATATTTTAATGGCACAGTTACTGCTGACACATCAATACACAATCGATACTTATCGGATTAGTTCTAAAATCTAGTCACTAACATTTCCTTCTTTTTACTGACATCCTGTCAGTGTGCAAATCTAACTTGAAACGGCATTTAAAATCTGAAAATAAAATGGCGATGTCGCGTGCAGGTAATCAGAAACTATCAAAAACTATTAATGTAAACATGAAATCAATAAGTAATCAAATATTCCCTATAGCTGCGGCTGGAAAGAAGTTGACAAGCGGTTCCAATTGGTAAGTCTTGAAAGTGAGAAAATCTTCCAGAAAATTCCACAGTGATTTCACACTTAGCGAAGAGTTGTCGCAGGAGAATGCACCTTCCACTTCTGCAGATGCAGCACGGAGGAAGTGGGGAGGACGCAGCCTCAGTAGCAGCAGCAGCAACGACGACAGCGACAACGACAACAAAAATGACAACAAGAACGACAGTAGCAGCAGCAGTAGCAGCAGCAGTGGCAGCAGCAGTGACAGTGACAGTGACAGTGACAGCGGCAGTGGCAGTGGAAGTAACAGTGGCAGCGGCAGTGGAAGTGACAGTTCGTCTGACAATTCGGATGATGCCTCTGCAAAGTCCGAAACAGAAGACGTTGCAGCATTTCAGGTGGATGAGTATTTCCGGGACAAGTTCAAGGATAAACTGACTGTGGAGTTCAAGGCCGAGTTGCCAACGATTGAAACTGATTTGACCAACAGTCAACCGATTCTCATACGCATTCCCAACTTTATGCCCGTCGAGCTGGATGCCTACGAGGACCACGCGTATAAGAATGCCATGGGTCCGGACGACCTCAAGGACAACGAGTCCCGCGAGGCTTTCATATCGAAGCTGAAGACGACAGTGCGCTGGCGCGAGAGCCAGGACAAATCGACGGGAGCACTCTACAAGGAGTCGAATGCACGATTTGTGCGCTGGTCCGACGGCTCTCAGACCTTCCACGTGGGCGGCGAGGCCTTCGATGTCATCCGTCATCCCGTGCCCGTTGGTCAGAATCAGTTGTATGTCTGCCTGGGCAACTATTACCAGCGGCAGTGCTCCATCAAGGAGAAGCTCACACTGCGACCCAAACTGGAGTCGAACTTTGGTCTGAGTCATGTGCAGGGACTGCGCAAACGTGCCTTCTACAAGCCCATGAGTAATTGCGTGAAAATACTCACTGATCTCACCACCAATCCGGTACTCGATCGCGAGCGCAAGGTCAAGGAGGAGTGGGCCCAGACCCGGAAGGAGAAGTGTCAACAGCGTCGCGAGCAGCAAAACCAACGCAAGCCGAGCGTGAAACCAATGCGACATTGCACGGCAGACGACTTCGAAGGAGACGCTCCAATGCAGCAGCCCTTCAATGCCAATCTCCATAATCCAAGTGGTTCGAATGAGGCCAATGGCAATTCGGGCATTCGCACCAATCGCAATGCGGACATCGAGCTGACCAAGGAGGGAAGTGACTCTGAGGACAGTGAAAACGATAACGATTTTTTGAATCTGTCGGATGATAGTTAGATCTATTCTGTTAACTAATAAACAACAAAAAACTACTCAATATATGTATTTTCATGAACACTTTTAAAGTTCACTTTAACTAGCTGTTAATTTACTAATTTTCAATGCCTTTAATTTAAGTATGTTTTGTATATTCTTACTTTTTTATTTATTACTGATATGGTTTGAATTTTGAACATGGTACATTTCAGTACATACCTCAATCAATCTTTAAATATGTACATCTAAGTATCTCGTATACAAAATATTGATTGACATATACATATATTATTGCACTCGTATGCAGTTCGAAACACAATTGTTCTCCTTCATCTGCTCCCTTTCAGTTGCAAATACCTGAGCTTATTTCAATAGCACAGCTTGTGTTTGTGTTTGTGATTGTCATTGTTGTTGATATTATTTGCTATTGTTGTCATTCCAGTTGTTGTTGTTGCTGTTGCTGTTCACATGCATTCAAATGTAAAACAGATACGCCTTAACTTGTTAGGGGCCATAAACTAAACTGTCACCGATTTGGGTTGGTTTTGGACAGGGCTTAGAAGGTGAACCTGCCCAGGGGTCACACCCCCCACTGTGTGTGTGTGTGTGTGTGTGTGGCCTGAGGTCGGAGTGGGGTCTACAGGTGGCTTGTCCTTTGTGCTAATGCAATTTAGTGTCTGTGCAGCAAATGAACCTTGATTATGTGTTTATTAGACACCAATGTTGCTTTGCCGATATTGCAGATACCTGCTCATATTTTGAATCGCATTATTGTACTTATTAAGTGATATTTGGTTTCTTATCACGTTCATATTAATGTCGATTGCATTGTCAATATTGGTAGTTCAATTAAACTGCAGTTGAGGCTTTAAACTGTTCAGTAATTATGGTCAACACTTTGTCATGTAGATGGAAATTCACAGATAGAAAGTGATCTCTTCAGTTATTACCGAGATTGGAGAACAAATACCTTTAGTTTAAGTGGCACTCATTAAGGCAACAAACTGAGATATAATATAGCATAGTTGTAAACTAAACCAAACACAATTACAGTGAGGCACTCAAACTTGTTTACAGGGCATAAACTCAACACCCGTACCATGTATGCAAAGTTGTTTTCCTCATTCGACACAAACTTACCTTGAGGGCATTAATTATTTATGAACTGACTGGCATGTAATAAAATTACCAGCAACTGCCACAAACACGAATGGTTTTGAAATTCAAGCAAATTCACTGAAAACAGGGCCAAAATTACATTAAACTTGCAGGCCTCCTGGCAAAGCTGGTCAAGTAATTAAAGGCTATAATACAGCTAAGCTTACACAAATTTATTTAAGTAATGATGATGATGCTTCGCCACAATAATGCTGACTTCTGGACCAAACCATGTGTCAGCTGTCAACGCCATTCCAAAAGAAAGAACCGCAAACTGTTTCTGTTCTTGTCACATATTTACAAACATAGTAACATCTTGGATATGCTTGCAACCTTAACATTTTGACCATGTTCATTTTATGCCATTTGGCTTGTATTAATAAAATAATGGCATGACAGATATAAAATTTTCTAATTGCCTTAATTGCCATCAAGCTCAAATCTTCCCATCTTTTTGTCTTCCTGTTTATGGGGTAGTTGTCTATGCGTCATGTTAGCAATTAACTCTTACGAAGTGTGACCCAACATTTAATTATATCAATGATGCTTAGGCTCGCAGTTTTCGACTTGAACTTTATTGTACATACTATAGTATGAAATGCATATGATCTAAGTTGGTTTAATGACTTTTACTTCTAAAACAAAAAGCGTCAACTTTATAGCAGCATATTTTGAGTGTCTAACGAGAGCTACTTTTTAATTATACAAGCCACAATTTTTTTTTGATTATTTTTTATTACCAATTACCTAAAATTATGGTAGACTTTATAAGTTTTAATTGGTATTTAATGTACTTGATAGTCACGAAAAAACTGTTGACAAAGATTCTTTAATTTACAAAAGATATTATACATATTCCCTAAGACTCTTTCGACAGTAAGGTGTGAATAAAATCAGAGCCCTCTCAGACAAACAGCCGAAACGAATCCCGTCAAAAAGTCAGCGATCTTTTGTATTTAACTTTCCAACCAACAATTATGGAAATTGTTCGGTTTCAGTTGCGATTGTAGTTGCTTCTTCCATTGCAGTTGCAAGTTCCGATTCAACATGAAATGTTTTCGCACACATTGCTGTTGACAATTGCGAATGGAATGGAGGCAAATAGATGAGGAAACCTAGCAACAAACTGGGAACAACGCCCAAACTGACGATGGTCCACTGTCAGAATATTGACCTTTATCATGTGTGAGGTTACGTGTGCAACTATTCTGTTTGCTCAGCGCCAGCATTAACAGTTGTAACAGTTGGCGACACAACCCCAACACAGCCCAGTTAACAGTTTACAGGTCCTGTCCACCCTTCTCTCCTGCTCCATGCACAGTCGGAGTAATTACATAACAAAAGTGCATACAAACAAATACGGAAAAGTGGACTAAAGACACACAGACAGACAGACAGACAGAGAGCAAGAGATATATAGTAGAAGGGAAAATTGTGGTAGATACCAAATAAATGACCTATATAAGCTAATATATTCCGTTTATTTAGAAGGCCAAGTACATTTGAATTTTTTAAGCCTGAATTCAATAGTATTCTGGATTGAATTTTGTATGCCTGAATTCAAGCCTGTTTGGGATTGAATTTTAAGCAGAAATAAGCGAAGTTTATATATTGAATGACGCATACGCACTGTTGCCTCTGCTTTGTCAATTGATATGTATGTTAGTGTAGTTTGTATTCGTATATATGTATATGTATATTTTTATGTAATAAGCCTTATGTACAGTTGCGTACATATTTACAGGATGATTAGATTGCTTAAAGGGTTAGCGCGTGTAATTTATTTCCATTCTTCCTGTATATATTGCTAGTTGCCTTTCGCACCCTTCGTGCTGCTTTCGTCACTAGCGCGGACTGCCGTCAGCAGTGATAACTAATTAATAAACAGAAGCAAATAAATGTTGTCCCAGGATTCACTTGGAGTTGAGTACAGTTCCAAGGTCATCGGATTATTTGTAGCCGACGGCGCTGTTGTCAAATTGATTCATTCAAGTGCTTCCTCAGAATAATTCGCACCATAACTGAATTTATTATGCTTCGAGGGTCTGTGGCATAACTTAAGCTTTTCCCACTGATTGCGCACAAGGCAAAGGGTCAGAGGAGGCGACGTAGTCATCAAGGTTACCAAGGGTTAAAGTGCGTTCACGCATTTCCGTTTCCGCTCGTAATCAATTTAAGTTCATTTTTATGTTTCGTTTGTTATTTAACCTTGGAATTTAATTGTTGAATACATTTAATTGAACTTAATGGATTGTGTGGCACTCTGCAGATATTGGTTAATATATGGTTGAATGTTTGTGTGAAAGCCATTAGGCTGCATATACATTTTTATAAATATTATACAACCCGCACTTCTAAAACGCAACCTTTTTTGTTGGATTTTGAGTTTGTGTGTGCCAACTGGCATCGCGTTTTAATTGAATTTCAATTGATTGCAAAAACATTTCGCTTATACCAAAGTGAAATTTCATTTTAATTAATTAGAATTGATAACAATAACGGTCTCGCTTAAATAATTGATGGCTCTAATGGCTTTTTCGTTTTTGTTTTGGAGGACATATCAAAAATGTTCACGGTCTACATATATATAAAATAAGTCTCAAAAGGTCTCATTAGAAAAGTCGCATAATTCCTTCAAAAGTGGCAATAAAATTCAAAGCAAAGATATGTATTCAGAAAATTAAAAAAATTTCAAAATTTTTCATTTGACAATTTGAAGCTAAAAGCCGTTAACAGCGCAAATAAGAATTCGCTTCAGGAGCTCACAACAATAAAAATATGTTTAAAAGTGTAATCAAAGCGTCATGGCACAAATTTTACAGATTTTTGCACACTAAAAATATGTTTGCTACTTTACTAGATTTCCGCGTTGCCAAAAAATGTCGTGCTAAAGTTTATGACAACATAAAAAAAAAAGAGAGAGGAAAAAATATCATATGCAATGCATCAACGGGAACAGCAGCTGTGTGTGTGTGTGTATCTTATGTGAGAGTGTGCGAGCGAAAGAGAGAATGTGTGAGTGTGAGTGAGATGGCATGTAGAATAGCTGTGTGGCCAACACTGCGGTGGCCTGTAAAATGGCGGCGCCAGCAAATGCAACGCTGAATTTGATAATCAATTACCGTGCAGGGAACGGAGTTTACATTCCGGAGAAGGAGCACGGAAAGGAGCAGGAGCAAGGAGACTTCGTTTTTGGGCCACATATGGGCCACATTTACTGCAGTCAACTGCATAAAAGCCAATTGCAAATGGCCACATGTGCAGTGGGGGGCTAAACACTCTGACACTCTGCGGGCCAAATACCAAAGAGAAAGCGACAAAGAATACACTTGACTTTCCAGATTGCCATGTGTGTGTGTGTGTGTATCTGTGTGCGGAGTTTTAGTTTGTGCAGGTAGCAATGCCTATAAATATCAATTGCGCTTACATTTGTTGACATTTTCAATAACAGATTGCAAATTGGTTGTCTGCTTTGTGCAGCTGATGTTTTTTTGTTTATTTATGTCGTTATACATGTATCTGAATCTGTATCGTTATCGTTGTATCTCAAGCCAATTAATAAATTGAATGCTAAACTGCACAGCCAACAAATTACATTCGATGCTCACATGTGGCCAAATACGTGAATGGAATATGCATCTAAATTTATGGCTACCTAGCAGCAATTTTTAAAATTTAATTGAAAATTTACAGATAAAGGATTGGCTTTTGATTATGGGAATATAGAAGAACTTTTGGCAATCAAATTTTTAAGACGCCTTTGTTTTTTATCTAGAGAAACGAAAGAGAATAACTTTCATTACCAATTTAATTATTAACTTTGAAAATTGGATTAAGATAGATTAAGCATAAAAGAAATAGTTGCTTAATTCGCATTCCAAGTGACGCCAAAGGACCCCAACAAAATGTATACAACATTTAATCACACTAATACCGATTTACAAACGCCTTCAGAAATTCTCCGCCCACCCAATAAACACTCAGCGTTCATCCGGTTTATTTTCCTTCCTTGACCAATAAGCAAAAAAATAAAGTAAAATAAAACGCCAAATGAGTGGAACACTTAAAAGCCAGACATATATCTCGTGTTTATTTTTATTTTTTGTTGTATCCAAGTGTCCGTTGCTGATGAGCAACTTGGCCACATCATTATCAACGGGGAGTGTTAATGCCTAAGTTGGTATTCCTGATGGACCGCAGCCGGAAAGACAATGGCGAATAGAACTGGCTGAGAGTTAATCAAATTAAGTTTCGGCTGGACTTGTGAAGGAAACTGTGTACAAAGGGACGAAGACGGATGGTCGCGTAAATTAATCATCTTTTCCTTTTCTATTGTTGTTATTTATTTTTGCTGCGCTTGATGTTGTTGTATTTGCATTGGTAGAAGTTTTGTAAAGTCTTAGCTTTAGTTTGTTGTTCTTCGAGCTCGAATAAACTTACAGCTAAGTGAAAGAAGAAATATATAAGAAATACAGTAACTGCACTTGTTATTCTGTCAATGTTTACCCTTAAACTTAAAATGATAAGTTAAAATAGTCTAGTTGCATATCTTTTTTTTTAACTTGGAGTAGAGAGCAATTCACATTTCGCTCGCTAGCCACATTTTTCTATTCGTTGAGAATTTTCTTTTCTGATTTGCTTTTCTTGTTTGTATTTGGTTTGCACTAAAGTTACAGTTTTTTTTTTAGCCGCTTTTTGCGTTATTTATGCTTCTGCGGCTTTTTTTTTTATCCTTGGTCATCCTTTGGCTGCAAAACTTATTACGGAACTTATTAACAAAGTCAACACGCTTTTGGCTTTCACAGCTGAGAGTTTATTATGCCGAGCAGCGTTTTCCATTAAGGGCCACCGTGGGTACTTTATTTTGATAGAACCACGAGGCCTGATTCTAAGTAGAACCCCCATCTTAGACTCGTTAACACTTTTCATCGTGATTGTTACCACTTCTTGGCCCTTTGTCGGAAATGGGAAAACAAGCTCAGATTTCCGTCGCTTCCGGTGTGACATTTTATTCATTATGATTTGCTCATTTATCACCATTTTTTTTTTGTTGCCTTTTTCGGCTTTGTAGTTCAACTTCTTTAAGTGAGCGAGACAAAATGAAGGAGAGAGAGAGAGAGAGAGAGAGAGAGAGAGAAAGCGAACAGTGTTAATTGGAAGAGTTTTCGGTGCCTTTATTTGCAAATAATTAAAAACTCTCAGCAGTTTGAGAAGCTTGATGAACGCGAGTTGTTAAATTATTTATTGACCCTTCTCACACTTTTTGCTTAATTTCATTTCTGCAAATAAAAGTTTTGCGGCTTTGTTTATTCCCCTTTCACGTTCACGTTTCTCAATGGGTTTTCTGCCAAACTGGACACCCTTCCAAACCAATTTGAGTGACCCGCATTTGATTCTGTTTTATTGAATCACAACAATTTTATTGAATCAGCAATTTCGTTTTCGGATTCGGGTAACTTGTTGTAACTCTGTTAAGTTACGCTTGGTTAATTAAGCGGGACGTTGTCCCCCAATAATTTCATAAAGAGAAACGCTTGAATGCATTAGTAAATACATTCTCCAACTCAGGCATGGTAGATTCTCAGAACTACTCATGTCATGGGAGTAGGACTTTTTTGAGTTGGTTGTTGCTTAGAAATGTCAAGGAATCTGGAGGAGTACTTGTAGATTGTTGTATTTTTATACCAGCTAAAATAGGATAATTTCGTAATAAATATATTTAATTTATTGTTACGCTCTTAACGATTCAATATGTATTAATTTCCTTAGAACTGCACTTAAATTTGAGTGTTTTGGCCATCGACAGGCAGCTGTCAATTAGGCACTGTCCATTTCCATTCACTCCTGTTGATTGCTTTCGGAGAACACACGAATACCTAATAAATATTTATGGCTAACAAAATAATGACCAAAGCCGTAAAATTGTTTGGTCTGCCGATGCACATACACATACACACATGGAGACACTCTCACACACCCACACAATTGCATACATACCAATAAATGTTTTCGAGCTATTTTCGTGGCTCTCGTCTATTTTTATTGCACTTTGAATTAAAGTCCACACATTTTTAATAGAAAGCCACAAAATAATCTTTTTCTCTGTGTGTGTTAGAATGTGTGTGTGTTCCAGCTATTAAGTTATTCCTATAGTTAGAGTCGTAGATTGTTTATGTCGAATTCGCGTTAAGATTAAATTATACACACAATGTGAAATAAATGCAAAGTAAAGCTGGACACAAAAACAGCTTGGAATAACTAAAGCGGAATTAAATTATTCTAAAAAGCATCGTTTAATACTCAGAGCGTGTTTGATTTAAAGTACAAGTCAGCAAGTGTGTATTGTATCTTGAATTTTGATCATAAATAAGCACAACGCGGCAATCTCGGCAAGGACTTTTGCCAGAGACCTCTGTCTTTTATTTATGTGAAACCGGGACGTAAGATTGCCACATGAGATTTTTCTTTCCTCTCCTCCTCTCTTCCTTTCTCCTCTCTACTCTCTTGTATGTGTGTGTTTGTAATAAACGCGGCCAGGCTGGCAACAACTTGTAAATGTTTCTCTCACATTCACATCCACTTCCACTTCCGACTTTCGCTTCACTTTCATGCCTTATTTCTGGCTTCTTGTGCTTTTACAGCCTGAGCGTTTTCTTACAGCTTCGCTTTATGCCCCAATTATAAGCAGACAGCGCTCAAGCGTATCCTGTTCAAACAAGTACTGGAGTACATGCAATTGCTGTGAGCACAGGCCACAGGATTGGATTGGATTGGACTGAATGGGATTAGATTTGAGTCCAGCTTCATTTTGACTTTTTACTCCGTTTCCTTTCTGTTTGTGGTTAAGTGTTACTTTGTTGATTTTGTTTGTTGTATTTCCGCTAAATTAATGGCGTCCACTACTGACACTTCCGTTATACACACACACACACACACACAGCACACAACTGGCAAGTGGCTGCGTTTAATGAAGTTGTGGTTAGTTGAGTTTGTAGGTCTCAGCTTCTTACCCCACGCTGTTCATCTTTCCACTTCACATCTTCAGCTTCTCATTCAACCCTGCTGTTAATCAGTATTCTGCCATTATCCTTTTACACGCGCCTCTGATTATGAACATCATTAGTTACTTCTCGCTGATTTCTTGCTGCCACGTCGAAGATTTATGGCTGTGCAACAGTCTCCCCTCTCTCCATCTCTCTCTCTCTCTAATAAGTTATCTCCCTTGGCTACGTCGCCCCATGATGTCAGGCTGTACTTACAGTTTATTTGACAGGCATAATTATGGGCAATACTTTGTGTGTCGTCATACCAAAGTTCTCGTGTCTTACACTTTATTTACACTACTTTTGGACCCATCTGAGAGCTCACGTGGCGTTAAGTACCTCCATCATGCTGTAATGTCACCTAAATTAGGCCATAAAGTGTGTGGGACTGTTTATTCATGACAATCTCTGCTAAATATTATGCTCCTTGAGAAGGAAGCAATTAATCAGTCAAGTAGATGGGATGTTTATTTTTAGTTATATGTAAATTGTAAGCGAAATGCACAATTATATTTATAGATGAAAGCAATTGATCTTAATAATAAGTATTAATTACTTTACTATTTACTATTTATAAAGGAAAATGATTCAAATTGTTCCAGTCATCAAATTTATATTTATTTATATAGATAAATATGTACATAAATTTAAGTATTTTAAATGCAAATGAAATATATGTTAAATTATGTAAAATTATATGTACAGCAATTTGTAAGGGAATAGCTTTATACCGCTTTAAATCCCTGAGGTCTATTGCTAGTTAAGATTGTAAGCTGATATTGTTGAGCATTAAACTTCAGTTGATTCCATTTGCCAAACATACATAATTTCCCAATCTCCGATGACCGTTTCCAGCCTCCGTCCGTTGCTCAATTTGGCAATTCCGAGTAGTCAATTGACGCCAATTGTGCCAAGCTACGCAACGTGTCGCTTAATTGATAACGACGTCAACAAAATTGACACTATGAAGGCAACTCGAAACGAACAACAATAACGGCCAGAAGGAAGGACAATCAAGAGAATGACAAGAGGGCACAAGAGGGCAAACAATAAAAAATTAAGTAGAGTGGCTACTTTGACATAAAAAACATGTACATGTCCAAAACAATATGGCGACCAGCTCACCTACATATCCGTCTCCTTCTCTCTCACTCCCCCTCAGCCTCCCATTTCGATAAATGGTTTGTAAAACCGGAAGTGGCAAACACGAAAACTTACTCGGCCCTCTGTGAGGCGTTTATGTCTCCCTTGGGTATCAACGTTTATATTTTAAAGAGCAACAATTTAACAGACAATTATTACGATTTTGTGTGGCCAATGCTTCGATTTCGCCAAATACTAGTTGGTAATGTGTGCAATACGTCTCTAATTGGCCGTACTAGTAAAAGGTTAACTGTTAACTTTGTTGGCTTAAATAGAAAGTTATGTTTATTTCAACAGCGTTTAGGAATTTTTAAAGTGCTCTCCATTGAAGAGTTATCAAAAATATCGATTTATTATGTTATATTTAGTTTTATTTTTTTGACAGTCAGTTTTTGTATTTTAGCTTTGTTTAGCTTTAAATGCCCACTTGGTTTCAATATTCTGATATATATATTGCTTTCCCTATATGATGACTGATAAATTTTACAAAAACTTAGTAAATATTTAGAATAGAGTAGAAAAATCCACATTTTATTTATATACAAATAAAACAAAGATTGCAACTAAGTTCGATCCCTTTTTCAACTGAGCATTGGAGTACAGAGTATTTTTCTGTCGTTATCTTTTATACTTTCGCAAATACTGCTTGCATTTTGTTTGATTATTTTATGCTTCTGGCATCAAATTTTTTATGAAATCGGAAAAAGTATTTCATGTGAAGCTGCAAAATATGAAATGCAAGCAAAAATATCCATTGTGCCTTTTGGTGTTCGCAGCATGAAAGATAATAGCACAAAAAAGAGCACTTTTTGATGTATTTGAACGATATTTATTGAAAGGGCCTGAGAATTTATGATTTTAATTGGCGTGGTCAAGCGGAAAATTCAAAAGCGTCCTTAATATTCATACTCAAATGAATGTATGTGCATACATGTATGTATATTGTCCATATATTGTTCGGTGGCTCAATGCTTTGTAATATGCCTTTGTTTTTTATTTTTGCCTTTGGTTAACTTTATTGAATATTGCATTTTACTTGCGTTTTAATAATTTATTATACACATATCATGCTGTTCTTTGCTCAAATGGAATCACTTAAAATAAAAAAGAAAACTTTATTTGTTGACTTGTCGAACACAGGCCTTTATTAATTTTTGCAAAAAAAATTCACAATAGTACGAGTTTTTTGGTTAAAATCTCGAACGGGTGTTGCAGGAAAATCAATTTGTCTTTTTGCTCAATTAAAAGTTATCAAATGATGAAATAATAAATATAATAATATGCTACAATTTTTTTTATAAAACCCACTTTTTCACCTTGCGATAATGTTAATCAGAGTAACAACAAGAGAATGGATGGTAATTTCATACAGAAAACATTGAATTAAAAAATATTTTTGATCATTTTTTAAATGTATTAATTCCTACCACAAACTTTATAAATAAAAGTTCTTAAAACGAAGAAAACCAGTCTTTTAATAAGACTGATAACAACTACATTATTGCTTATAGCATTCTTTATTCATCATCTTTTAAAATCTCCATATTAAAATGGTAATGTTAATATTAAAGTCATAGCAGCACATAAAGTATACGCCATCGGTGTTAATGCCTTTTCATGAATCTTATTCTGCACTTTTGGCTTTTATTGCAAAATGAGAGCTTCGTTCCCAATGACTATGAAAAGTGTTATACCCAATTATTGTGTGTGTGTGTGTGTTTCAATAGGTCCGTGTGTATGGAATTTGAAGAACACAATGCTGTAAAACAACAATGGGGATGACAAAGGAGAAGCACAAAAGCATGATGACAAAGCATGATGACAACACACACACACATACTCAGCTCATTTGCCAGTTGTGAATGTGAAATCGAACAATAAACGAAGCAGAAATGATGCCTGCACTTTAACAATTTCGCATTTTAAGCTTCATTTTGTCAAAATGGATTTTGATAAGTCAAAAGAATCTAGCAAATAAAGTTGTTGTGAGTTCTGGCGATTGCAAATTATATAAGTATATCAAATAATCTTAATAAACAAAGAGAAAAGTTATATTTTAGTATATTTAGTATTTAAATATTCATTGTTTTATTTAAATACAATTTAATTATCTTTAATTGTTTGTGACTTACATTTTTAAAAAGAAACTAACAATCTAAACATGAATCTCCCGTTTTTAAAAGTTAATTTTTTTTAATTTATTTTGTTAATTCATTATGGTTTTTTTTTTTGGCCGATTCAGGGTAATTTGGGGGTATAACTATCAACGGAAAACAGCATCAACTAAAATAAAGTAAACAAATTAAAGCATCAACAGCAATAAAAGTCCAGCAAAAACAGCACATACACATACATAAATACATGGCGAGTTTTCGATGGGAAAACAACCGAAAATAACCTTTGATTTTTCAGGCATTTTCTGCCATTTTTTGGGGCACTAAAGTTTTTATAAGCGAATTTACAGTTCTACGCTTGTGTGAGTGAGAGTGTTAGAGTGCATGTGTGTGTGTATGTATGTGTGTGTGTGTGAAGCGGCTCAAAAGCATTTTAATGCCCAGCGATTTGTTGGCGCCTACGCTTCAGTACCACATTCACTCCTCCCTCATCCCTTCTCCCTCTCCCCAAGCTGTGTGTTCAGTGTGCGTCAAAAGCATTTGGTCCTTGATGCGTGGGTGTTGGCTGAAAAAATATCGTAAATTTAATTTGGGATAAATTTTACTTTGGGATAAAAGAACAAGAGCAACTCACATGTTCGCCCACATGTTGTGAAACTCGATGCGACAGGGAAAAATATCAACTGTCCTTTGATTGAACGACGGACGAAGTGACGTGAAGTGTCAAGAATTTTAAAATTCTATTGAAACCAGTCAATGGATCGAAATAGTTCAATGGAATTTTTGATGGCTTAAAGATTGCAAACGAAAAAACGAATAGTTTGTGCCTGTTTAAGTATTTCTTTGTTGATATTATTATTTTCTAAACTTTAATGTTACCCAAAGTTACTTTCGTTTTATCATAAGCAATCCAGTACAATCCAGATTACAAAGATTTTAAATCGACTTTGATCTAATTTAGCTTTTGATGTATGCAAAAGATAATTTTCTATCATTAACAAGTCCCCATTCATGCGTCAAATTGTTTGGGGCGTTGAAATAAACGCTGAGTGTAGACAAGTTGAATATGGAGCTGACAAGTGAATCAGAATAGTGGAGAAAAATCGGATACAGTGGCGAAAGTAAATGAAAGCTCATGAATGTGACAGTCATTGTGGCCTAACGAGGTGCGTAAATGTGCAACGCAATCCGTGTCAGTGTCAGCGGTGAATGTTGGAGCATCAAGCACGCCATTTGCCAATAGATGAACTGATTGATGGCCTGCCAGCAACTCATATATCAAATAAAATCAACATGTAAATGCGCAGTAGCTGCCAGAAATGTCAAAACAGAGAGAAAGAAAGAGAGAGAGAGGGAGAGAGATAGAGAGAGAGCGAGAGAGAGCGAAGACAGTTTTGGCCACACGCAAGCCATTTAAAAAGCCATTTGTCTGCATAATGTGGTAAGATCTGACCCATGGGTGGCCTTGGGGCGTAACCTTCCTCCGTGTTTAGTTGTTATCGAACAAGCGCGATAAGGGCCAAGATAAAGAGAGAATATTCACGCTGTTTCCAAATAAAACATGGCCTACGACACGCCACATAACAAGATGGCAAACAATTACGACTGGTCGAATTTCCGGCTGTCTGCCGGCTGTCCTTGAACAGCGTGTGAAATAACTTCATTTCCTCTTGGCCCGAAGGACGAAGCACTATCTTCACATGCATGTGAACTATGAATGTATGTATGTGTGTATTAGGGTGTCCCTTATTTGGTCAAAGTCAATATTTTTAAACGCATACGGGCTAGTTTTGTTCATTAGGTCCTAAAGGACTCAGAAATAAATTTTCACCTCAATCGGAGTATGATAACCCGTGCCGACTTGGATCGAAAAATTTAAAAATTATATAGGAAAAAAAAAAAATTTTTTATTTTTTTTAATTTTTTATTTTTTTATTTTGTTCATTTGGCCCTAAAGAACTCAAAACCAAGTTTTCACCTTAATCGGAGTACGATAACCCATTCAAATTTGCATCGAAACATGCAAAAACAGTGTTTTAACACAGATAATACATTTTTCGATGATTTTTCATGTTTCGATGCAAATTTGAATGGGTTATCGTACTCCGATTAAGGTGAAAACTTGGTTTTGAGTTCTTTAGGGCCAAATGAACAAAATAAAAAAATAAAAAATTAAAAAAAATAAAAAAATTTTTTTTTTTTTCCTATATAATTTTTAAATTTTCCGATCCAAGTCGGCACGGGTTATCATACTCCGATTGAGGTGAAAATTTATTTCTGAGTCCTTTAGGACCTAATGAACAAAACTAGCCCGTATGCGTTTAAAAATATTGACTTTGACCAAATAAGGGACACCCTAGTGTGTATGTCTGAGGGCGTGTTGCCAACCATTGCTCAACTGCGCGTTAAAAATTCAATTTACACAATTTTGAACGCAATTAAATTGGAGTTGTGGCTCTTCCATCGCCAGAAGGCAAAAGACGCCGTAAAACAACTCGCTGCTGCCACTTTTTATGGGTTAAAGACGGAAGAGGATCACAGTTTTTATGTTCATATTTGATGCATTAAGTACTCTATTAAATATTGTTGTTGTTATCACTCTTATTGTTCGGTGACCCTCAGACATTCTGGCAAAGTTTGTATATGTACTGTGCGGTTTTATCCTTAGTTTATGTGTTACTTTTCAAGCGGACTTTACTTTTTTTTCGATAACGTGAAATTGGAAAAAGATACATATAAAAAAGTTCTATAAATTAACTAGAAGATAAGCCTAAAAATCCTTTTGTGAGAATATAGTGTATAAAGTGTTATGGTATTACTTATCTGTTTGTAACTTCTGTTTGCATTATGCTGGCATTTCTTGTGATGACCTCACATGACCCACAAAACGGCAAGGCAATGAAACGGAAATCGGCTTAAAATTTACTCGGAACTCAGAAGCTCACACGCACTTACACACAGTGTGAAGCCGACAATGCATGCTTGATTTATGGTCTTCCAGCCCTGGTTGCGGACTTTCTGAAGTCGGCCAAAACTACAGAAAGAGTGAGAGTCAGAGCCATGGGGCATGTCGACTTATGAAACTAATGCAACTGAAAGTCGTTGTCGGGGTCCAAGTGGAAAAATGTTATTTACTGCGCCTTCCGGCCTGGTCATTGAGGAGTAATTTGCCGAGGATGAGGGGAAGAATTTCAAGCCTACCTTGCAAACTTTTGGTACATTGGTGTTTGCCTCACGGACTTGGCTTAAACTGGCAACAATGTTGCATTGTGGCATGGTCGAGAGTGGTACCACGTTATTTGCAAATTATGTTACTTCAGTCAACTCGAATAAATCGTGGGAAAAGTGCAGAGGCAAATTAGCTACTCCCCCACACTGTTAACTCCCCTGGCAACTCTGGGAAAACTTGTTGAGTTGCAAGTTTGCTGCGCTCTAGTGCATTGAGTATATGGCCAAAACTTGCCGCTAATGAGTAAATGTGGCAAAAGTTTAAATTAATTTTTGCAAAATGTGTTGCAAGCACACTTAGGCCAAGATTTTTCAATTTAATTTATGGTCCTGCTTTCCCACACACTGTCTAAATTTATATTCGACATTTGCTGACCACTATTTTCAAAGCTATTTTCATTTACTATATAATCGACACCCATAAAAACCTTGCATGATTACAAATAATATTTGAGAAAGCTATAAAATTTACCGTTTACCGTTCACTGAACAGAGGCAGGTATCTCTTCGAGTTTATAAAAGTCTATAGTATACAAATAAATAAACTAAGATGTGGATTACCCAAAACTGTTAAACAAGTCTCTATTCTCTTTAAATGAATGAATGAATTGAATATCTGAAAGCAGTGAGGCACTCGTCCATTTCTGACAAAGATCTTTACGGAATGAGGTTGAAGTAAATCGGAGAGTGAACCAAAAAGTTGTATTTTTTAATTTTTCTTCATTTTCTTTCATTGCATTATTTTAGGTTGTAAGCTTCCAAGCTTTTCCTGATTGGACTTCGCATTTATTGAGAATCAAGCATTCATTCAGAAGCAGAGTTTTCTATAGTGAGACATTTGCAATTCATTTACAACCATTTCAGTTTATCTTAGGTTAATTAATAAAGTTTTCATTGGGGCTTTAATAGAAATAGCAATATTTAAATCGATGTAAAAAACTAATTTTGCTATTCATCCTACATAATTCTAAAATATTTTTAACTCCATACTTAAATTGTAATAAATAATTTTAGATTGTGAATTAAGTTCTCTGTGTGCATTTAAATTAATGAACTTCATTGTGAAGTTTCTATCTCCTGACAGGCTGTCGAATCAATATATTTTGTGTGTTCAGTAGGGCCTAAAATTTGGTAACTAAAACTGAATAACTTTGAGTAGCACCTGGTGTAATATTGATTGACATGAAGTGGCTGCTTCAACACTCTATCTCACTATCTCTCTTTTCCTCTTTTTTCCCTTCAGCAACTATCTATTGTTAACCTCATTTGAACATAATTAAATATTAATTTGCACGCTTCGATTGCCATTACGTTTGAACAATTGAGTTTTCTTTTCGAAGGAGCTCTGTGTGTGTATTTGTATGCGTGTGTCTGGACCGCCATTTTGTTGATGTGGCGCAATTCCCATTTCCGGCACAGCTACGTGCTTCTACTCTACATGTGTGTGTGTGTGTGTCGCCTTAGCTGTCAATCACAACTGGTTGACAAATTGCTTTTGGACCCGACTGTCGTGTTGACAACATCAGCCGAGTTCTTGGCGCCAGCTCAAGATTGACACACATTGCACACGGAATGTCTGAGAAAATGCATTTAAACTAACAACTTAGCTTAAAATGTTTTCTGCTTTGATGATCTAACATTGGCCGTGTTACTTTTTTTTTAATCTCTCTTTTAGAAAGCTTTAACCCAAATGCTTACAGGATACATTTTAAGGCTTTCAGTTGAGAAAATCAGGACAAAACAACTTAAAAAAAAAAATAAAAAAAACAATTTTGACGCGTCGTTTAATGTTGCATGCGAAAGGTAAAAAGTACATTTAATGGAGTTTTTCACTGAAAAACCGAGAAAAGCGACTGGAGACATAGTTAGAAAATTACTTTTACTCACTGCCATTGAAGAATTTCCTTAGGGGGGCAATTCCCCGTTTAAACTGAACTTTGCGACGTTGACATTTTCTGTGACCGCCGAGGGTCATTGTTCCACTTTAAAATATTGCTCAGTTTGACTTTTTCTTTTTGGTTCAAGGACCAGCTGCTGCAGATATTTACATATTTCGAGTAATCGTATTCGTAGAGGTCCAGTAAACTCTTCTTAGGTAATGTTATTTAATACAGATATGACAATCTTTATTGAATTTTGATTTCAATTCATTTTGCTCTGCAAAAATAAAACCAAGAAGTCAAATGGTAATCATAGTTAAAATTACAAGAAGTAATTTTATTTTAGCATTATTAAAAACATGTAAAATTCTTAGTAACCAATACAAAAATTTATAAACTAATTCTGAATATGAAAATTTTTAAGGCAATTTGTTTAACTTCAAATGAAATATTAGTTTAAAAGGTATCTTTTGACTATTTAGGTAAAGGATCAGAAAGCTTTAAATATATGTATTTTTTTCTTTTTAATATAATACATATGTTTTTCAAGTCTATCCAAATGATTGAGTGTTTCTTGAAGCGCTCTAAATTTAGCTGCCTGTGGTTCATACAAAATCTCAAGATATCTTTATTTCAGTTTCATGCATGCACCGTAAATCGAAGATATGGAGAGTAAGCAAGGCTATAAGGCCTCATCAGACTGTTGCCAGGTCGTCTGGCAGGGAGTGTGACATAATGTGATAAATGATGATTTTATAATCGTTTGCATGACACACGGATATATACAAATTTAAGGCTCCTCCAGGGGGGCACAGATTGTCGGTGGTACAAACAGGGAACAGCCAGTGGCCAACTTTCGATTGCCCATCCTCTGCAGTCTTGTTCAGAGGCAACTGCAATGACAAGCCTGGGGCGGAGCCACTTTGTATGTAAGGACATTTTGGGTTTTGGATAGAACCAGGTTTCAGTTTTTCAGGCAGCCCTGTGGCTCACTTTCATTTATGCTTTTAATTTCAAAAGTGTCCTGCTTCCCTCCGTGTATATGTGTGTATATGAAAATGATAAATTATTGTTTGTCTACTTTTTGATGCAATATGATGTCCTTGTCGCCTTCGTCTGCTGTGTGTGACGTAGACGATCTCTGGACTCCCTTGTCTCTTTCTCTGTCACTGGCCAAGGCTTCATCTCGTCCTATATTTTTGATTAATTGAATATCACTTTAAGACAAATAGAAGTCTTCATTCTGCTCTGACAACCGTTTGTGTTGACACTTTTGTGTGAATATTTCCAAATTTCCAAATTGAATTATTACCAAGCAAATGTGGATTTAATTTAATTTAATTTGGGCAATTTTGATGCTTTGTTGGTAGGCGTAAATTGGATTATGCCCGGAATTAGATAATCTAACTGAACTTTTCCTGACTTCACTGACGGTTTAACTGAATGATTGATTGGCAAATTACGAACAACACTGTTTGGAATTTAAAATAATGTTATTTCTTCTCTAATTATAAAATACGAATTAAATGAAAACCAGGGGAGAATCAGATGGTTCGATATTAATTATTAGAATTCAAGCTGAAATTGGCATGTAATGTGTTTCCGAACAGTTTCACATATTCGTAAAAGCAATCATGGCAGAAAATTGAAATCAAGCTAACTGATTGTAATGTCAATCAGTGCCCATAAGCATGGCAACATCATCATCAATATCGACATCACCATTTTTCTCCCGTTAAAGTGCATTTTAAAATAGAGCAATACATTTTAACTTTCCTCTGTGTGGAGGGAAGGGAAAGGGAGGAGGAAGAGTTGCACATTTCTGTAGAGTAGTGGGAAGAAGGAGTTCTTTCCTCCTTCCCATTGATTACCATCAGCCCATCATCATATCGTAATTGCAGATAAACTTTATGCCATTAACCTTAGCGCTGTCTAGTTGCCCGTCTACTGGCAAACTGCAAAGTGCTTTTAAAACATTCCATGATAAGTATTTGCCAACGTGACTGTCATCTCCTCCGTCTCCATGGTGGATCCAGCTCCTCCGTCTACTATTTGCCAGAGTGTGTGCTGGGATTTCTGTAAACTTTTGAATCTGTGACACATGTGGGCTGCGTTGAGTTGAGTGAAGCAAAGAATATGCAGAATATTCAGTCCTTCTTCCCTTTCCTTCATGGCATTCTCTTCTCGTGTTCTGTCCCTTTCGTCATCAGCATCAGCAAAATGCATTATACATGGCAAACATCGTAAAATTTAATGACAACTTTATCTGATGGGGAATTCTGCAAGCCATCCTATAAATACAATGTATAAATTTTGATAACTTGAAGGGTTTTAAAGCTGTGTGTGCGTTACAGAGTAATAATAATTTTCTTTTCTCAGAAAATTATTAAAACTTAATTTAATTTAATTTTTTTAGTGCAGATATAGAAGTTAATAAAATATAATCATTTTGAAAGAGCCAAAGCAATCAGAAATGGTATTCGTTCCTCATTGAAACAGTCAGTGAAATACACATTTTGCCCATTTCTCAATTTAATGGCTCTGGTTGTAGAAATGAACTTTCGCCACATGATTTAGCAACATTCACGCAGGAGCAACATCAATAACTATTTTCATAATTAATGGTGGGCTTGTGTGTGCTCCCTCCTGTTAACTTGGGCGAAACACAAACGACCACACCTACACAATATGACTATGTACGCATGCCACATATATTGTAGTTTGCTGGTAATATCCCGTGTGTAATCCCTCCACACGTTTTATGTTCATTAGAGCATAACCAGGATCAAAAGTCAAAGATAGAGATGGATACAATGACCAAGCTGGGATATGGATGTTATTAAATGTTTGATTGCTTCTCATTATGAGCATCACTTGGGGTCCATTTTCTTTTGATTTCGAGTCATTTTCTAGAGATATAAAAGTTAATCTCTTTTGTAATCCGTTAAGCAGTTTTGGGTTAGTTTAAACTGCTTAGAGCAGTCGTGATATATAATGGCATAAGACTACAAAAACCTAATTTTGCGAAAATTTATTAAATCAAAAGTATTTAACTTTGATCCCATTTGCCTGTGCTCAATTTAGCAAAGTATTTTGCATTAATTAAGCCAATTTTCATTGCCTGACAGAGCCTTGAGCTGACTGTGGATGGACTCAAATCTAAGCACAAACCTATGACAGATATTTTCATCATGATGATGACAAGTCGGAGCCTAAGGCTTATCCTTGTTTTCCTGTAGTTTTGTATTGTTGCTTGTCTCTGGAAACAAGATTAATTTATTAGAATGTCGCAGGTTTCATTTAACAAATTTCAACTTATTTGCTGGCCTTGAGCGCAAATCCAAAATCAAGTATTTGTGTAAAATTAAATTTGTTAAGTTTTTCATATGTTTTTAATGACAATAGATACAAAAACTTTTATTTTAAGTCGACAATTAAAGCTCAATTCTCAAAAATAATGACTTTGATTGTGGTTCTCCACATTTCGCTTTCTATGTTCTCTGGCTCTACACTCACTCACACTCACACTCGTTCTCATTCTGTTTCATTCTATTTCATTCTGTTTCATTGTGTTTCATTCCGTCTCCTCGGCCCTGTCGTTGCTCCCGTTGCACTTTGCTCTGACATTTTGAGTTTATGGCATTATAACTCTTCTCAACCTCAACTCTTCAGTCAGCATATGAATGCATATCTGTGTCTGTCTCTGTGTCCTTTGCATGTTGCACTTGAGCAATGACATTGAGGTTGCCATAAATGCAAAATAGTTCCGGTTTTGGTGCTTTTGTTGAAACTTAAATTTCTGCAGTCGCAGCTGTAATCAAGACAAATAACGTTTCTTATTTCCTCCTTTTTATCTTCAATTGCAGAGCTTTCACTATGCAATAGTTTCATGAATTCCGTTACATATAAAACAATATGAGTATATACTATAATTTGAATCAATAAAACATTTTATATTTATATAATTTAAATCAATTTATTCCCTTGAAATACATTTTCATTGATGTTTTTTGGTGACCGCTTTACGAAATGAGCCAGAGTATTGAAATATACGAGTACATAAAGTAAAGATGTATATTTTGTTTTAGATCACATTTAGCAGAAAATTAAACAAGATTTATAGAGATCTTTTAAGTTGAAGTTGCATGTGGGTATTTTCATTATATTTTAGTTTAATTTCAATTTTATTCGCATTAACTCTAAACTGAATTATCTTTAAACTGATGGGTAAAGTGAACTGAGTACGATTTTTTGACCTGCTCGTCAGCTTGGCCAAATTGCGACTAGCAGCTCATAGTGAGTGCTGGTCTTTTGACATGGTCTACTCGTATAAGCCATTTAGTGTCGACGGAATGGCGGTCGGGCAACTGACGTTTACCACGCGCTGCCAATTTGCGTAGCTCGTCAGGGGCCTGAAATCCTTTGTCGACTGGTAAATCAGGACTTGGCAATTTGTGACGCGTGTGCCGGGCTTGTTGACATGGCATTGACCACGTACCATGACGTACCCACATGGCCCATAACCTCTGATAACCTCTCACAGGCTCACAGGCTCACAGGAGAACAAAGTCAGCGTCTGATAATGTAATTTAGGAGACAGTGTAGGAACGTGGGCGGTCGATGATTTTCGTATTTCATAAGCCGACAGACGAATCATTGTGCATGCTTTTGATGCCTGTCGCCAGCGAGACAGTTTGAAGGAGACTGGGGTCAAAAAATTACGTTCATTTTTTAAGGCACGCTCAACGGGACACTTGAATTAATTCATCTTATCGCTGGGTGCATTTAGGGCCTCATGCGTTGTTGACGCTCAAGTTCCACTTACCAACATCAACAGCGGCAAGAGGCAGTACAATGGCTATCAACATCATCTCATCAGCATCAGGATCAACATCATCATCAGCATCATTACCATCATCATCACCATCAGCATCATAACCATCAAGAGCTTCATTTATGCGCATTCATTTTCATGCCATGCGCTTTTCACGCGACCTGTTTTTCTATCCCATTAGAGGCTTAAGTGGGCGACAGACTTTAACTCTGGACAGCAAAAAATGTTGCACACTTACGAGGGCTAAAATTCAATTTAGTGTTGTTCCTGTAACTTGCTCTCTTGATGTTCAACTTTCTCTGGGTTGTCTGCCTCGCATGTCTAACATTGTCGCAAGTCAATTATTTTCTTGTTTGGCAAATTGCTAGACATACAGGTTTGGCGTAGACATCGAGGCTACTTTTGTTGCTTTTGCTTTTTGGCTTTCTTGCTGTTGCTCTAACTAACTTTGTTCTGCTTTCTGATATTTTTCATACTTAGTGCGCACATAATCCTTATCATCGTTGTCGTTTGTTAAAGTTTTATTGCTCGTTTTCTCGGCCTTCATGTCACATAGGGGTTAACTAACAAAATGGTAAGCTAGCACTTAAATTGCTCTTGAGGTTATATTACTTTAATATATTCTTATGCAAATATCCCATTTTACGCATTTTCTGTGAAACAAGTAAACCTTTGTGATAGTGAAAACGAATGTGTAACATGTAGCCGATTTTGGTTAGCACGGTCGAAAACTACGCCCATATGTAACCAATTTAACATGCGGCCAATATAGTCCCTCCTCAATGATGCCAACATGCGAGGGGAACTCGACCCAAACATCATTCAACACGCGTGTAAACCACACCGTTTAAATACATGCGCTTGAACAGAAAACCGAGAACGCCCACAGAGTTGGTCAAAGAATCTGTGGGCCATATGGAAAATAAAATGAATAGACGCGGGAAATCGAAATGGGGTCAGGCAAAGTCTGTTTGTTTAGTAGTAACTGATGACTGAACTCTTCTAGCCTTCTAATATTAAGTATACACATCTTGTGCATATTTATGTGCAAATCTCCAATTTCTAATTAAATGGTTATGATCTAAATTATGTTAAATTAATGTTTATGATTGTTTGGCATCATTTCCCCATATGATATTACTTATGTATACTATTTATATACAATTAGGGTATTCAGAAACTCTAATATTTGTGTTATATGGAAAAGTGTTATATGTTGTAATGACAACAAACACACAGAAAAAAGTATATCACACCAAACATGCCCTGGGGTATGTATACAAAATTCGTCGTATAGAGACAAAATTTCAAAAGGAGAAAGGTTGCCAGACTGTTTAATGTATCTAACAAAATTTGGTCACACTGAGGTCGGTATTGATATTGGTTGTAAAAGCAAGTTATTTTTCTGGTCCGGTGGCTCTATGGTTAAAGTCGCCGACCTGCCAGAATTAGAGCTTTCAGTTAAACAGTTAGGGTTCGAATCACACAAATGACAATTTTAATGATTGTCCCTTAGGACAGATTTTAAATCTAAATAAAGAGATAACATTTTTTTTTTAAATATTAAATTGATTTTTTACGGTGGCAAAAGCATTAAAAAAGACAAGAGTAAGAGAGGGTGACACCAAACTCATGAGCGTAAACGAATTAAAAGAAAGCTTGCTTTATGCAAAACAGTTGTTCATTGAAATTTAGCTCAATGATAGTACAAATACGACAACAAAAACTTAAAAAGGTCACTCACTAGCTACAGTGTTATCACTTTGCCACATAGCACAAATATTAGAGTTTCTGAATACCCTAAATATTTTTTTAAAGAGAAAAGAGATGCAAATAAATGATTCATTGAGATATTATCATCCCCGAAGATCTCAAACTTGCTGCTATTTTTCGGACAACAACTAGGAATGGAGAGTACTCGAAACGATAACGAAAAAAGGATAGTCAAAAGTTGATTTAAAAGACAGACAAGCACTTCTGTGAGGCAGTTGGTTAGCTCGTCAGCCTGTCTGTCATTTAGTTCACGCAAAACGAAAGCCTCTATCTCGAAAAATTGAAGCTGAACTGATGAAATTGCCCCCAGAAATGCCCCTAAATGCCGACATGATTGTTTCTTCTTGTGTTTTGCACTATTCTCCGATTTATCTTCTTTTCTTTTTGAAAGCAAACTTTAGTATTCCCAGCGATTGTTGTTGGATTTAAACCCACATTGGGTCAGTGTTTTGGTCGTTTTATTTCTCGATCTTAATAATTAAATGCAGTTTATGCCACATTCAATTAGCTCTGAAATTTCTGCAAATTCCATTTGGCAGTATTATCAAATTGCCAACATCAAGGACCAAGAGAAATAAAATTAAAATTATTTTTGCAACAGCCGTTGGTTTGTTTTTGTTTTCAAGCACACACACAAATGGAGATATTTTCGTTTATTTTCTGCACTGTTCCAACTGTCTGTTCCGATGTAAATGCTTGTGGCAGGGCAATATTGCTGGAATCGCAGTCAGAGTAACAACAGTTGGAGCTGAAGCTGCAGCTTCTTCACAATCCATTTGGATTGTCCCGTTCGTGCCACTTGAAGACTTTGCACTCTGCACATGGCCTGCATAATGAATGGAACGTCTCGGGGGTCTTATAGTCTTTCAGCATACATTTCTTTAGTTTTTAAGAGTTTCCATTTGTGATTACACTGCATAATAAAAGTACAATTTGTGGTTAATTTGTTTAAATGATAATAAATAATGAAATTGTGATAAAAATAACTTCTTTCTGAAGTTTATGAAGTCAAATGTTCCCTTTGATTTTTTTAACTATTCTTATAATCTCTAAAAGTTAATTCATTACATTATTATTCAACTAAGAAGCTTAGAAAAAGTGTGGGTAGTCTGTAAATTTATCGCCATTATTGGAACTTAGCAGATGTTGCTTTACAATGGAAGTGTACAATTTCCGCCAGCAGCAGTTACAACGGAAATGTCAGATAAAAGCTACTTGCGGTAGTCAACATCCATTTCCATTGCAGCAGGATACTGTTCTCAGAAGGAGGATATGATAGTGTGTAACACAAACATATATCTAAATTAGGGAATGCATTTCATGTGCAATGCTTTCACGCAGGCAACATCTAATTACAATCACACCTTAGTCTATAATGCACTTCTTCCACTTACAATGATAATGAATATGAATAAGCAAGTTTCACATATTATTTCCATTCAAATTAAAGTTTAAGTTAAATAATATGTATAAGTAGCAAATTTATCAGTGTAATGAATATAGAACTTTTTAATGGAGTTTAAAATTATAAACATTGCTTGTTATGTTATGAATGACTATAACAGAATCAATTATTCTTGCATTTATCTACTACACTCTAGATTAAATCATTTCTATATCTTATCAAATTGTCTAAATACTCGAAATCGAAGGCTTAAAAAGATTCAAGGCGCAAGTTCGTGATTAAACAAGAGGCTTCCGAGTGCTATATACGTGCAGGAACTCTCAGCTGCCAGTTCCTCTTCAGGCACCGCAGATGCTTCTAAGAATAAACAATGCAATCAAGAAATGCGTATCAAGAAATCGTGCTGCAATTTTGGCTTTTTTCATTTTCAAAGTGTCTGCTGACTGCTGCTACTGTCTCAAGTTTAGCAAATATTGTAAAAAACATGCAAATTTAATTTTGATCAATTTCTAGCAGCTACCGTTAATTGCATTAAAATCATAATTTGCTATTATTATATTTTCACAGGTTCTGCGTTGGAATTTTTACAGACTCTAGCGCGCATTCTTAAAAATCTTTTATACGTTCCGTGTGCTTTAACAAAGCACTTGCCAAATCGCATTTGCAGTCGAGTAACGCACATTTATGGCCTCACATTTCTACAATTCTGTTGGAAGTTGGTCGTTATGCAAATTGCTTGCATCAGAGAGAAAGAGAGTTTCGTGATTCAGGATGTTTTCGACAAGCAAGTCAGTGAGCTAGGCGAACTTTAAAGTAGCTGTACCTTAAATCCACTGTCAATGGCACTGGCACATGCACATGACAGATTTGATGTAAATTTGAGTAAATTATGACCACTGCGATCCCATTTGCATGTCAAACAGCGAGCCCTCGGCTTCAGTCCCTTTATCTTTGTGGCCCCTTTCGGTTATCAGTCAGTACGTTCAACATTAAATTTCATTTTTTCTCCCTTTTCTTGTGGCATTCAGTTTTGCTTTCCTTATCAACATAATAAACGTTTGTGCATGCCCAACGACTGAAGGCCAAGTTCATTGTGTGTGTCAAGGACATCCGCCGACTGGGAAGGATGTGTGTGTGTGTGTGTGTGTGTCTGACCCAACTAATTTTATGCCCATTTGCAGACTTTCGCTTCACATTTTTGGCCGTCTAAAGAAATGTGTGAACTTTATCTAAATTGTAAAAACATTTTCCAAATGACCTCACGTAGTGGCGAAATTTCAACTTCCTGGCCGCTGCCTTGCCATTTTGTGACCGGGTCGAGAACAGGCTCAATCCCAGAAGCAGAATTGAGTAGAGCCTTGGGAGTGTGATGCTTATCACTCGATCGGCTTGCGGCAAGTCCTGTGTGCTGTGTCAGTGTCCTCTGTCGTCTGCATGTCTGCCTAAGACGTGACAGCTTCTTCCAGGGAAAAACCGACAAAAATCGTGTGTGTATTTTTGCTAAGATGGCTGCAGTTGATTCACTTCTGTTTAGTTCTCCCTTCATTTCTGTTTACTTCTACTCCTCATTTGCCAACATGTGCTTTATGGCATTTTGATGCTCGTTGCAGGGCAACCCTTCATTTCAGTTTTCCATTTCTGCGTTTTTTTCTTTTTACATTCTGACATTTATTATGCTTGTTTGGTGGAGCAGCACGTATGCAGTGTATTAAGTATTTGACGTTGCCTGCCATTCAAATTACCTAGCCTTTTGAGACGTTTTGAAATTGTTAAGTGTAGAATTTATAGCTGAGTACAACTGCCAATTTAGAAGCTATACTTTAAGTAAACTTTAAATTCCAGAAATGGGTGCCAAAGCTTTTTAGCAAAGTGCAGTACCTAAAAATTTTGCTTTTATTTGATGTACCTTTGTTTTGAAAGCTTTAACTTTATCTAAGCCAAAAAATTTCTAAAAATTCAAATTCAAAGAAATTTGCCAAATAAAATGTTTGCATTCATTTCAGTATTATATCTTTATGTAGCACATTCATAGGAATTTTAAAAATGTTTGCACACAGCAAAGCAGAGAGGCAATCATTTGCAGACATCACTCTACTTTTTGATACTACACATGTTAGAGATGAAAGGGGGTATATTTGTCTGATGAGTCTAAAATTTAATCATTACATAACACAATATGTTTAGTTTTTCCTAATAATAATTTTAATAATTTATTTAAATTGCTGGGATCACTTATAAATTTTAAGCTAATTAAATAAATAGTTTAACATTTTTACTATAATATTTATTTAGTTTAATTTGACATTTCAGAATATTTATTAATGTTCCAATGAGGTCAATATTTTTGTCTCATCAAACTAGAGGAAAGCGTGTGTTTTCCTCTAGTTTGGTCAGACGCATTTATTGTAACATTTTTGAACATACTTTAAAATATATACGCAAAGTTGGGCAAGAGTGCAATCAGATTTGTAGATTCATTTAATGCAAATGCGATTATGTGAGTTGGGAGCTTGTGGCTTCTGAAAAATTATGCTTTGTAGATTTACGAGTTCATTTAATGAATGCGTAGCTCGGCAACTGGCAACAAACAGATGTTTTCCTGGAAAACACTACAGAAGAATAAAACAAAAAAAAAAAGGATTCAAATTGTTGGAATCTCATTCGGTTTTGCTTTCATCTTAATGCTAATGCCCACTATACCATTTTGTGTGTGTGTGTGTGTGTGTGTATGTGCGTGAGATCAAATAGAGTACGAGTGTGCACGCAAATATGCGTATGTATGAGTGTGCTCGTCTCTCTGTTTAATGTTTGTTCTTTTGCTGAGCATTTACAAAATGTTTCTGGCAGCGCCTGAAAGTATGTTATAAAAATATTTTACGACATGTAAAAGCATCAATAAAAAGGTTGCTTTTCTCCCCCCAAATTTCTCGTCCTCCTCCGCCATTTTGTTTACTGCCGCTGTTTCTGTGGTCGCGCTTTATCCTTTGCCAGGCTCGTTACTCATTTCGTTTTTGGATTATGTTTCATGGTTTTTCCTCCATTTTTTTGTGTTCTGTTATTTTGCTGGCCTTTTGGATTGCTGTTTTACGGAAAATTACATTTAAGTATGTGTTAGAATTGACGCTGTAACAGGTTATAAATAAAATTGTGTAACATTTGACTTTATTTGGACATGCATTCAACTTTTGATGACCACCAGAGTGGGAAAGCTGAATAGAAAAGTGTTAAATATTTTTTTCTATGTTAACTCATGCAATCGGAATTAATATATGGAATATTCCATTAATCATCACCAAGTTTCAAACTTAAATTCATAAAATATTCACTCACACAACAAACCCGATTATTTATAGTCGCCGCTGCAAAGTTTTGATGAAGGAGAAATGTTCAGCCATGGACTCCTATGTAATTAATCAGGTTTTGCATTGGACTGCAGCATAAATGCAAAGTGAAGCTTGTTAAAAGTTCGAAAATGAATGTAATATACTCGACCACACAGCTAACATGATATAAAAGGTGGGGACGAGGCGGAACTCCAAAAGAGTTGCATTAAAAGCAGCGACAAAAAAACGAATTTGATAAGCGGCTTACGGGTAGACACTACTTTCGGGGAGAGTCCCGCCCGCTCTGTCCCAACATAGATCTGGAAACATTTGCGACTATTTTTTGTGCTTTTATGGGCAAGTGATATTATTTTTTGTTTACTTTACTTTTGCTAATTGTCAGTGCAAAGCCGCAAGCGAGTCGAAACTTTTTCGGATTTATCCCTTTGCGTTTTTGGTTGCTGTAAGTGCACATAATCAACTGAGTGTGGATCGAGTTGGAAACCATCCCAAATGATAAACCCAAGGATGCGAGCCACTTCATCATTGCAAAAACTTTCACAACAGTCGGACAAAAAGATGACGTACTTGAGAGCAGACGAGTAAACGACAAGTCTTTGGTCCTTAATGGAAACGCTTCTTGTCTGCCTGTTTTGGACATTTGGCAAATGACGTCGACATCACTTGTAACTGAAAATGAATTGAAAAAAGTCTAATTGGAAAGTAAAAATGCATGGAGACTGAAAAGCATAATTGAAATGCAAGGACCTGACTTTAGTGCCAAATATTACGTATGCGCACTAAGTACAGGTTGACTTTTATTATTAAATCGGTTTATTTTTTACTTTTTGAACATTAACTCAATTAAATTCGGCACAACAATAATAAACTTTTAATCATGGTGCAGACAACTGACTTTTCCTGTCACAGGAGAACGAAACTGACACTCGAGCAGCAAATAATCTATGCAAATTTTCATCTTCTTTATGCCCAGTGGACAGTGGACAGTGTCAGACAGTTTTCATTTCTTGTAGCCATAAAAATAAAGAAAAAAAATGGGTATTAAAATTAATGAAGTACAGCAAGCAGCAAACAATTTCATGAGCACCAAGCGCAGCCTGTTCTGAAATGTAAATGAAGAGAGAGTGAGAGAGAGAGAGAGCACGAAAACAAAAGCACGAGAAAATCTTAATCGTGATCTTATTACGCGCGTTAATTACGAAATACAGAGGCAACAAGAACATCGACAAAAAAATATATCAAAAGAAAAAAGCACTAGATGAAAGGGAAGAGACGTGGCAAGCGTTTGAAAGCTTTTGCTTCATGGCCCAGCCTGTAAAATGAAGTTGTCCAGTCAGGAAATCCGGAAAGAGGGAAAAGCAGCCAACGCGATGGTTAAATTAAGAAAATAGACGATGTATATATAAGCAAGTGCAGTGTCCTTTATTTTGCAGACTATCTCTGTTCGCATTGTTGTTGTTGTAGCTGCACAAGTTTTATGACCCGCTGAGAAACATTGTTGTCCCAGGCCATTTTTCATTAGAACAAAGCAAAGAAGCACATTTTTCCTTGTTATAAAGGAAGATCAGGATAAAGGAAAAGGCAACGCATACTCATAGGAGGACCTTTAATCAAAGGCTCAATTGCAACTGCAACTGCAAAATGAGAAACTATGCTTTAGGTCAAAGTGTCAGATTTACTCGTAAGAAGCTGCTAGTGATTTTCAAACTTTTAGCATACGCTTTTTAAATGTGTTTCAGAGCATACAAAATGATAGACAGTGTAATTTATGAACCGAGGTACTTGAGCTTCTTTTTTGAACGGTCTCATTAGTTAGTGCCTGTTATGCAACTTGATTTTAAACGCAATTAGCTGTCAGACGAGTGACATGAAATATAGATGAAAAATGTGTAGGAGAAAGAAAGAATTCACTTTTTAACTGTTGACGGTTATCTTAGGATAGTCAACGAACAATCAAACACAAAGTAAAATAATTTAAAGACACAAAAAACAGTGCAAGGTAAAAGAAATTGACTGCGTATTGTATTGGGTAAATCCGAATTACATATGTACATACAGTACAAAAAGTTCTTTTTTGTCATTTTAAAAATATTATAAGAAATACTAGTGAAGAGTTTTTGAAAACACTCTTAAAATTGTTCAAAAAATCCTTTCGCATCCAAACATTTTTTGTTTGAGCCCGAGGAAAAGGAAAGTTTTGTATTATTCAAACAGTCGCTTTTTTTATGGTCGAATAAATAAAAACTAAAAAAAAACAAAAAAAACCGATTTTTTATGGTGTCCGGTTTTCTTTGTCCGCGACTGTACATATATAAGCGGCTTATTGCCACCAACAAAACGACAAAAAACCTTGGCCCGTAACAAAAACAATAACTAACATATCTGCAGATAAGAGGACGGAGATAAATCATGTTGAAATTAAAGTCGCAAATTTAAAAACTAAAATAGTTAACTGAAGGTGGGCAAACAAAGCACTTGGGAAAGGATCTGCAATTTAAAGTCCTGTTGTGGGAATAATTTTCAATCACAGACAGTCTCAGTCTTTTTGTCGGCATCGCTTGACTACACTCAAACATCTAAACGCTAACGTTCAATTTAATGTCCAACAGACTTTGAAAAGCCATCGTCAAGTGCATGAGGCAGACTTGGTCAACGACAACAACAACAAGTCGATATATATCGGCAGGACAATGAATGACAAGTACAAATGCTGGCCCATCAATAGCAGAGTGCAGACCAAAGTGAAATTGGCGTTGACATACTTGCAGGGACATAGATACACATGTGTCTTGCAACAGGATAAATGACCAAGGAATACTTCACAAATGGAGCAGAAATAAAGCTGGAAACTATGATGTTTATCACAGAAGCATCGGATGTTTTCTGGCCATATTTTGCTGAATTCGTGCAGCTGAAACAGGTCACAATAACAATGGATACTGCGGTTAGTTGCTCACAAATTTGGGATACACACGTATCAAGAAATTCAATTAGCATGTGCTGAATGCAAGAGACAAGTAAAAATAGAGCCTGCATGTCTGCTGCTTTCCAGTTCAACCATTCACAAGCAGATCCTGGCGTTTTTCTTCAATAAGTGCCAGCACATTTGATGTTAACTTTGAAAACTTTTCTATTTGTATTTATCTTTGCCAACTTTCATTTATACGCAAACACATGTGGAGAGCACACAACAAATACATCAACTCACTCACTCACTCACTACTCACTCGACGAGAAGATGTGCTTGCCAAAAGATTTCTCTTGCTGCACGGTGCGTATGCGTAATTTTTATTTAACTCTGCAATGCAAACAAAATATTCTCGCTGCGTGTAGGTTTAACATTCCATCAGTTCAACCAGATAAATTGAGGGCGTTGCAAATTTTTTTGCATGGAATGTGTTTATTTAAAAGAAGGTCAGGCACACTTCTGAACAAAATTAATACTTATGGCAACACTAGAAATTATTGTATGTGCAGTAGAACCTTCATTACTGCTGGACTTAATTGTAAAACAAAGCAATTCCTTTAAAAATTGGTACAAAAAAATTACGAGGTAAGTAAGTTTGTGTTTTTGGCGGCGACTGTTGTCTTCGCCAATGGCCTGCTGTTAAATTGATGAATGCGGCACAAAAATAACAGAAATGAAAAAAACCGACAGCAAAGGACAACTGACAAACTGTCTGCATATATTTTACAATCAAAGATGAAATCGCAAATTGTGTATGCCTGCTGCGGACAGGAGGCATTGTGTTGATTGTTGTTGCCTTCTGCCTCCACCTTCAACGGTAATAAAAAAAAGGCCGAAACACACGGTTTATGTACCTGTGTGTGTGTGTTTGTGTGCATATATGTGGGAGGCAACTTGTACTGCTTGTAATCAATAAAATGAACAAATCAACATCTTATGAAATATTGACAAGTGATATCAATCATTGTTGTTGCCAATTCTCTTTTTTACGTTTGATACTCGCTGTGAATTAATGTGGATCGTTTCAGGTGGTATTTGATTAGTCGTGAAGTTGTTGATGTCTTTTGCGTAAGTAACAGCACATATTCATAAATAAATGTATACGTATTATTTTCTGTCGTTTTGAGTTTGGAATATTGCCCACATTATTTTCCAATCAGCACTTGAAATGTGTCAGCAAAAAAATGAAGCAGAAAATGAAACAGAAAATATACCATTTAGGTAATTAGTGCTTTTTTCAACAATTGCCCGAAATCGCAGTAAAATCAAATCAGCAAACTTTTTTCTCATAACCATTATATTTCAATCATCTAGATACAAGTAATATTAATTGAATCTCTGAGTTTGAAAAATTCATAATTATTTTGAAAATTATTTCAAAATAACATTAAAGTGAGGACTTAGAAGAATTCAAATATTAATTTGCTTTGTTCAAATTTAGTACTGAAATGTACTGAAACATTTTACGCAAAACAATTGGCGTAATATATTTATTTGGGGAGCCATCAGTTTTTATTCTGACCCATTTGGCTTTGGAAAATTTTCAGCAACATTGCAAAATTCCAAATGGAAATTCAATGTAAAATCTATGATTTCGATGTTGAAGAGCTATACGCAACCATTTTCCATTGATAAGTCCATGTTTTACTAATTATAAATTTAGCTAAATAATAAATGGTTAATTAAGTTTGCATGCAGCTGGCAGATCGAACGAAATGAAACACAGTTTCTACATTTGCAACATTGGCACAATTTGCTAAATTTGTTTAAAATACAATACATGGCTGATAATTTAATAAGGCAAAATTAAACTTTGTAATTAGGGTTGCAATCGAAATTAGAGTGAAATTATAGCTCTGGCTACTTATCTCCATCGACTAATAGAATTATTCCAAGTTAAATAGTGACGTAATAGTTCGTTAACATTGAGAAAACTTTTGTCAGTGCTGGTCTGTGTTTGTCTGCATATTATTGGGCATTTGCATAGGACTTACAAACAGTATCCACATATATGTACATAAATCCACACACTCATATACATACCCATACGCAGGCTCACAAACATACTCGCAAATCAATTACTTCCGCCTGCGCTTTTTGTTTCCGTTCTTTTGCGCGAATAGAACGCCAACTGCAAGGCAGAAACTCTCTCTTTTATTCCTATCCAATATTTTAGCTAATTCTACTAGGTTTCTGCAATGAATGCCTTTTTGTTGCCCTTCTACCACAATACGCAACGACACCTCCGCTGCTTTTTTGTTTAGTTTTATTTGTTATCGCCGTCGGGTCGTATACGCAACGTGCTGCAATATTGAAAAAATTCCTTGTTTTCGTTTGTGTTTATATGCGAATATCTCTATGCTTCTTCTTTGTGCTTTGTGTGTGTAAATTTATCTGTTTGTGTACATTTGTCTGTTTGTTTTCCTGCGCTCGTTTGTTTTCGTTCTAGAATTTTTTTGTGTCAATTGCAATAAAACCATTTGGTATATTGGTATGTAGGTGTGGGTGTAAGTATCGAAGTTTGTTTATTCTTTTATATCTATTTTCAGCTTATTTGAGTTACAGAAAACTGACCGCATTATACAATCAAATTTAAATACAGCTTATACTCAAAGAAAATAAAATTAATCTTCAATTTATTCTCTACTTAATGCGCATAAATTTATGCAGATTATTTTCAATTGTGAATATGTAATTTGAATTATATATTAAAACTTGTATAACTTTACGATGACAATTTTGTTTCAAGCCGGTCTATTTAGAATCATTAATCACGCGGTCCTGTAATTTATCTTGAGACGGGCTTTTTATTCTCACTCATTCCATGAGTCGAACAGAGGTAGATGAAAAACTTTGCCTAAGGCGCGCACCTGCAGTGGCTGGAAAATGCTTTGGACCCCCAAGGATGGCTTCGCTTAAAATACTTCCTAAATACTTTTTTAATAGCTTCGGCGCATTTTCTGTTTTTATTAAACAGAAAATGTAAAAGAATCTGGGGCGCTACCAAACACCCAAAGCATATGCCAAAGTATTTTTTCAAAGCCCAAAACTTTTTCACCGCCATTGTAAACTTTTGTGGGCAACTCTGTCGCCTCAACCTTGACAGTTTCTACACAATACATAATGACATTGCTTTCAACTTGCACCTGGGAAGGTCCGCTGTCCTCCCCGACAAAGTGCGGCCAGGAACTCTTATGTATGTAAATCTGCCAAATTAAGTGCCAGGCGTCTGTCAGGCAGCCCCATTTAGCCAGGGGCATATGCTCTCACTTCCCCAGGTGACTGTCATCTGGTCCGTTCTCTGCTTTTTGACTGATTTTCTGTTTCATTTTATTAATTTCCAGCTTGCTGCTTGTCGGACAACAATTTAAATTAAATATTACGATGGTCTTCCAGGTTAGTCCTTGAGCTCTGAATCTTGAAAGGCACAGCCAAAATTAAATACTTTTATACATTTCTGAAAATAAGAAATTTAAATTAATGTCAATGGGAACTGCTAAGTTCATTTTAAATTACAGTACTTCGTAGATTCATGAAGGCATTAGGAACTTAATTTTTATTTCGAGAAGTTGATATTGTAAATTTGATAAAAAGAAAATACGACAATAAAGCTTAAAGAAACTGCGTAAAAGAACAAAAGTAAATGATGGAGATTGTATGGAGGGAGATTGTAGACCACAAACTTATTTTATACAATCAGCGAGCTAAATGATTATTGTCCCAATATCGTTGAAACTTTAGTTTCTACATAATTATTAAATAAGCTCGCCTTGGTAATTAAATTACTTTTTCTATATTTTCTAATCCAAAATTTTAGGTTTTTTAATACTTAATCCCTGTACTAAATTCCCATTACATCCTTTGAGCAGATTTTAAAATAAAGACCAAACGCCTTGAGCCTAATGACTAAGTCTGGCACTACGGAAATGCAACAAATAAATACAAAGGCAACTTAATGCGCTGCCCAACAACAACAACGATGGCAACAGCGAAACCAAAATAAAGTTGTCACATGGCCTCCAGGGGATTCCCAGAGTAGAGCAGGATTTAAGCCGGACTACGAGCAGGACGTTGGGTCGCGGACCAAAGGCCAACGGCCATTTACTTTTTCGCTTGCCAAGTGCAGCTCCAACAAAAGTGAAACAAAATCCGCATGCAGGATGAACAGAGACAGAAGGAAATGAAGGTGGAAACGAGGATTGGTAGCACCAACAGGCGTTTCACGTCATTAGGGCCAAATGCATGGCTGAGTCTCAGGCGGCCGGAGTTTCATCGGACGCGGACGGGAACGGGGATGGATACGGGGACGTGGACGGGGACGGGGACGGGGACGGGGAACAACATGAAATTTTTGGCAAAGTGAAAAATTTATTTCACAATTCTCTGTTAAAGGATTTCTATTTCCGGAATGGGCCGCAGACATTGCCTAAAAAAACAACGACGAAAACCAAATGTAACGAAATAAAACAGAAAGAGACATACTGATACATCGAAGCGAGAAGAGAGAGAGAGAAAGACAGAGAAATAAATAATATATGGTGTCGCCGGCATTTTAATAGTTTTGTTAGCCGTTTTTTCAGCCGCCGGCAGGCGATAGGAAGTAACTTTTATGCGCGCTCTCAAAAAGGACTCTCGGGTGAGAAGTTTTGAAAATGCTCACGACTGAGAGGCGATGCCTCTGGCTGACTGGCTGTCTGACTGTCTGGCTGGCTAACTGGGTCTGAATGAATTTTGTGGCTCTTTATATTTGGCCCCATGGAGAGAACGTGAATTCTGACTACCAACTCTATGTTTGGATTCTTTGGTATAGGCACAACTTGCTTTTTTGTTGCCATCCTTGTTTTGCATTTCCAATGTCTTTTGGCCGGTAATGGAACGTTATGTCATTTACCACTGAGCCCTTAGCTAGTTGTTGTCAGTGCCAAGAAAAACCTCTAAACCATAGTCATGCCGAGCACAGGTTTTTGCTTACACTTTTCCACTCTTCCCCACAGTTTTCGTGTAATTTTTGGAAGGGTAATAGATCCGTAATTGAAATGATTGGATAGTCAGTTGAAGTATGTAGGTTTAATATCAACATTTTATTTATTCTTCAATTAGATAAGCAATAGACTATGTTGAATATTAGCAAAAATTAAGACGCTCTGTTATTCTCCCAATTAGCCCGTACCAAAGTTTCCCTTATAATTTTTAAAAATGTTACATAATTAACTTTGTTGCTGGTATCCTCAGAATGCATGGTTATCTAAGGAATATAAGAGTATCCCTAAGTGCCTGGCGCCACTCAATGTTGCGGACTTTAAGTAGTTACATGATGCAGACGCTACTCAAGGTTCCATTCGCGAAATGCACATGACGATTCTGATGCTGAGCCACTTGAAAGTTGAGCCATTTGAGCCGCCAAGGCGAAAGTTTCCTAAGCGGTTTTTAATTAACAGCCATCAAGTGCAAAGATTTCAAGGATTTTCGTAGCAGCCCCACACACAAATAGGCACACTGAGAGTGAGAGCAGGAGAGAGACGAGACGCGTTTTTCGCTGACTGACGCCATATTGAAATTCATTAAAATGGCGTCTTCGTTGTCGCCAGCATCGCATTAATATGGCAAGTAAAATATTTATAGCATAATTCTAGGAGCTGCTACATCCCAGAACATTGTGCCACTCATTGTTGTGGTGCTCGAGAGCGCGTTAAAGAAATTAATTAATATTCTTATCTACGCTTTGTCCCTCAGCACACAAAATCACACACATACGCACACACACACAACCACACACACATTGGTTGATGGATTTAATAATGGCGCATGTGTGTCGTGTTTTTTCTTGAGGCTTACACAAAACCTTAACCAAGGAACCTCGTTATTCCCCGTCTTTTTACTCTACATGGCATATGAGATACTCCCTACATAACCTGTTATGTAAAGGAAATAATTTGAGAGTTTTCTTTTAGTACAGGGTATTTGGAAGTACATTATAGTTTATAAAATAAGTCTAACTTTGTTGATTTTTTGGAATATCGCCTGAAGTCTTGCACATTGTTTTTGACACTATGTACAACTATTCTATGTATACATGAAAACATAAACATGCAGAGGAGCTGCATTTTCACATACATTATGTATTTCTATATTTTCTATAAATATTGCAAAGGAATAAAGCTTTAAAGGCAATCAATCGTTCTCAAAATTTACTTGGGGTCAATTCGTGTGATTGTTGAAAAGATTAAGTAGTCTAACAGTTGATTAAAGTTTGTTTAATTATACCCGTTACTTAAAAAATAAGTAAGAGGTGATATTCTATTCGTTGCAATGTATGTAACAATGAGAAGGAAGCATCTCCGACCCTATAAAGTATATTTATTATTGATCAGCATCAGCAGCCGAGTCGATATAGCCATGTCCGTCTGTCAGTCCGTCTGGGAGAGGGCCTAAATCTCAGAGACTATAAGAGCTAGAGCAACCAAATTATCTATTAATTAAAGCTATCATCCTACTTAAGCGCAACAAGATCGGACAAATAGAAAGGTGGTAATGGCTTATTTAAATTTTAAGCAATGTAAGTGCCTAAAGGCATGCAATAAAACATGTTTTAAATTTATTTAAATAAGTAACGGGTATTCTAAAGTCGGGAGAGCGACTATACTCTTTCCCGCTTGTTTTGTATCTAAAGCTAAAATATTTATTTCACAATCTGTACAGTCAACATTTGAAAACCCACCTATCCTAGGGGTGCGAGCTCGAAATCTGCTATGCACTAATTATACAAATTCACACTAGACTCCTGGCAACAACAATGCCACATTTTTGTGAAGGGGTTGCTTGAACAGGGGGTTGGGGGGGGGGGAGCTTCCGTAAAGGCCAAAACCCCTTAGAATGGTTGAACGCGCTACTCGCCAGGCAGTTTAACTTAATTACAGCCTCTGTTAACTGCTGTCGTCGTCACATCAGGCGTAAATGAACGGAAATGAATTCATAGAATGTGTTGGGGGCAAATGCGTTGCAAATGCAAAACTGAACTCAACTCAACTCAAAGTGACGCAACGTTGCGCGTTTAAAAGTGTAAATAATATGTGTGCTTAGTTTGTAAAGTGCAGACTAGAGTGGAGTGCGGATTGGAGTACTGAGTGTGCATTTCTCTCTTTATATTTCTGTATCACTTCATCTGTGCGGTTGCAGTTGGAGTACTTCTCTTTGGAGTTGGCTGTCCAAAAACTCGTCAGGCAATATCAAAATACCACGCAAACATCGAGCTCACATTTGTGGGTTAGTGTGTGTTGTGGATTGTGGGCTGGCAACTGTCACCAAATTATGCAAATACGAGTAAACGCCCTTTGGCAACGGATGTTGCATTCGAATGCGCTGTCATTAAATTTCTGCAGTTGGGTAAATTGGTAAAACGAAGATTTTTTTCACTCCTAAAAAAAAAAGTATTAAACATAATGCTGGATATAATAATATAATTGATAATCCATTTTTATAGACGCCAGATAGTGACGGTTGATGAGCAATTAATATCGGATTGGGATCACACCAATATCCAGCAGCAAATTCTAAAGTTATTTTTCTCCTCTTCTTCATGTGCAATGTCAGAGCTAAAAATCAAATCAAATCAAACCTACAACACAGCTATTTATAATTTGAGTTTATTTTAACGCCAAATGCTGTTCACAACGGGGATGTAGCTCAGATGGTAGAGCGCTCGCTTAGCATGTGAGAGGTACGGGGATCGATGCCCCGCATCTCCAGTCAAATTAGTTTATTTTTTTTTTCTTTTTTATTAGTTTTTTAAAAAGCTACGTATTTAAATAAAATTAGTGTAAATACATATGTATAATAATTTAATTTATATTAAAATTGTAAATTTAAAATAGGTAAATGCATTACATCCTAACAAAACTATAATATTTTTTTAACTAGATCTAGGTCTAAGAGTTATAGCTAAGATCCATTATTCGCAAAATTCACTTTCGGAGATTCAAGTCGAAATACTTACATTTCAGAAGTTTGGATGTCAGAATTGGAAAGAAAAGTTGCAATTTGTTTATCTTTGCATGTTGGCAGCGCCTGGATACGTGAGGCTGTCATCCTGGATTTGGCGCATATCCTGGAATCTTCCTTTGGCCTTTGTGTGTTTTGTTGCCTGTTTCGTTGCCTGTGTTGGGCGCTAAGCGTCTGTGCCCTGGAACTTTGGCCAAAAGTAAGCATTTGATACACATGAGGCGACGACGCGTGTAAAAGTTTCTGTTGTTGCATAAAATTAAATGCCTCAGTTCAGGGAGAATCACAAGGCAGAAGAAGCTGCTGCCTCAGCCTCAGTCTCAGCCTCTGCTGACGCTTTAATCAGCGACGTACGCTCGTTTAACGCAAATTAAATTGTGTTGTGCTACGTTGTGTGAGAAAACTCTGCTCCACTCATGATTAACGCATTTTCCTTTTAATTTCCCTCAGCACACCAACACACACTCACACATACACTCTCATGGAACTCCTACAGGGTCCTGGCTTCTGCAGTTGTTGATAAGATTTTAACACGCCGCATGTTTTTTTTTGCAAAATGCCTAAAAACTTTTTGGCCGTTGACGCCGGTGGCAGTTTCCCTGGCAGCCCAACTTTTTAAGCTTAATGCGCCTGGAAAGGCGTCGAAGAAAGACGAAGAGAAGCGCCCAAAAGGAGCTAAAATCCTTTGGCGTTCTTTGCAGCCCGTAACAGAACAAGAACAAATTCACAAGTATCCTATGTGTATGCTTATATACCTTACCCGATGAGCGGCTATATTTGACTGATTTTGCAATATGTATTTAATTATGAAATAGATCTGTAATAAAATACAAGTATCCAATATTTGATATTTTTAATAATTTTATTTCATACATTTTTTTTTTAAACTTTCAATTCTTTATTTCTTATATTTTGTATAGTGTAACTAGAGTTCATAATGTAAATGCCATCCCTTGTTTTTATTTTCATGGCTTTTATCTCTTTTTGTTTCTCTCTCGCAATGTTGTGTGGAAAAATTTATAAGCTGTTTTAAGATTTCCAAAGGTAAAGTTGAGTGCGAAAAGAATAAAAAGAAAACAAACTAAAGTCTGCCTTACATCCCCAAACACAAAACTCCTTTTTTTCCCTCTCCTGAACAGATCAACAGATTAAATAAAAGTTTTGTTGGCGTTCCCCTAATTCCCCAGTTGAAGCTGAGGTAAGCACCTGTCGCATAAAGAATTATATATTGTTAGCCATTTCACTGAAAATAAACGCTGATTGCGGTTAATGATGACACTGTAGATAGCCCAAAACATTTTCATTGCCAGCGATTGGGTCGTTTGGCTCGCATTGTCATAAGGTGAATGGAACGGCGCTAAAAGGCAGTGTCTATCTATTCTATCTTATAATTTGCTATTTAAAATGGAGTCAAAGATACAATTACGTTGGCAAGAATGCCATAAAGGCTTCAAGTGCAAAAACACTTTTGATCCTACTGGAATTGGCCCAATTCAGCGACCAACTTATGTCTGGGAAAGTAAACAAATGTGCTACTAAGACAATTGTCAATAGCAGATTTAATCCATGTTCGAATTCAGCCGTCGAATGAGAAATAAGACAAGAAGACATTTTCATTTTCTGTCACTCACTCCATAGATCAAATGATCTAACCTTCTAAAATTACAACAATTTAATTCATATGAGGTATAGATAAAGACAAGTACAATAATTTCAATGTAAATACGAGTTAATCTTGTTTTGGATCAAATATCGCCCAACTAACACTTGAGAAGAGCTCTCGTAATTTGAACTGAGCGTATCATGAAATAAGCATAGCTCAATTCGTCAGCTGTCTAGCTGAGAGCTGCGTATAAATCCGCAACTACAACACTTGCATCAACTTCAGTCAAAGGCCGACACATGACAAGAGCACTTAATGTTTTTGTATGTGAGGGTGTATCTGTGTGAATGTTAACTGTGAATTGCGCTTAGTTAGCTGACAGTTGCGTGAACAAGTGCGGCCGAAGTACGACCAAAGCCAGTGTCATTGGCATTGCCGTCGAGTAGGTGTGAGATATGTGTGTGTGTGCTCATGACATTCATTTGAATAGCACGAATACTCATAGACACAGCTACTAACATTATAATCATCCCGTTTCAAGGACGCAACCAAGGCCGAGAATAAAAGTTGAACAGCAGGGGAAATTAACTGAACTCTTATAATTAAGAGTCGATCATTTGACGTTTAAATCCTTGCCGCCGACCGCAGAAAACGCACAATCAATCACTAGTCGTCTGGATAAAATCCCTCGATTTACTTTGTCTGCTCGATGAGAAAAACACATTTATCAAAAATCTTGAAGCGTCCTTAGCTGAATTTAATAATCATTTGGCTATAGGTAATCGTAAACACTTGTGTATTCGTATGAGTACTCAATAAACTGTATTCACTGAACAGCTGTTGCTGTTTCTTAAATAAACAAATATCACGTATTCGCCGCATGAAACCATTAAGAACATAAGATGACGCCACGTTTTTGGTCGACAGGCTTCGGTAATTGAAACTATTTGCTTTTTGGCATTTTCATTAACGGCAATTTCCGTAAAATTTGACGCACTTCCTGACAAATGTTGCCAATATCGGATGTTGCTTTCTGCGAGACAGAGACGGCAATTGAGGCAACAGTCGTTGGCCAAATGAGAGTCGACTTGAAATTGATAATTACTTGAAAATCAATTGTCGCAATTCATTTCAGTCTTCCTTATATTCCCCTCGTAGTGTGTGTGCTTGTTCACAATTAAGTATGTTAATTTAAATTTAACGTTCCAATGAATTTCACTTTATGCATATTTCTTCAAATTTTATTCGCGTTCTCTTAATATTCCTTCGCTGCAAACGATTTCTGCAAATGGCCTTAATGAAGGCCAGCATAAGTCCTCAGCTCTTAGTCCTTAGTCCTCCATTCGTGCAATCAACGCCAACTCGAAGCAGCTGCTGTCATCATATAAATTAGCGAGCAGCGTAAGAAAAAAATATAAATGGTTTGTGGAAAGGTAGATTGTGTCCTATGATGATGACCAACAAATGGATGTGCAAATTATACATGATTTATGCGGGAATCTCCGGCATTAATAAACATATTTGCAGTTATAAATAATGCGAATAAAAAGACATCATTCAATGTATGTTAAGTTTGTAAGAAGACCAATCAAGGCGGATAATCAGTTTCATTCTATGGTCTTAAAGATATTTAAAAACTTCAAATTGGTTAAGTGCACTTGCGATTAGTATGTACTTGCCACACCCAATTTAAGCTTGTCGAAGAGCTGGATGGAATACGCCATGAATCGTAAATGACTCACAGACTAAAATTCTAAAAAGCTAAAGAGGGGAAAAGGTTCAAAACAAAAACTAAAAGAGGGAAAAACTCAAATAAGAGATATTTTGAAGTAATTTAATGACCAACAGAGGAATAATTTCACCGCAAGAGATGAAAAAAGAAATAATAAAATAGTATATAGAAATGCTTTCAAGTTGCAGTTGCATTTCGGTGCACCTTTGTGCGAAATTGCACTTCCACTTTAGTGAAACCAAAATCACGAAAACGTGCAAAGTTTTCTTCAGCAATTGGTTTTGTTTGCTTTTTGCTTCGATCCTTCTGTAAACAGCATGGAAAATTACTCACAACTTTGGCGAAAGAACAAAAGTTAAAGGTGCCTCATGTATTGGATAATCAAACTGCTGCCCATTTATTTCTCCCAGCATCTACTACATATAGCTGGCTGCCTGACTGAATCCCCAACTCACAAGCGTTCAGATAAATTGACTTCGCCCCGGGATTTATTCACCGTCGACAGTTAGTGGATGTGACTGCACTCTAGGTCATGACTGCAAAGGTTGCGATTGAATTTGTAGCGAAAGGTAGTTTTATTGATACTTACATTTTCAGTTCAGATATCTCTTGTTCCAAAGAAGAAATTTCTTAATATAATTAGTACGCCAATGCCACCGACATTTGAGAGAAAAAGCTTTAGATGATCCGCAGGCCTCATATTGAAAGGTTCAGTGTTAAATTTATCAAAAGTTTTATAGATTTAACATGCCTAGCAACGGTCAAATGATTACACATTTAAATGAATTTTCAAACATACATGGTTATTAACATCACAAATTTGGATGTTCTCTACAGATTTCTCGATTTTCCAGATTTATTTTCAGAACAAAATTCTGTGATTCAGAGAGACAAGCTGTCATTGTTATCTTTGGATATATAGGGCCGAAGCTTCTTCAACTCGATTAAACATAATTTTTTGCTTTGATAATTTTAAACATACAAAATTTAAGGATGAATGTGTATATCGTTAAAGACATTTTTAGTTAAACTCTTGCATTCTTCTTAACTTCTGGTTCTACGCATTTTTTTACTCATCAATAACTTCATTTGATATACAAATATTTCATTTGTGTGAGGAACTTTCTTTTATCCATAAAAATAACATTGCAGTGAAATCTGATTCTTTCCCTATCCCATTTTATAACTAATTTTTTTCATTTCTGATGGGTGACAATACGCATCAGAAATGCATTTCCCGTTTAACCGAGTTTGAGAGCTGGCAAAAGCATTCATTAAAACTTTCGCACATTTACAATGAATTACAATCGCGCCGGAACCACAGGCACTCACATTCAAATGACAAAAGGGGAAGACAGAATGGAGAGAGGAATGAGAGTGGCACTTAAACCTTTTGAAGACCGCCTGATTATGACAGTGCTTTTTCCATGCGATTTCATTTTATGTACGCCTCTCGGAATTTGCATTACTCGACTTTGCCTACTTTGGACTGTAATCATTTCCGGCACACAAGCAAAAAACACACCTTAAACACGCAATCATTTAAAAGATAAATTCACATTTAACGCTTTCAAGCTGATAACATATAAAATGTAACATCTGCTAGCGGGCAAGGAAAGAAAGAAAGCAAGAACGAAAGTGACTCTTACAAGTGGATGTGCTCTTTTTATGGCAAACAACAATGGAGCCTACTAAAAGACAATGGCAACGGCAGCGACAATGGCAAATGAAATATCCCTCAATATGCAATTTACCATAAATTTATAATTTACTGGCAAATTGTTTTCGCAAGCCATTTGCATTTATATGGCGAACAGACTCAGACACATGAGCCTCCAGTTTGAAAGTGAAACCTTGTAAAAAATTCTAAGGCACGACTGTCAGATATCCCTCAATTAATGTAA